>ML661334.1:2836694-3004361 GCA_007570785.1 Antilocapra americana | reverse complement strand
ATGCCCAGCAGTGGGATTGCTGGGTCATATGGCAGGTCTATTTGCAGTTTTTTAAGGAACCTCCACACTGTTTTCCATAGTGGCTGTACTAGTTTGCAATCCCACCAACAGTGTAAGAGAGTTCCCTTTTCTCCACATCCTCTCCAGCATTTATTACTTGTAGATTTTTGGATTACAGCCACTCTGACTGGTGTAAAGTGATACCTCATTTTGGTTTTGATTTGCATTTCTCTGATAATGAGTGATGTTGAGCATCTTTTCATGTGTTTGTTAGCCATTTTTATGTCTTCTTTGGAGAAATGTCTGTTAAGTTCTTTGGCCCACTTTTTGATTGGGTCGTTTATTTTTCTAGAATGGAGCTGCAGGAGTTGCTTGTATATTTTTATACTGAGTTTTAAGCCAGCTTTTTCACTCTCCTCCACTGGAGGAGGGAATGGCAAACCACTGCAGTATTCTTGCCATGAGAACCCCATCAACAGTATAAAAAAAAGGCAAAAACAGCTACATACAAAAATAGATAAACAATAAAATTCTACTGTAACGCATAGGGTACTATAGTCAATATCCTATATTGAATATATGTAATTTTTCTTTCCATTACATTTCATTATATGTGTGTGCTGTGCTGTGTGCTGTGCTTAGTTGCTCAGTCGTGTCCAACTCTTTGTGACCCCATGGACTATAGCCCATCAGGCTCCTCTGTCCATGGGATTCTCCAGGCAAGAATACAGGAGTGGATTTCCATGCCCTCCTCCAGGGGATCTTCCCAACTCAGGGTTCAAACCCAGGTCTCAGGCATTGCAGATGGATTTTTTACTGTCTGAGCCACCAGGGAAGCACAAGAACAATGGGGTGGGTTGTCCATCCCTTCTCTGGGAAACTTCCTGACCCGGGAGTTGAACTGAGGTCTCCTGCATTGCAGGCAGATTCTTTACATATATATATGTATATGTAATATATATATATGTATATATTACAGCGTTGGAAGTCAGCTAAACGTCAATTAAAAATAAAAGAGGTTGTCTTCGTTACTTTAACTCCTCACACTCTGTTTGACAGCCTTCTCCAGATTCTGCGTTATGTAGCACCACCATGAAGAAATGAAGTCAGTAAATTACAGGTCTCCTGAAAAGCTCCATGATTTGAACGCTCCTGAGCACTGAGAGATTTCTTCTCCTCAGTGCTGGATAATTTTGTTACCCGCTGCTCTCCAGGGTCTGCCTGGTCTCACCTGAACCTGGGCGGGTTCCCTTTTAGATGATCAATACTTCCACCCAGAGTTTCTTGTACTCTGATACTCACCTAATGATGCTGGGAACAATATGTCATGTTATTTTCAATCTTTCTTTCTCCATCCTGCCTACATAAGCAGTTCTCAATTTTGGCTGCAACTTGGGATCCACTGGAGAGATTTTTAAAGACAGGTTTAAAGACTGAAGTTCCACCCACAGTGGTTTTTGTTTAGTTGGTCCATTTGTAGCCTGGGCATTGAGATTCTAATGCAGCATCAGGGTTGAGAGCTTCTCACCTCAATTTTTGGAACAGTTGATTGACATTCTTAATGAATAGTATTAACAAATCCTCATAACACCCCATGTCTCAATAGTATCCTGTCATGGGCTCTCTGGGGGAGCCACCAGCGGCTCTTGGAGGTCTGGTCCTCTGCCAATTATCCTCTGCATCATGGGCTTCTTCTGTGATTTACTCACGAGTCCCTTTCCTAATTCTAGCTGAAAAAGGAGTGTGTGTCTTTTGATCTTTCATCTCTCTCTAGTCAGTCAGGAATAGAGTAGTAGAAAATATCTTTTCTACCCCACCTTGAACTTTTTCCACAGGTAGGAATACATACTGGCAAATATGAGGTTCAGGGCTTATTGGAAAACCCTCTGGGACCTGGTTTCTATGATTCTAAAATCCGATTGAACATTACTTATTTCTAAGTATATTCAGCTGGCAGCTTCGACGCTAAAGGCCCATGTGCTGCTGGAAAGGCAAGACTCTGAGTCTAGTAGGGAAAAAAAAGGGGCGAATGTTTGGCTGCACTCCACAGGCCTGCAAGCCCTGCAGTGGCCCAGTCTTGAGACCAAAGAAAAAGCCAAGAGACAGCGTCAGGGCCATCCCTGGTTAATACACGGGGTGTCGGTTCGGGAGCAACATGACCACCGAGCGTCACAGCCGGAGGGGAGGCCTGGCTGCCATCTGTGCTTCTTGGGGGAGGAGGGGGCTTCCCGGGGTTGGGAGAATTCACACCAGATGGGCTCATCCATTACCCTGGAAATCAGCGGCTGGGCAACGGGGCGAGCACGCAGGCAGCCACGAACTGAGCCCGTGATGAAGAGGGCTGACGGCCACGGGAGGGAAGCAGGGACTGGCTGAGCGTGCGAGGGCAAGAGGACAGCCGCCTTCAGCGGAAGAAGACTGGCAACTGGGATGCTTCAGGGCTGAGTCAATTTCCCCCGATTGGAGACTGAGGAATTCTCCCTCTTAGATCAGTTCCCATGACTGTTATCAGGTGTTCCACCTCCAGAAGGATTTTTTCCTTGGTATTCATAGCAGTGTGTGTGGACCGCTTACTGATAGGAGCAGCAAGGGGTCTTCCCTCTGCATTCACAGGTGCCGCTTGGTGGAAGCTGTCTTTGCTTTAAGCCCCAACAGCAGCCCTGGCCCGTGCTGTTTGGACCATAAGAGGACAGAAGGTGTGACAGACACACCGCAAGGTAACAGACTCTGACCAGAGCTCCCAGGAGTCAGAGGTGAGTGTGGTTCAGCCAAAAGCTGCAGTTCGTCAAGATGCAATTACCCTGCCAGGGGGAGCCCTTTCACTCCCTTTCTCTGGAGGAGTAGAGGATCATTCAGCCTCTGCCAAGTCTTTGGGGCCCTTGTCCTAGTCTTCTCGGGGTGCTATAACGAACTACCACGGGCTGGGAGGCTTAAGTCACAGACCCTACATGTCTCAGTTTTGCAGCCCAAGATCAAGGTGCCAGCAGGTTTAGTTCTTGGTGAGGGCTCCCCTTCTGTCTGTAAATGATTGTCTCCTGTATCCTCACCTGGTGGACGGCAGAGAATCACGCTCTCTCTTGTCTCTTCTTTTAAGGACACTGATCTCATCATGGGAGCCCTGCCCTCATGACCTTCGCACCTCCCAGAGGTCCCAGCTCCTAATACCATCACGCTGGGATTAGGGTTTCAACACGTGAATTTGGGGAGGACTTAGCACCACTAGGCACCCTGGTGGCTCAGCTGGTAAAGAATCTGCCTGCGATGTGGGAGACCTGGGTTTGATGCCTGGGTTGGGAAGATCCCTAAAGTTCCATGGATCTGTATAGTCCATGGGGTCGCAAAGAGTCAGACACGACTGCGCGGCTCTCACTCACAGCGCTGCAGTAGGGCCCCTCTGTGCTCTGACCTCATCGGTGTCCAGGAACCCTCCTGAGGTTCTGCACTGCTGCCCACCTGCCAGCCTGCTCTGGAATCCAGAGCACCATCAGGTTAGGTGTCACTGTGCCCCAGACGCTGAGCTGCTGCCTCCAGCTGAGCTTCCCCCCAGGTCTAAGTGCTGGGTGGCACGGCAGAGCCGGCACCGTTGCAGAGACTCAGCCCAGTCCCCGACTTCACCCTGACTTCGTCGCGCTGTGGGCACACATGCCCGTGCCCAGCTCTGTGGTGCTGAAGAGCATCCCAGCAGCAAGGCCTTAGGGTTCAAGTTCCAATTATGCTCTGACACCTACGAGCTGTGAGAACTTCCCAAACCTCCTTTTCCTTAGTTGTAAAAATGATCATGTCAACGTATGGCAAACCACCACAACACTGTAAAGTAATCAGCCTCCAGTTATAATAAATAAATTAATTACATTAAAAAATTGAGAAACATCAGAAATTACCCCATAGGGTTGCTATGAGGTTCAATGAGATAGTTCATATAAAGCTGTTGGCACAATGCCTGGCACATTATCAATAAACGCAATAAAAAAATTTAATAGAATGTTTACATCACAAGGGCTTTAAAACGTTTCTAAATTTTTAATTTATTTTTAAGGCTGTGCTGCACGGCTAGCAGGATCTTACTTCCCTGACCAGGGATCGAACTACCGTGGAAACACGGAGTCCTAACCGCTGGACTGCCACTGAATTGCCAATGCAATAAATATCACCTGCATTAGTTCAATTTCAAGAAACATAAAATGACTCGTTCTAGCTGTAGAAACGAAGGGGCTCTTTGAAAGGCTACAGTAGAATGTCACGGAATCTGGTTTCTATCACAGTAAGGACAGGCAGATGTCCAGGCACTGGAGGTCACAGACACCCACTCTCTGGCTCTCTAATTTTCCCTCTCCATGTGTTATTTCTGCTTCTTGCTACATGCGGGGACTCCTGGCTGCTGTTTCTGTCTGAGCACCTTCTTCCTCAACTTTAACCCCTTCTGTAATATCCATTCTATCTTTTTTGCTTTTAGCAACAGAACCCTAGTGTTTAGCTGAACATATGGCTTCTCAGTAAAACTGTATTTTCTGGACTCTGCTACAGCCAGGTGTGGCCACGGGACCAAGTTCTGGTTTGGTGGGGAAGCATTGTATGCAACTTTGTAATTATAGAAAGGGGCATTCTCCTTTCTTCATCCTCCTGTCTGAACCGTGACTATGGTAGTGATGTGAATCGAAGGATGGATAGGAGCCTGGGCCTAGCAATGAAGAGTTGCTACATCAAGTCTGGACTATTGCTGTTCAGACTATTGCCTGAGAGAGAAAAGTTCTGTTATCTAGAGAGAAAACCAAGGTCTCCCACCTTGTTTAAGCCATTTTCTTTTCGTCTTTATTAACAGTGATTGAATTCATGTCCTAATAGATGAATCATTTGATCTCATTGGTTTGTGACTTTGGCATCCCTTGGCCCAAAAGAAATATTCCTTTTTATATAAAATAACATTTATTTCTTAAAAGTTAACATGTGCATAATAGGAAACAAATTAAAAAAACACAAGAAACAAAAACCAAAGTCATCTATAATCACAAGCAGTTGACCATTTGATGTGTCCTTCTAGATTTCTGTTGTATATTTTCACAACTAAGTGTTCATTTTTATGTAATTAAGATCATATAGTATGTATCATGCTTTTTTCCACACATCATGAATGTGTAACGTTTCAAAGTCCCAAAGCTATGAGTATTTTGATAACCAGGAATACAGTATGCAAACTCAATCAGGAAGGAAAAAATGTAAGAGCCTTTCTTGGTGACAAAAATTTCAGAAAAGACAAAATTGGCAATAGGTCTCTAGATAAAGAATCATAAGTAAAATACTATACTCCCTTAATGTTCAGTTAAAAATGAGATGCAGAGCAACAGGGTACACAAAGTATAATGCTTCTAAGAGGATTCATTATCTGCTCTAAACTCTTAAAGCATTAGCTATGTCTCCAGAGAATTACTTGACAACTCATTTCTATAGTACAGCCAAGAGATGCACACACATCAATGGTTATCATCAAAACAGAAATGTGAGTACGTCCAAAACAGCCCTCCCTTTATATGTCCTTCTGCCCCTCTGCTACCAACCTAATGATCAAGTCCTGATGGTTTAACACTTCCATGTCCAAGATGTTGCTTTATTTTTTTTATCAGTTATGACATAGGTATTTACAAATTGGTTAGTTCACTAGCTCTATTCTTTATCATACATTTTCACCTCAGGACATCCCTATCCCTTCTCCAGGGGATCTTCCTGACCCAGGGATCGAATCCACGTCTCCTGCATTGCAGGTGGATTCTTTACCAGCTGAGCACCAGAGAAGCCCAAGAATACAGGACGGGGTAGCCTCTCTTCCCCACCCAGGAATGGAATCAGGGTCTTCCGCATTGCAGGTAGATTCTTTACCAGCTGAGCTTCAGAGAAGCCCTCTAAAAAGCCTAGATGTTGCAAATAAAGAATGAACCTTGTCCACAATAAACATAGGTACTTAACAAAAATGCACATACAGACCTATCATTATAACCTAAAGCTGTCTTCTAGATATGAAGATATTCACCAAGAAGTCTTCCCCTCACCCTTCCTCTTACCCCACCTCCAGCATTTCAGAGACTAAGTACTGAACTACATCTAGCTCCAAGAGTTGGATTAATATAGACACTCCCAGAAGACACAGCTCTTCCTAAATACCAACAAAAGGGCATTTAGTAAGGGGGTTATTTTGCTACTTCTACTTTTAATATACCTTGGGCATTAAACTTGCTTATCTTTTTTTGTCCCGTTCAATTCAACACATTTATTGAGAATTGGAACTATATAAAAGTTACATCAAGCAGAAGAAATTGATTAAATAATTATACTACATGTTAAATGACAATTTAGTTTCTTCTGTGAGCTATAAATGTTTCACTGACACAGATTTTAAAAAATATCATTTGAATTCTTTCTACATATATTTTCCTGTGTCAGTTAGTTATTGCTGTGTAACAGACCATCCCAAAACATAGCAACTTAAACAGCAGCTATTTCTTTAGTGCCAGTTCAGTGGGAAAGTACTTCAACCTGGGCTATCTTGGCTTGTTCTGGTCTTGAGTGCCTCCCTCATGTATGTGGTCAGCCCTGAACCTGCTAAGCTGCTCTGGTTCTCAGAGTTGGTTGGCTGTTGGCTGGAGTGCTTCAGTTCTTCCCTACCTCAGTCTCCTCTTATCCTCCAGGAAGTAGGAGTTGCTTACTCTTTAATACATAGCAATAATAACTAGTAGAACAATGGCTAGACCATCGGAACCAGCCTAAAGACTGGGTACCGAACTCTTCTCTGAATTTCCTTCCTGTTCCATCCTCACGCCCCCACCACACAGTGAAGAGTCTGCTTACTCTCCAAAATGCATGTTTAACAATTCTACTCTCCAAACACAGCCATTCCCGTCAATTAACAGAAAAAATACTTCAAAGCTGACCTTTAACTCTCTACTTTCGAAATACATTGTGTACTTTTATCTAGCCTTTCAAAAACATCTTGAAAGGCTAGATGTTTCAAACAAGAATTTAAGTTTGTCTACTATACAGACATGTAATGGCACTGAATAAAGGCACGCAAAAGCTAGTCTCCAAGTGCCATCTAAACAGGAACATTCTGGCCGAGGGCTCTTTCTCTTCTCATCTCTATCAACCCAGTGGACAAGTCTAATAAGTGTGTGTAAAGCTTAGAGGGGATTTTTACCAACTTCACTTCTGCCGGTTGTTTTCAGAAGTCTTTCCTATGAATTTTAACATGAAATGTACACAGTGTACTTATTTGCTAATTTTATCATACACTGGCAACTTCTTTAACATCTAGGAAGACTGGATGCTATAAATTTGGATGCTTGCTCCTTATGAACACTATACACAGCTAAAGTGAAACAAAATGCAGACACGTACATGACAGTGGTTAACTATAAACATACTGATATAACCCCCTTGCACTTTCTTCTTTCCCCCTGAATCAGCACAAATAAAATAATGTGTAGTGCTCAGAGAGATGGTTTGATCATTTTAATCATTCCATTTCTAATAGTATTTCATATTAATTTTAACAAAAGGATATATATATATATATGCAAAATATGTTATTTCACTATGTCTACTTTTAGTATAACTTGTGCTCTTCTAAACATCTAGAAAGACTAGATGTTTCAAATAAGGACTTAAGTTTGTCCACTATATGCACAATAGTGTTGAATAAGCTACACACGTGTAACAATAGCTATCTCCAAAAGTGTCTTCTACAAAGGAACATTCTAGCCTAGAACCCTTCATTTCTCCCAGTTCTTCCTTTTCACCATCCGTCGAAAAGTAGGCAAGTACAGGCACATGTATCACCTAGACGTGATTTATAATTTCATTTCCAAGGTCCTTTTCAGAAGATGGCCTTTCAGGGAATTTTAACACAAAGTGTACAAAATGTGTTAGATTACTAACCCTACTTTTGTCATACCTTGGCAACCTCAATCTAGAAACTAGATATTTTAAAATTGGGACCCATTTGTCCAGGATATACCTAATGTATACAGTAAAGTTAAATGAAATGCATTTAACATATAGAGCAACAGTAAGCTGAAGTCTAGTACACACTAACAATATATCTTTTGAAATCTTCCCTCCCACCTCCCTCAACCTAACAAAAAAGCACAGAGTGTACTGTTCAGAGAGGAGGTTTGGCAATTCCATTTCCATGTAAATTACCATATGTGAAATGAATCGTCAGCCCAGGTTTGATGCATGATACAGGGTGCTCAGGGCTGGTGCACCGGGATGACCCAGAGGGATGGAATCAGGAGGGAGGTGGGAGGGGGGGTTCTGGAAGGGGAACACATGTACACCCATGGTGGATTCATGTCAGTATATGGCAAAGCCAACACGATAATGTAAAGAAAAATTAAAAAAAAAAAAGCTCAAAATGGATTAAAGCCCTAAATGTTAAACCGGACACCATAAAACTTGTAGAGGAAAACATGGGTGAAACACTCTCTGACAAATATTGCAGGAGTATTTTTTTCAATATGTCTCCTAGAGTGATGGAAATAAAAACAAAAATAAACAAATGGGACCTAATTAAATTAAAAACCTTTTGCACAGCAAAGGAAACCATAAACAAAATGAAAAGACAACCCTCAGATTAAGAGAAAATATTTGAAAATGATGTGGCCCACAAGGGATTAGACTCTAAAATTTACAAACAGCCCATGCAGCTCAATATCATCAAAACAAACAATTCAATCAAAAAAAGACCGAAGACCTAAATAGGTGTTTTCCAGAGAAGACATACAGATGTCCAGCAGACATATGAGCAAATGTTCAACATCACTAATTATTAGAGAAATGCAAATAAAAAAATACAGTGAGATATCATCTCACACTGGTGAAAATGACTATTATCAAAAAAATCCACAAACAATAAATGCTGGAAACCATGTGAAGAGAAGGGAACCCTCCTATACCGTTGGTGGGAATGTAAATTAGGACAACCATTACGGAGAACAGTGTAGTTTCCTCAAAAAACTGAAAATAGAGCTACCATATGATCCTGCAATCCCACTTCTGGACATATTCTGGAGAAAAAAATGTGATCCAAAAGGATACATGAACCCCAGTGTTCATTGTAGCACTGTTAACATTAACCAAGACATGGAAGCAACCTAGGTGTCCATTGACAGAGGGATGGATAAAGAAAATGTGGTACATATATACAATGGCATATTAGCCATAAAAAGAATGAAATAATGCAACACAAATGTCCAGAAAACAAGCTTCTGTTGGTTTTTGAAAAAACTTTCTAGGCTCAGTCAGGCATCAAGAAAGAGTCAAAATAAACCTCCAGAACCCTCTACTTTTGTAGGACTGCATAATTATCACTGAATAAAGTGAAAGTCACTCAGTCATGTTCTATTCTTTGCGACCTCATGGACTACACAGTCCATGGAATTCTCCAGGCCAGAAAACTGGAGTGGGTAGCCTTGCCCTTCTCCAGGGGATCTTCCAAACCCAGGGATTGAACCCAGGTCTCCTGCATTGCATGCGGATTCTTTACCAGCTGAGTTACCAGGGAAGCCCATGACAAGTAAATACCCTACCTAAATAAAGAACTCAAATCAACAAAAGATGTTTAACTGTGTTTATTTACTGAATTGACAGAACTTAAAAAGTATACCTATAGATTTTATATCTATGATAAATATTTTTGTACCAAAGTGAAAGTTGCTCAGTTGTGTCCAACTATTTGCAACCCCATGGACTATACAGTCCATAGAATTCTCCAGGTCAGAATATTGGAGTGGGTAACCTTTCCCTTCTCTAGGGGATCTTCCTAACCCAGGGATCAAACCCAGATCTCCCACATTGCAGGTGGATATTTTACCAGCTGAACCATCAGGGAAGCACAAGAATACTGGAGTGGGTAACCTGTCCCTTCTTCAGTAGATCTTCCCAACTCAGGAATTGAACTGGTATCTCCTGCACTGCAGGCAGATTTTTTACCAGCTGAGCTCTGAGGGAAGGCCCCCATCCTCAGCTTTTTTCTAGCACCTATAGTAACCTGAATTAGCCACAAAACTCAATATAGTCAGGCATATTTTTTTTTACAATTTATTATTTTATTTTAAATAGCTATTTAGGATGAATTCGGGGTTTTTTTGGCTTTTTTTTTAAATTGTAACAAATCATTAAAGACTTTTTACTTTACAATATTGTGTTGGTTTTGCCATACATTGACATGAATCCGCCATGGGTGTACATGTGTTCCCCTTCCAGAACCCCCCTCCCTCCTCCCTCCAGATTCCATCCCTCTGGGTCATCCCGGTGCACCAGCACCAAGCACCCTGTATCATGCATTGAATCTGGGCTGGCAATTTGTTTCATATATGATAATTTACATGCTTTAATGCTGTTCTCCCATATCATCCCACCCTTGCCCTCTCCCATAGAGTCCAAAAGACTGTTCTATACAGCTGTGTCTTCCCTGCCTAATTAAAATTAAAAGCTTCTGCACAACAAAGGAAGCTACAAGCAAGGTGAAAAGACAGCCTTCAGAATGGGAGGAAATAATAGCAAATGAAGCAATGTACAAACAATTAGTCTCAAAAATATACAAGCAACTCCTGCAGCTCAACTCCAGAAAAATAAATGACCCAATCAAAAAGTGGGCCAAAGAACTAAACAGACATTTCTCCAAAGAAGACATACAAATGGCTAACAAACACATGAAAAGAAGCTCAATATCACTCATTATCAGAGAAATGCAAATCAAAACCACAATGAAGTACCATTTCACACCAGTCAGAATGACTGCAGTCCAAAAGTCTAAAAGCAATAAATGCTGGAGAGGGTATAGAGAAAAGGGAACCCTCTTACACTGTTGGTGGGAATGCAAACTAGTACAGCCACTATGGAGAACAGTGTGGAGATTCCTTAAAAAACTGCAAATAGACCTGCCATATGACCCAGCAATCCCACTGCTGGGCATACACACCGAGGAAACCAGAATTGAAAGAGACACATGTACCCTAATGTTCATCACCGCATTGTTTACAATAGCCAGGACATGGAAGCAACCTAGATGTCCATCGGCAGACAAATGGGTAAGAAAGCTGTGGTACATATACACAATGGAATATTACTCAGCCATTAAAAAGAATACATTCGAATCAGTTCTAATGAAGTGGATGAAACTGGAGCCTATTATACAGAGTGAAGTAAGCCAGAAGGAAAAACAACAATGCAGTATACTAACGCAATATATGGAATTTATAAAAATGGTAATGATAACCCTGTATGTGAGACAGCAAGGGTGACACAGATGTATAGAACAGTCAGGCATTTTGTACACTGGGAAATTTAGGTTAGATTTTGCTGTCTATGAAAGATTTTTTAGCTGTGACATTGTCAAAATATTTTGATGATAATATAATTACTTGGCTATGCTAGGCACATTTAGTTCCCATTCAGATCATATCCTACTTAAACTCCAGATCAATATCAAAGTGATGCCAACCAAGGTTCTTGGTGCTCCCCAATCAATAAAAATTGACTAGAGACCAGACAAGAAATTCATACAAGGCTCTATTAGGGTTCTTCTGCTGGCTGCAGGAGAAAATGAAAGCAAGGAATCTCCCTTGCTTGCTTCTGGAGAGGGAGTGAGCTCATTCCTTATATGAGGAAAGGGTAGAGGTACATCCAGGGGTCAGGCTGGAGGGATGGCTTAGGTGTTTGCCCACCCTCACTCTGTGGTATTGAGTACATGCTTTTGCTACTGACACCCATGGCTCGTGGCTCTTCAGGGATGGAAATCAGGGATTTTTTTTTTTTTTTTTGCCTTTTTGTATCTTTTAGGCCAGAATTTGCCCCAAATGCACACACACAGTTATTTTCAGTCCTATATAATTTCTCTGTATTTTGTATCTCAAGGAGAGGTGTGTCCATGTGCAAACTTTGCTGCACTGTAGCACAGAGTGCCAGGTCATAGACTCTCAAAGGTCAATGTGAGATTATTAAGGATACAGTCCCTGAGACACTCCTTTTCTAGCAGAGAAGCCATTTCATGTCCACCAAGCCTAATCAGTAGCATTTCCAAAAGTGCGCTCTGTAGACCACTGGGATCTCCAGGATCAGAGGAGCTCCATTGTAAGATAAATTTGGAAAATATACTGCAAGTTAGAGCCTCCTCTTGGAGACTCACAGTGTTATACATAATGAAGGCTCTGGGACATTCTGCTGAAATGAAACATCTCACACCTGTTGAACATTGTTTAGCTCTAAGTTTCCCCCAAAGTTCACATTTTGGAAAACGCTGTGTACATGTATGTACTAGCATCCAAAAGGAGAGCTGCAGTGAAGAAGCTGTGAATAGAACCATAGGAAACAGAAGTCCGAGGAGCACAATCAAAGATGAGGTTGTTCAAAAACGCAACGTCTTCATGCTTTTAAGCTGTGAAGGGCTGTAGACAGTTATAAATAGAGTAAAAGAAGTGAAGAGGAATATATTAACCTTTACCACCAGAGTTACACCCATGCCTAGCAACACAGCGATTTGTATTATGCTCGATCATTTATAAGGCAATTATGTATATTTATAAACTTAATTTATGTTGCAGTTTATGAGGTCACAGGGGGTCAGACATGACTTAGCAACTGAACAACAACAACATATTAAGCTCATGATATAAAGTGTTAATCCATTTTTAAAATGAGAAAGGTGAATGTCTGAGTGGTTAGTGACTAGGTGTAAAACATGAGGACACATAGCAAGGAAAAGATGAACGTCAGAAAAAAGGGCGATCTTCAAATCAGTTTAGAGAGGAATGATCCTCAGTGGATCACTGAGCATTCTAAAATATTGTTAGCAGAAAAACACACTTACCTTCAGTTTCACCTGCTATTTGCCAAACTTCTCTCCTGCGAGACCTTTTTAAAGTTATTTTTCCCATATTAATCTCCTATCAGCTTTCTGTGAAATACACTTTGAGAATGGCCGTTCATTCTCATGAACGTTTCTTTCTTACTCTCATCAGGGCAACAACCCTTACACGAATCATGGCTTGTTAGACCACATTATATAGAGATGCACAAGAATTTCTGGAACCGGATTAAAGTTTATCTTTGTGGTTTATATAGAGAATGTCCTTGCTAAGTAATTAGTATCAATCAGAGCTCCCTTCCGACTGCCATTTGCCCGAATTATTCAGGTTTGACTTAGCTCATAGAAGTTCCTATTGTACCTCCTTTCCAAGGACTGAGCCAGTTTGGAGCCCACTATGGGTTGCTTCAGGTATTTGGAATCTTATATACCTTCTGAAAAATAAGCATGGGCCAAACTTTAAAAATGAATATTCCAGATGAAAACAAAGATAACCCTACCCAGATGTTAATTCAGTGAATTCGTCTCATGTGATGCCATTGCAATAGCAAATTCCAAGTTTTTGGTGGGCTTCAAGTCTTCCTGACTCCAGTTACAAGTCATATGCCCTTTGTTGAGGAGGTGCTGCTTTTTTCAGGTGCCATATGTAATTAGATCAGTCTCCAAGCAGACTGTGAGAAGTCCTTATGAACACACTGAGGGATGATTCCAGGAAAGGGACCTAACAGTGTACTATGCAAATGCAAATACAGCAAGGCACACAAGCCATAAACCAAACCCTGAAAGTATCTGGGGGGAGAAAAAGCTTATGCTACTTAACTTTTTCTTGATTTAAACTTTCCTTTGTTTTTATTCCAAGTGGCTAACTGAACAGAATAGTGGCAATTTGTAAGAAATGTTTACAAGTTTGATCTTTTAAGTACTTTTTTCAAGCTTTATTGAGCTGTAACTGACATACAACATTGTGAAAGTGTAAGGTATATACCATGCTGATTTGACACACACACAGAAATTACATGTATACATTATGGTCTTCACAGTGGTTGTGAGAATGGGACCACGAAGACAGCTGAGAGCCAAAGAATTGATGACTTTGAACTGTGTTGCTGGAGGAGACTCTTGAGAGTCACTTGAACAGCAAGGCGATCAAACCACTCGGCCTTCAGAGAAGTCAACCCTGAATAGTCATTGGAAGGACTGATGCCGAAGCTGAAACTTGGGCCAATACTTAGGCCCATTGATGGGAAGAGCCAAGTCATTGGAAAAGACCCTGATGCATAAAAAGATTTAGGGCAGGAGGAGAAGTGGGCGACAGAGGATAAGATGGTTGGATGGCATCACTGACTCAATGGATATGAGTCTGAGCACATCCCAGGAGATGGTGAAGGACAGGGAGGCCTGGCAGGGTATAGTCGATGAGGTCTCAAGGAGTCGGACGTGACTGGGCAACTGAACAACAGCATACACTATGAAGTACCTTGCTCATCTCATGCAATCACCATTCTTCCCCGGTGGTAACAACATTTAGGGTTTTGCTGGTGGTGCAGTGGTAAGGAATCTGCCTGTCAGTGCAGGAGATGCAGGAGATGCAGCTTCGACCCCTGGGTTGGGAAGATGACCTGGAGTAGGAAATGGCAACCCACTCCAGTGCTCTTGCCTGGAGAATCCCATGGACAGAGGAGCCTGGCGGCTACAGTCCACAGGGCTGTGCAGAGTCAGATGACTGAGCAACTGAGCATGAGCAGGAGCAGCCTAGAATTATTAGCTACAGTGACCGTATTTTACCCTGAGGTCCATGGAACTAATTCATTTTATAATAAAGGGTGTAAGTTTATACTTTTTGTCCAATGCATCTACATTTTCCTAATTTCTCAGTCTTTCTTTGCCAATTTCTCAACCACCATTTTGCTCTCTTAATGTTGTTATTGTTATTGTTTAATCACTAAGTCGTGTCTGACTCTTTGCAACCCCTGGACTATAGCCTGCCAGGCATCCCTGTCCATCACCAACTCCTGGAGCTTGCTCAGAATCATGTCCACTGAGTCAGTGATGCCATCCAAACATCTTATCCTCTGTCGTTCCCTTCTCCTCCTGCCCTCAGTCATTCTCCATATCAGGGTCTTTTCCAGTGAGTCAGTTCTTCCCATCAGGTAGCCATATTATTAGAGTTTCATCTTCAGCATCAGTCCCTCCAATGAATATTTAAGGTTGATTTCCTTTAGGATGGACTGGTTTGATCTCTTTATTATCCAAGGGACTCTCAAGAGTCTTTTCTGCTGCTGCTGCTAAGTCATTTCAGTCGTGTCTGACTCTGTGTGACCCCATAGACAGCAGTCCACCAGGCTCCCCTGTCCCTGGGATTCTCCAGACAAGAACACTGGAGTGGGTTGCCATTTCCTTCTCCAATGCATGAAAGTGAAAAGTGAAAGTGAAGTCACTTAGTCGTGTTCGACTCTTCGCGACCCCATGGACTGTAGCCCACCAGGCTCCTCCGTCCATGGGCTTTTCCAGGCAAGAGGACTGGAGTGGGCTGCCATTGCCAAGAGTCTTCTCTAGCAGCATAGTTCGAAACCATCATTTCTTTGGCACTCAGCTTTCTTTATGGGCCAACTCATTTATGTACATGACTACTGAAAAAACCACATATGGACCTGTGTCAGCAAAGTGAAGTCTCTCCTTTTTAGTATGCTGTCTTCTAGGTTTGTCATAGCTTTTCTCTCATTCTGTTTGTATGAGTTCAGTGATTTTTTATTCCACGAATAAGAAATTGTATAGTATTTGTCTTTTTGTGTCTGTCACTTAGCATATATATTGTCAAAATGAAGAAATTCTCTTATCTCATGGCTGTGTGTCTTTTTTATCAATTCATCCTTTGACAGATACTTACAAAGTTTCCATGTCTTAGCTACTCTAAATAATGCTTTGGTGAACATGGGCGTGAAGATATCTCTGAGATAGAAATTTTATCTCCTTTTTATCTATATCTAGAAGCGGGATTCCTGGATCATATGGCAGTTCAATTTTTAAGTTTTTGAGGAACTGCTATACTGATTTTCATAGAAGGTGCACCAATTTACATTCCTACAAATAGTACATAAGAATTCTCTTTTCTCCACATCCTCACCAACATTTGCCATCTCTTGGATATCTTTTTGGATACTAGCCATTCCAGCAGATGTGAGTTGACATCTCTTTGTAGTGGTGTTTAGCATCTTTTATATGCCTGTTGGCCACTTGTATATCTTCCTTGGAAATAGGTCTACTCAAGTCCCCTGTTAATTTATTAATCAGGTTCTTTGGTGTTTTTTTTTTTTGCTACTGAGTTGTTTGATTTTCTTATAAATTTTGGATATTAACCCCTTATCAGATACATGACTTACAAATATTGTCTCTCTTTCTATGGGTTGCCTTTTCATTTTATTGTTTCTTTTGTGATGCAGAAGTTGTCCAGGTTGATGTAGACACACTTGATAATGATTTTGTTGCTTGTACTTTTGGTATTACGTCTAAAAAATTGCCAAGATCAATGTCAACGAGCTTTTTTTCCTTTTTCCTAGGAGATTTATAGTTTGAGGTCTTATATTTAAGTCCTTAGTCCATTTTGAGATACTTTTAGTGAGATACTCAAGATAGATGAGTATCTTGAGATAGTCATGATTCTTAAGTGAGAAACATAAGATGGATGTCCAATTTCATTTTTTTTGCATGTGAATATCTGGTTTTCCCAGTACCGTGTCACCCTCTTCCCCACTGTATATTCTTAGCTCCTTTGCCAGTTATCAGTTGTATATATGCCAGGGGACTGTGTAAGCCACAGTTTGCTTCTAGGCTCTCTATTCTGTTTTGCTGGTCTATGGTTTTTAATATTAGTGTCATACTGCTTTGATTACCATGGCTTTGAAGTATCATTTGAAATCTGTGATTGTGATGCCTTAGTTCTATTCTTTCTCAGGATTACTTCAGCTTTTCAGGGTATTTTTAAAATAAATTTTAGAATTTTTTTCTATTTCTATGTAAACTTCCAATGGAATTTTGATAGGGATTACATTGAATTTGTAGACCACTTTTGACAGTATGCACAGTTTAGCAATATTAATTTTTCCAATTCATGAATGTAGAATATCTTTTTATTTATTTTTGTCTTCTTCCATTTCTTTCATCAAACTATAGACAGTTTTTGTCTATAGTTTGTTGGTTAAATTTATTTCTAAGTATTTTATTGCTTTGGATACTATTGTACACGAGGTTGTCTTCTTTATTTCTTTTTCAGAAAGTTCAATGGTAGTGTATAAAAATGCAACTGATTTCATATGTTTATCTTATACCTTAGAGCTTAATTTTTTTTACTGGTTTTACCAGTTTTTTGGTGGAATCATTAGGACTCTGTACACAAAATCATGTTACCAGCAGAGACAATTTTACTTCTTCCCTTCTGATTCTGATTTGGGTGCTCTGGAAGCTGCAGGGGTCCTGGCTGTCAGCTTGCACTTCTGTGACTGCAGGATCTCCCAGGAGAGTGGACACAGCAGTAGAGGCAGGGGTCAGGGGTCAGACCAGGGGCGCACAGCTGGGGAGATGAGCGTCAAGCTTATGCAAGAAGGCAGAGCCAGCCATAAGAGCTCTAAGCTTGCATTTTGCACCCCTGAAGGTTCAGAAGCCTAGGCACCATGCTGCTGGTGGGGACCCTGGGGATAGGAGTGGTGGAGGGAGTGAGAAGCAGTTCAGTGGCTGGTGTCCGCTAAGGTGGATACTTGCCGGGTGGACATCCATTGAAATCAGCAGGGGCGGGAGGATCTGCAGCAACTGTACGGCCGGTGCTGTCAAAGTGGCTGGACTCCTCTGTGGAGCAGGTCACTGGAGACCGTGATTGCTTCCTGTGAGGCTGATAGTGGCAGCCCTGCACACTCTCGTTCTTAGCATCTCCATTTCAGCCTTGCTTGTCTCGAGGTGGGGTGCCACCCAAGCTAGTTCCTTGAAAGCCTGCGGAAGCTGCTCCATCTCCCTGTTCGCCTTGTCCCCACGAGAGGAACTCTTTGTAGCTGGGGAGTTCTCTCTGGGTGCTGAGCAGCGCTGGTTTGGGGTGGGGTGATGCAGGAAAAATGATGCTGTTCTTCCTAGCTCTTCCTTCCTTTTACGTGCAGTTATTTTCAGGTGTTTTGTTCCTCTGTGTTGCTGAGGCTCCTCAAGTGGACCTTGACCTCTCCTGGAGCTGCTTCTGCTTGTGGATAGCTATCTCACTGCTAACCACCATCAGAGGCCAGATGCTGAGGTCTACGACTGTGCAGTCTTGGTGATGTCACCACCTAAATATTTAAAAATGAAAATCCATAGACCTGTCATTTCTCCTGTTTTCTTAGCTTTGTCTTGTCTTCATAGCTGACGAAGATAGAATGGCAGTTTGTTAGAAAGTCCCTCAATATTTGTGGGCTTCAGGTTTTTAAACCTAAAATGAGAAGATTGGACCAGGAGTGTTTCAGGCCCCTTCATTTTATAATTTTAGTGTAGTTCGTGGCCACAATGGGGACTGGATAAATACTTGCTGAATGACTCTGGATATTCAGTCACATATTCTGACCTCTACTAGGCACAACAGTTCTGCCATCCGACAGACCCAGGTTAATGCCTTGGCTGTACAATGTTTTAAAAATTTATTGATTTTTAATTGAAGGATAACTGTATTGTGTTGGTTTCTGCATATATCAACATGAATCAGCCATAGGTATACATATGTCCCCTTCTTCTTGAACTGCCTCCCACTTCCCACCCAATTCCACCTTTCTAGGTTGTTACAGAGCCCTGGTTTGAGCTCCCTGAGTCATACAGCAAATTATCAGTTCTAACCTCTTGAGCAAATTCAAGGGGTTAGATCTGATAAAGCACCTGAAGAACTGTGGATGGAGGTTCTCAACATTGTTCAGGAGGCAGTGATCAAAACCATCCCCAAGAAAAAGAAATGCAAAAGGCAAAATGGTTGTCTGTGGAGGCCTTACAAATAGTTGAGAAAGGAAGAGAAGTGAAAGGCAAAGGAGAAAAGGAAAGATATACCCATCTGAATGCAGAGTTCCAAAGAATAGCAAGGAGAGATAAGAAAGCCTTCCTCAGTGATCAGTGCAAAGAAACGATCAGAGGAAAACAGTAGAATGGGAAAAATTAGAGATCTCTTCAAGAAAATTATAGATAACAAGGGAATATTTCATGCAAAGATGGGCACAATAAAGGACAGAAATGGTATGGATCTAACAGAAGCAGAAAAGATTAAGAAGAGTTGGTAAGAATACATGGGAGAATTCTACATAAAAGATCTTAATGACACGGATAAGCACGATGGTGTGATCACTCACCTAGAGCCAGATATCCTGGAATGCAAAGTCAAGTGGGGCTTAGGAAGCAAAACTACAAACAAAGCTAGTGGAAGTGATAGAATTACAGCTGAGTTATTTCAAATCCTAAAAGATGATGCTGTGAAAGTGCTGCACTCAGTATGCCAGCAAATTTAGATAACTCAGCACTGGCCACAAGACTGGAAAAAGTCAGTTTTCATTCCAATTCCAAGAAAGGGCAATGCCAAATAAAGTTCAAATTACCACACAATGCACTCATTTCATATGTTAGCAAAGAAATGCTCAAAATTCTCCAAGCTAGGCTTCAACAGAACATGAACCTAAAAGTTTCAGATGTTCAAGCTGGATTTAGAAAAGTCAGATGAACCAGAGATCGAATTGCCAACATCCATTGGATTATAGAAAAAGCAAGAGAATTCCATAAAACATCTCCTTATGCTTCATAGATTATGCTAAAGTCTTTGGCTGTGTGGATCACAACAAGTTGAAAAATTCTTCAAAAGATGGGAATAGTAGACCACTTTACCTGTCTCCTGAGAAATCTGTTAGCAGGTCAAGAAGCAATGGTTAGACAGGATGACAGACTGGTTCAAAATTGGGAAATGAGTACGTCAAGACTGTATATTGTCAGAATGTATATTTAACTTACATTCAGAGTACATCATGTGAAATGCCAGGCTGGATGAAGCAGAAGCTGGAATCAAGATTGCCAGGAGAAATATCAATGATCTCAGATATCAGATGATACCACCCTAATGGCAGAACGTGAAGAGGAACTAAAGAGCCTCTAGATGAAAGGGAAAGAGGAGAGTGAAAAGCTGGCTTAAAACTCGACTTCTGAAAAATATGATCATGGCACTGGTCCCATCATTTCATGGCAAACAGAAGGGGGAAAAGTGGAAGCAGTGACAGACTTTATTTGCTTGGGCTCCAAAATCACTGCAGATGGTGACTGATGTCATGAAATTAAAAGACACTTGCACCTTGGAAGGAAACCTGTGACAAATCAAGACAGCATATCAAAAAACAGAGACATTACTTTGCCAACAAAAGTCTATAGAGTCAAAGTTATAATTTTCCAGTAATCATGTATAGATGTGAGAGTTGTACCATAAAGAAGGCTGAGTGCTGAAGAATTGGTGCTTTTGAACTGTGCTGTTGGAGAAGACTCTTGAGAGTCCCTTGGACTGCAAGGAGATTCAACAAGTCCATCCTAAAGGAGATCAGTCCTGGGTGTTCACTGGAAGGACTGATGTTGAAGCTGAAACTCCAATACTCTGGCCACCTGATGTGAAGAGCTGACTCCTTGGAAAAGACCCTGATGCTGGGAAGGATTGGGGGCAGGAGGAGAAGGGAACGACAGAGGATGAGATGGTTGGATGGCATCATGGACTTGATGGACATGAGTTTGAGTAAGCTCCAGGAGTTGGTGATGGACAGGGAGGTCTGGCATGTTGCTGTCCACGGGGTTGCAAAGAGTCAAACATGACTGAGCGACTGAACAATAAAATCTATTATACATATGATAATGTGTATGTTTCTATGTTGCTCTCTCCATTGGTCCCACTTTCTCCTTCCTCCCCCACCCCTCTGTCCATAAGTCTGTTCTCTATGTTTGCATTGCTATTGCTGCCCTGCAAATAGGTTTATTAGTTCCACCTTTCTGGATTCCATATATATGAGTTAATACACAATATTTGTCTTTACTCTTTCTAGCTTACTTTAGTCTGGGCTCTAGGTTCACCCACCTCATTAGCACTCACTCAAATGTGTTCCTTTTTTTTTTATGGTTGAGTCATATTCCATTGTATATATGTCCCACATATTCTTTATCCATTCATCTATCAATGGACGTTAGGTCGCGTCTATATCCTAGCTATTGTAAATAGTGCTGCAGTGAACTTTGGAGTACTGTGTCTTTTTGAATTATGGTTTTCTCAGAGTATATGCCCAGTAGTGGGGTTGTTGAATCATGTGATAGTTTTATTCCTAGTTTTGTAAGGAACTTCCATACTGTCTTCTACAGTGGCTGTATGAATTTACATTCTCACCAACAGTTCAAGAGAGTTGCCTTTTCTCCACACCTTCTCCAGCATTTATTCTTGGTAGATTTTTTGTTGATGGTCATTCTGACCAGTGTGAGATGATATCTCATGGCAGCTTTGATTTGCATTGCTCTAAGAGTGAGCACTGTGGAGCTTCCTTTCAAATGTTTGTTAGCTATCTGTGTGTGTTCTTTGATGGCTCCACAATTTTAGTTCTGAGAACCTGAGCACATTATCCCCTTCAAGTCTTTGTGGCAATATGTATTATACATTAAAAACACCACTGTGCTAGTAGAAGATAGGCTGAGGCAGCTTCCAGAGCGCTCGGGGCAGTGCTCCCCCCAGAGCAAGCATACTACAAATAGTTAAAGCTGTTATCACGTTACGAGGTGCTTATGAGAAAGAATTATCTCTAACAGCTCTGTGGGAATTCTCTGGAAGTCTTGCAAGAACAATTCCATTTAAGGGCACTTGTCTGCCTCACACGGCATCCATTACCCTGCAGGATATGTTAGGGATGTCAAGAAGTTCTAACATCTCCATGTTTGTGGTACCTAGGAAATCTCTTGCTTCAATATGAATGTTCCCAAGTTCCTCATCTCTGCCTCAGCTTCTCCATCTTAACACAAAGTTTTTGCCCTGTATTACCTGGTCAACTCCTGTGCACCCCGTCTTGCCAGCTTTGCATCCTGCCCTTTCCTAATCATGACAAATACACTGTCTCCCAGCTCTGTCTCTGAATGTGAGCTGCTTGACAAATTATGATCTTGACTATATTACCTAACTCTTTATTGCCAAATTCAGGCTTAAACTGAAGAAAGTAGGGAAAACCACTAGACCATTCAGGTGTAACCTAAATCAAATCCCTTACAATTATACAGTGGAAGTGACAAATAGATTCAAGGGATTAGATCTACAAGGCAAAGTGCCTGAAGAACTATGGATGGAGGTTCATGACACTGTACAGGAGGCAGTGATCAAGATCATCCTCAAGAAAAAGAAATGAAAAAAGGAAAAATGGTTGTCTGAGGAGGCCTTACAAACAGCTGTGAAAAGAAGAGAAGTGAAAGGCAAAGGAGAAAAGGAAAGATGTACCCATTTGAATGCAGTTTCAAAGAATAGCAAGGAGAGATAAGAAAGCCTTCCTTAGTGATCAGTGCAAAGAAATAGAGGAAAACAATGGAGTGGGAAAGACTAGAGATCTCTTCAAGATTAGAGACACCAAGGGAACATCTCATGCAAAGATGGGCACAATAAAGGACAGAAATGGTATGGACCTAACAGAAGCAGAAGATACTAAGAAGAGGTGGCAAGAATACACAGAACTATACAAAAAAGACCTTCATGACCCAGATAATCATGATGGTGCAATCAATCTAGAACCAGACATCCTGGAATTCCAAGTCAAGTGGGCCCTCAAAAGCATCACTACAAACAAAGCTAGTGGAGGTGATGGAATTCCAGTTGAACTATCTTAAATCTTAAAAGATGATGCTGTGAAAGTGCTGCACTCAATATGTCAGCAAATTCAGAAAACCCAGCAGTGCCCACAGGACTGGAAAAGGTCAGTTTTCATTCCAATCACTAAGAAAGGCAATGTCAAAGAACACTCAAACTACCACACAAATGCAGTCATCTCACACACTAGCAAAGTAATGCTCAAAATTCTCCAAGCCAAGCTTCAACAGTATGTGAACTGTGAACTTCCAGATGCTCAAGCTAGATTTAGAAAAGGCTGATGAATCAGAGATCAAATTGCGAACATCTGTTGGATCATCAAAAAAGTGAGAGAGTTCCAGAAAAACATTTATTTTGTTTTATTGACTATGCCAAAGCCTTTGACTGTGTGGATCACAGCAAACTGTGGAAAATTCTGAAAGAGATGGGAATATAAGACCACCTGATCTGCCTCCTGAAAAATCTGTATGCAGGTAAAGAATAAACAGTTAGAACCGGACATGGAACAACAGACTGGTTCCAAATAGGAAAAGGAGTATGTCAAGGCTGTATATTATCACCTTGCTTATTTACCTTATATGCAGAGTACATCATGAGAAATGCTGGACTAGAAGAAGCACAAGCTGGAATCAAGATTGCTGGGAAAAATATCAATAACCTCAGATATGCAGATGACACCACTCTTACGGCAGAAAGTGAACAGGAACTAAAAAGCCTCTTAATGAAAGTGAAAGAGGAGAGTGAAAAAGTTGGTTTAAAGTTCAACATTTGGAAAACTAAGATCATGGCATCTGGTCCCATCACTTCTTGGCAAATAGATGGAGAAACAATGAAAACAGTGGCTGACTTTATCTTTTTGGGCTCCAAAATCACTGTAGATGGTGATTGCAACCATGAAATTAAAAGACGCTTGCTCCTTGGAACAAAAGCTATGACCAACCTAGACAGCATATTAAAAAGCAGACATTATTTTGCCAACAAAGGTCCATCTAGTCAAAGCTATGGTTTTTCCAGTAATCATATATGGATGTAAGAATTGGACTATAAAGAAAGCTGAGCACCATAGAACTGATGCTTTTGAACTGTGGTGTTGGAGAATACCTTGAACAGCAAGGAGATCAAACTAATCAATCCTAAAGGAGATCAGTCCTCAATATTCATTGGAAGGACTGATGCTGAAGCTGAAACTCCAATACTTTGGCCACCTCATGCGAAGAACTGACTCATCTGAAAAGACCTTGATGCTGGGAAAGATTGAAGACATGAGGAGAAGGGGACAACAGAGGATGAGATGGTTGGATGGCATCACTGATGTGATGGACATGAGTTTAAGCAGGCTCTGGGAGTTGGTGATGGACAGGGAGGCCTGGCGTGCTGCAGTGCATGGGGTCACAAAGAGTCAGATACGACTGAGCGACTAAACTGACTGACTATATCCCAAACACTTCAGCACATAATAGGCATACAATAAATATTTGTTAAATAAACAGATAAATAGTGTATGCATAGAGAGTTTCCTGGCAATCCAGTTACTAAAACTCCATACTCTCAATACAGGCAGCCTGGGTTCAGTCCTTGGTCTGGGAACTAGATCCCACTGGTGATAATGAAAGGTCCCTCATGGTGCAATGCAGACTGAAGATCCTGAATGCTGCAGCTAAGACCTGGTGCAGCCAAATATAAGTTAATACACATTTTTAAAAAATGAATAAATATAGTATAAAAGACTAAAGGTGGCTCAGACAGTAAGGAATCTGCTTGCCAATACAGGACACCTGTCTCCTGAGAAACCTGTACGCAGGTCAAGAAACAACAGTTAAAACTGAACATGAAATAGCAGACTGGTTCAAAATTGGGAAAGGAGTACAACAAGGCTGTTTATCATCACCCTGCTTATTTAAGTTCTATGCAGAGTGCATCATGTGAAATGCCAGGCTGGATGAAGCACAGGCCAGAATCAAGATTGCTGGGAGAAATAGCAACAACCTCAGATATGCAAATGATACTACCCTAATGGCAGAAAATTAAGAATAAATAAAAAGCCTCTTGATGAGAGTGAAAAAGTTGGCCTAAAATTCAACATTCAAAAACTAAGATCATGGCATCCAGTCCCATCACTTCATGGCAAATAGATGCAGAAAAAGTAGAAACAGTGGCAGATTTTATTTTCTTGGACCCCAAAATCATTGTGGATGGTGACTGCAGCCACAAAATTAAAAGACACTTACTCCTTGGAAGAAAAGCTGTGCATACCTAGACAGTGTATTAAAAAGCAGAGACATCACTTTGCCGATGGAGGTCTGTAGAGTTAAAGCTATGGTTTTTCCAGTAGTCACGTATGGATGTAGAGTTGGGCAATAAAGAAGGCCGAGTGCTGAAGAATTGATGTTTTCAAATTGTGGTGCTGGAGAAAACTCTCGAGAGTCCCTTGGACAGCAAGCAAATCAAACCAGTTAATCCAAAATGAAATTTTTCCTGTAGGAAAATTTTCTGGATTTTCACTGGAAAGAATAATAGCAATCTTGAGTGTAATCTTTTAGAAAACAGATGAAGAGAGAACACTTCTCAATTTACTTTATGAAGATAATATAACAATGAAACCACAAGCTGATAATATAAATAGAAGAAAGGAAACTATAAGCCAATATAGTTTATGAAAAATTAAAGTGAAATTGCTCACTCGTGTCTGACTCTCTGCAACAACATGGACTGTATGTAGCCTACCAGCCTCCTCATCCATGGGGCTTTCCAGGCAAGAATACTGGAGGGGGTTGCCATTTCCTTCTCCAGGGGATCTTCCCAACCCAGGGTTCGAATCTGGATCTCCCACATGGAAGGCAGATGCTTTACCAACTAAGCCACCAGAGAAGCCAGAATATAGTTCATAAACATGGAGATCAAACCCTAGACAGAATATTATCAAATGAGACCTGTATCATGACCATTATTCAAGAGAAGAATTGTCAGCACATGATAAGGAAGGAGGCAGCAGGCCTCTACAACAAACAGACCTCGCATCAAAAATTTAAACTCACAAAAGCTACACAGGGATGCTCCTGCATAAAAATAGCTCTCCAAGATTACAGTGTGCTGTGCTATGTGCTAGTCACTCAGTCATGTCTGACTCTGGCGACCTCATAGACTGTAGCCTGCCAGGCTCCTCTGTCCATGGGATTCTCCAGGCAAGAATACTGGAGTGGGTTGCCCTTTCCTTCTCCAGGGGATCTTCCTGACCCAGGAATTGAACTTGGGTTTCCTGCATTGCAGGCAGACTCTTTACTGACTGAGCTATCAGGGAAGCCCCATAACTACAGTAGATAAGTGTTTCTCTTAAACTCATAGAGTAAGAGAAATAAAAGCACAATGAAGAAGCAGAGGAGGCACTCTCCATTTAAAGATCAAGAAAATTCCCCTGAAGGAACAATGAAACAGACTTTTTCAGTCTAATAGTCTAAAATCTCTCCTGAGTTCAAAAAGGAGATAATGAAAATACTGAAGGAATTAAAAAAGGCCATCGATAGAAATGCAGATTATTGTAAAAAGGAACTAGAAACTACAAAGAGGAGCCAAGAAAATTTAGAGAATTCATTTGCTGAGATGAAAGTGGAGTTGAGGCAATGACTAGCAGAATGAATAATGCAGGAGAATAAATAAGTGATCTGGAAGATAGAATAACGGAAATCACCCAATCAGACAGAATAATGGAAATCACCCAATCACCCAAAGAGAAAGCCAAATTAAAAGAAAAAAAAAGGAAAGCAATATAAGAGACTTGTGGCATAATATAAAGTGGGCCAATCTACACATAATAGAGAGCCTATTGGGTGAAGAAGGAAAAAAGTGGATCAAAAATGTATTTAAAGAAATTATGACTAAAGAATCCCCAAGCCTAAAGAAGGAAACAGATATCCAGGAACAGAAAGCACAGAAGGTCCCAAACAAGATGAACCCAAACAGATCTATACCAAGACATATTATAATTAACATGGCAAAAGTTAAAGTTAGAGAATTTTCAAGGCAGCAAGAGAAAAAAAGCTAGATACAAAGGAACCCCTTATGCACAACATTAACATACAGAAATCAGCTGCACTTCTTTATATTAACAATGAAATATCAAAAAGGTAATGTTAAAAAAAAATTTAAAAACACATCCCCCCTAAAAAAACACTCAGAAATAATCTGACCAAGGAGGTGAAAGATTTATCGAGAAATATAAAACATTAATAAAGAAAATTGAAGATGACTCAAAGAAATGGAAAGATAGCCCATGCTCTTGGGTTGGAAGAATGAATGTTGTTGAAATGGCCATAAAACCTCAAACAATCAATAGATTTAATGTGATCCCCATCAAATTACTCTTGACGTTTTCCATAGAACTGAAATAAATCATCCTAAAATTGATATTGAATCATAAAATATCCAGAATTGCCAAAGCTATTCTCAGGAAAAAGAACAAAGTGGGAGGAATAACCCTCCCAGACTTTGAAGCTACACTAATCAAAACAGCATTGTACTGGCACAAAAACAGATGTACGAATCAATGGAACAGAGTAGAATGCCCAGAAATAAACCCATACAGCAGTCAAAAATACACCACAGAGAAAAGACAGTACCTTCAATAATTGGTGTTATGAAACTTGGAGAGCTGTCTGCAAATCAGTGAAGTTAGAACACTCCCTCACACCATACACAAAAACTAGGAATAAAACCACCATATGACCCAGCAATCCCACTCCTAGGCATAAACCCTGAGGAAACCAGGTTTGAAAAAGACACATGTATCCCATTGTTCATTGCAGCACTATTTACAACAGCTAGAACATGGAAGCAACCTAGATGCCCATCAACAGATGAATGGATAAAGAAGTTGTGGTATATATACACAATGGAATATTATTCAGCCATAAAAAGGAATGCATTTGAGTCAGTTCTGAGGAGGTGGATGAATCTAGAACTTATCATTCAGAGTGAAGTGAATCAGAAGGAGAAAGATAAATATCATGTTCTAATGCACATATGCAGAATCTAGAAAGATGGTTCTGAAGAATTTATTTGTAGGGCAGTAATGGAGAAACAGACATAGCGAATAGACTTGTGGACATGGGGAGAGGGGAGGAGAGGGTGAGATGTATGGACAGAGTAACATGGAAACTTACATTACCATATGTAAAATAGATAGTCAGTGGGAACTTGCTATATGGCTCAGGAAACTCAAACAGGGGCTCTGTATCAACCTAGAGGGGTGAGATGGGGAGGGAGATGGGAAGGAGTTCCAAAGGGGAGGGGATATATGTATATCTATGTTTGATTCATGTTGAGGTTTGACAGAAAACAACAAAACTCTGTAAAGCAATTATCCTTCAATAAAAAATTAAATAAAAAGAAAAACAGAGACAATACTTTGCCAACAAAGGTCCATCTAGTCACAGCTATGGTTTTTCCAGTGGTCATGTATGGATGTGAGAGTTGGACTATCAAGTAAGCCGAGCACCGAATAATCAGCTTTTGCACTGTGGTGTTGGAGAAAACTCTTGAGGGTCCCTTGGACTGCAAGGAGATCCAACCAGTCCATCCTAAAGAAGATCAGTCCTGGGTATTCATTAGAAGGAGTGATGCTGAAGCTGAAACTCCAATTCTTTGGCCACCTAATGTGAAGAACCAACTCATTGGAAAAAGACCCTGATGCTGGGAAAGAGTGGAGGTGAAAGGAGAAGGGGATGACAGAGGATGAGATGGTTGGATGGCATCACTGACATGACGAACATGAGTTTGAGTAAACTCTGGGAGTTGGTGATAGGCAGGGAGGCCTGGCGTGCGGCAGTGCATGGGGTCGTGAAGAGTCGGACATGACTGAGTGACTAAACTGAACTGATGTAACAGAAACAGCCTCATGGACGTAAAGAACAGACACGGTTACCAAGGGGAAGGGGGTAGGGAAAGAACTGATTGGGGGTTTGGGATTAGCAGATGCAAATGATAATATACAGGCTGGATAAACACCAAGGTCCTACTTTACAGCACGGAGAACTATGTTCATTATCCTGTGATAAACCAAAGTGGAAAGAAGATTTAAAAAAAATTTAAAAAGGAAAACAAAGGGCATAGCACAGGGTCTGTAAGCAGCATTAATTATTACAATTCTACAATAGGGCCTGGATTAGGAAAGAAAAGAAAGTATAAACATTCTAGAGGAGATGATGCCTCTGGCACTGACAGAGCTGTTGGTGGCAGCTAGACCAGGAAGCCAGATGACACTTACTTGACAAAATAAAGTATGTTGAACAGCCTGTGCCGGGCACTGCTGCACTCAGGGAATTAAGGAAGCAGGATTCAGGCCCTGCCCTCAAGGAACCCACATTTCAGTAGAGGAGACAGACCTGTCAGTTAAAAATGATGATGCTGTAGGTCATTCTGCCTCTCCCTCTGTGAGTGCCATGTGGATATGAACCCAGGAAGGCAGGGTGGGTTCAGGAGAGGCCTGGGACATGGGTACCTTTGAGCTGACTTTTAAATGTAATTTGCATGAGGCTGAGCTGTCATATGGCTCAGTCACTGGGGGAGGGAGAACATTAAAAAAAAAAAAAGACCATCAACAACAGATAATGAAAAGAAGTTGAAATCTTTCCCACCAGTTATCCCCAAAGACCAAGCTGTTTCAATTTTTGTTTTAGAAAAGCAAACAAGGGAGAGAGGTGGAGGGGCTTGTGGTACTTTTTATAAGCCACAGGGAGGTTTCTTTAAACTTCTTCTCCCTCCTCGTATACACATCCAGATTCTCTACTAGTTCACTTTCCTGAGTCCAAAGTCATCATAAACCCACAGGATGCAGACTCTTCCCTTCTCTCCTTGTCCAACTCAGCCCTCGACATGGGCTGGTTTCACTTCCCGAAAGTCTTCCACTTGCTTTGGTTCTCATCGTTGCTTTAGATGTAGTATCAACAACAGCCCAGAGCTGATCAAGCCGGTCAGCCTCTTTCCTAGTCGGGAAGGCGGGCAATGAGAATGGAAGGATGATCTAGAATTCTGCTTAGAAGCACAGACAGAGGCTACAAACATGCCTTGACTAACGATCTGCCTGTGTGTGTTTGCTTACTTTTCAATTACTTTATTTTTTATTGGAATATAATTGCATTACTGAGTTGTATTCGTTTCTGCTGTACAACAACATGAACCAGCCGTAGTCCATGTATCTCCTCCTTGAGTCTCCCCGCTCCCCCATTCCACCATCTAGGTCGTTAAGGGTGCCAAGCTGAGCCCCTTGTGCTAGCCAGCGGCTTCCCACTGTACATGTCTGCTTTATACATGACAGTGTGTATATGCCAATCCCAACGTTCCAGTTTGTCTCACCCTCGTCTCCCCTTCTGTGTCCACATGTCCCTTCTCTATATCTATGTCTCTAGTCCTGCCTTGTAAATAGGTTCATAGTGGGAATGTAAATTGATACAGCGCCTATGGAGAACAGTATGGAGGTTCCTTAAAAAACTCAAAGAACTATCCTATGACCCAGATATCCCACTCCTGGCCACATACCCTGAGAAAACCGTAATTCAAAAAGACGCATGTACACCAATGTTCATAGCGCCAGTTTTTACAATCACCAAGACGTGGAAACAATCTCAATGTCCATCAACAGACGAATGATACAGAAGATGTGGTACATATATACAACGGCATACGGTACACTCAACCATAAAAAGGAATGAAGTTGGGCCATTTGTAGTGATGTGGATGGATGGAACCGGAGTCTGGCATACAGAGTGGGGTAAGACAGAAAGAGAAAAACAAATATTGTATATCAATGCATATATAAAGGATCTGGAAAAATTGATTTTTGATACTGTTTTAAAGAATGATTAAGAGTGATTCTTAAAAGAGAGAAATTTGGATTTTCCAAGTTAGCTGCTTTTTGTTTCTACGCATTTACATCGCACAAAGGAGCCGCCTGCCTCTGCTTGAACTGTCAGGTATTATCAGCACTTTGGTGTGTTACTATATTGACAGTGTCCTCTGGTCAGAGATGACCAGGGGTCTACCTGCAGTGGAAGAAAGTTTGCAGTCTTATCAATTTATCCAGTGAGAGCACCTTCACTCCATGGGGAATTGTGGGGGCATCTGAGGAGGGCGGGGCTGAAAGGACTTGTTACAGGGTTTAGGCTGGAGGCAGGTGCTTTTGGTGAGAGTTCAAGGCAGCTGGGTTTTATCCTGGGTCAGACGCCGCAGGAAGCAGAGGTCTCTATGAGTAGGTGGAAGTCTCTTTAGGAGGCACAGGAGGGTGTCTCTTGACGCTTCCTCTGCTCTCCTCTGGCCCCTGGTGCACAAAGCCAGGGTCTGAACACAGCAGAGGAGAGTCTCTCAACTCATTTATTTTCGGAGAGCTTGTTAGATAATCCTCATTTCAACTCTAGTTCTATAACTAGAAAGTTATACGGAGTTATTTTCTTAGTCTCAATGAGGCTTGTCCCACAATGAAACCTTTCTTATTTTAATTTTAATGGAGCCTTTCCTAATTTTTAAAAGCCATCCCAGGAAGGGATAGATGCTCTTCCTGGGCTTGCCCACAGTTTGTCACCAGATGCAATTTCGTGGCTTACTGGGTAAATCTGTGGTCGGTGGGGCAGGAAATGAACCGCTGTAGCTGGCTGTGACTGCTCAGTCACCTTGGGCACAGTGACTTAGCTTAATGTTCTGTAGAGATCATTTTCTTCTGTCATCTCCGCATGTCTCCGAGTGAGTTAAATATTTGTGAAATTCCCCTTTTGCAGTTCCTCTATTTGTTTGTGATACAGATTTTTTAAACACCAGACCTCTAGCCTCATCTCCTCACCATATGGTCGTCCTTTAAGAAAAATACACATTAGACTTTCCACAAATAGCCTGTAATGGGTGGTGTGCACCGTTGACCTCTTCCTGAACTTGAACGACCAGCGTGACTGCAGGCCTTTGCCAAAGCTGCCACTCCCGGCTCTGTTATTCCGTGACTTGGGGCTGCTGGGGGACAGTGACTCTCAAGGAAGGCTCAGCGCATCTGTCACCTTGCGTCCCGAGAGGGTCATCAGTCAGACATAGTTCTGCCAAGGGTTCAGAGCCTTCTCAGGACTCGTGGGTGGACTTCCAGACAGGGGGCAACAGAGTCTCTTAACTTTTGTCTATGCTTTTATCATTTGTAGGATGCTAAATGCTTTGCAACTTTTAACTAACAGACTAAGAAGATTTCATAGTTCTCTTATCATTAGACTTTTGACCAATAAATCTACCTCATGTGATCTCTCTGGCCTTGGAGCGAGATTCCTTTCCCAAACTGTAAAGACTGCATTTGCAACCAGGTCCTTGATGGAGGCTGTGGATCCAAGTGGCTTGGCACACATGCTTAGCTCTCTAGGGTCCTTTGGGTTTTGTAACTAAAGCCAGACCTTATCTCGCATCCAGCTTTCAGGGAAATAGAAACAGCCTCCAAGCAGTGGAAGGAGGAGCAGGGTGAGGCTCCAGTGCTCTGAGGTCTCTGACGGCCCTTCCAGAGAGAAGGCAAAAAACTGAACTGACTGTGGTCAGATCGCATAAGCAAGTGGAATGCTGACCCTCAGTCTTCCACTGAGGACCGGACCGCTGAGGACCATTGCAGGAGGCCAGCCGGTGCTCCCGCAGCCCAGAGGAAGCAGGAGCACTGCCCTTACAGTCATTTCCACTGGAGACTCCTCCCGGAGCCGGCTGTGCACAAGGGAATTCTCCCAGTAGACTCTGTGGGGGTGGTTGTAGCCCAGAGGGCGACTGCATGTGTGTGCCTGTGCCATCCTTGGAGCACCCCGTGAACACCCTGGCGCTGAGCCTCGAAAAGGATGCCTTTAAATGAAAATGCCTCCCCCTACAAGTTCCCTTATGTGATCTAGCAAGGTCAGCCTAAAAAGTCATCCTGCTAACTAACCGTGCCTCTATCACACTGGGTAAATGTTCTATTAATTAAAGCAAACCCGGGAGAACAGCACTTGTTCCAAACCAGCAGTTTTGACCTAGTGGATGCATCCACGGGGAGAGAAGAGTCCTAACATAGGTTGATTGTTTTAGATTACTGATTTGAACTGACTCAGGGAAGAACAGATTTTCCCCTGAAAAGAGGATGCTTACTTTTTCTTTCAGGGCTTCCCAGGTGGCTCAGTGCTAAAGAATCCACCTGCCAATGCAGGAGAGGCGGGCTGGGAAGATTCCCCCGGAGAAGGAAATGGCAGCTCACTCCAGTATTCTTGCCTGGGAAATTCCACGGACGGAGGAGCCTGGTGTCCATGGGGCTGCAAAGAGTTGCACACAACTTGGCGACTAAACAGCAGCAGCAGCATCTGTACTTTCTCCCTCCCCAGCTGTTCACTTCCCCACAGATCCTCCTTGGACAGAATCCAGTACCTGTGCGTGAAAAGGCTCAGAAGTGTCAGGAGTTACGGCGCTGCCGTGTCTCCTTCTGAGGACACACGTCTAGTGAGTTAGAGAAGAGTGAAAGCTCCAGATAAGTGTCAAAGCCTGTATATCTGCTACTGGGGCTTCCCTTAGCCTGGTTCTCCGCTCCGCAGGGGAAAACTTCATCCCCCCCAGGCCTCTCTGTTGCTGTGACCTCGTGCTTCCCCCATCAAAGGAGTGGCCTGTGTCCAGAGTTTCCAGAACCCGATTGTCGCATTTCTAAAGGAACAAGTGGTTAAGCTTATGACTAACGGATACTAGACTCTCTGCTCCATTCTTGTCACTGAAGTGTGTTCTAGGTGGCCTGGATACCCTGGTGTTGGCTGGCTAATCCCAGAATGGACTGGATAGGGTGAGCCCCTAGAGAGGCCAAGTCCCTGTTCAATCAGCAACTAGCTTTGCATCTTAGGCAAGCTGCCTTTCTGGGTCTCGGTTTCCTCAAGTTTAAATCTGGTGAAATAACAGCAACAGGTCACATTTATTGAATGCTTGCTCTTTGCTTACTGTTCTAAGCCTAGAAACGTGACAACAAACTTCACTTCGCTTCTCTGAGGTGTGCATCTGTATTTAGTCTGGAAAATTTAGATACTTTTATCGACATGTTATGAAAACAAGTGTAATATGCACGTAATGAATCTGTGTGTGATGAATGGGTGTGAGAAATACTGTGATGGTCCTTACTCTTCACTGGATTTATGGTGAATGGAAAATGTGTTTTTTTACTTAAGGAATACTTCAAAGGAGCTTGACTTCTTCCTTTCATGAATTAATAAACTTTCCCCATACTGTCGAGCAGTAACCTATCTCAATGTATTAGCTTTTGGGTCTTGCTTCTTGAAAAAGTTATTTAAACCTAACTGGAAATATTCAACACAGTCATATTGTGTTTATGAGGATATGACAGGAAGACAGGTATTTTGTCTGTTTCTTTTCCAGCTGCTGGGTTCCCAGAGTTTAGAACAGTGTCTGGCACATTGAAGGCAAAGAGTGCTTACTGATTGAATGAATGAATGAATGAATGACTGGGACAGCAGACAGGAATGCACACCCCGTCTTTGCAGAATTGTTCTGAGTAGAGCTGCAAGAAGCTTAAGCTTATTTTTTTTTTTATCAAATGAATGAATGCAAATGAAAGAGTGAATGTTCTTCAACAAATGAATGCCCGGTAAAGAATCTTGAATACTGTACAACACTGCAGAAATAGAGAGTGTCACTTTTATTTCCTGCTGGGTAAGAGACTGGGGAGAAAAAAGTTCTATAGGGAACAATATCAGACTTTCTAAGTTTGTTCTGAGTTTATTTAAGGAAAATGCATGCAAGCAATAATCAGATCACTGTATTCTATTTGAAAATTGAAAAGGGTCCAGGAAGTAAAATGTGAGGGAAGTCTGGCTTCTCTGATCATTTGCTGAGTGTGTGGCAGATGTCTTTGTAATTCAGCATAATTGTTTTTCCACCCAAAGCCAATGCTAATCTTTTAACAGCTTCTTACCACATTAGACTCTGTCTTTCACTTTATCAATTTCATCTGAAGAATCAGTTTCATCTGTTTGAAAGAAAGATGAATGATACTCACCCAGATGCTCCAGGATGTGCAGGAAGAGAATTAGGTGACAGTCTCTTATTCCCAATATGATGCCTTGAACCCCAGCGACCAGCTGAAAACCGTGATATCCTGATGCCACTTTTGACTCCTGGGCCCTACTGTATGGTTTTTTAAAGACTGATTGTATTGAATTAGTTTACAACATTTCATTAATTTCTTCTATACAGCAAAGTGATTCAGCTATACATAAATTAATATATAGAGGTTTTCGTTTTCCTTTCCATTATGGTTTAGCATATGGTATTGAGTATAGTTTCCTGTGCTACAATGGGGCCTCTTTGTTTGCCCATTCTACGCATAATGGCTTGTGAGCCTTGTTGCCCGTGGCAAGTTGGTCCAGCTCTCTGTAGACACCCCTACCATGTTCAGTATTGCACTTAAAGAAGCATAAATTATAGATTTTAATGCTGACGATATACAACTGATGATTAAGTTGTTTATTGCCCTTTTCTGTTGGTGATTTTAAAATGTGATTTATTTAAAATGAAATTTCTCAAGGAAACTTTATGAAATTCTCTGGGTAGAGGAGAATTCTTATTTTTGTTATATTTGCTTTTTTTTCTTTGTAACTTTATACCTCCTTACTTTATTCTTAATTCTCTGACTTCTGGACAGTTCTTTCATTAAAAGAATTATTGTCACTATTTTTTCTTTAACCCCTAACATTAATGGAAGTAATTGAAATGGTTATTTCCCACAAGTTCACTCTGTAGGGATGCTACTTGAAATCATTAGTGATTATTATAACTGAGTTCCCCAACTTTCCCCAGTGATATATCTTGAGGGCTTGTTTCTTTTTCCAGGAAATTTGGCCCTATTTCAGATGATGTTATAGGAAATTTTATGAGTGTTCTGGCCTAGGGATGTTTTTCCCTTCTGTTTATTTAACCACTTATTATACCCTGAGGATGAGAATTGTGAGACTATTAGCAAAGAACAGAGCAAAGACCAAAGAGGAATATCCCCAGGGTAGAAGTCCTATGGATCTACCCTCTGAATATGTTAGGCTGCTGTCTGCTGAAAAGACCATAAAGCCCCAGCCCAACTGGCTTGAACAACAAGCAGATTCATTAATTCACATCAGAAGATACCCTGAGGGAGGGTGGGTTTTGGGCACTGCATGTTAGGTTCTGACGTTGCTTCTCTGTGACCTTCTTGGCACCACCATCCACTGAGGGTAACGAGAGGCTACACCAACCCTAGGCATCACCTCCAGACACGGCTCAGAGAGAATGTGGGTCCTTTTTCCTGTATGTCTTTTGAAAAGCCTGTCTTTCCCACGCAAACCTCAGTAGTCCTCCCTTAATGTGTGACTGGCTGCAACTGCATGAACCAATCAATGACAAGGTGATGGGACAGCTGCGGGAGGTTGGCTAAGGCTTTGGCTTTTGGAGGAAGCAGGTTATCCAGGTAAAACTGGGGCTTAGTGTTGGCAACCAAGAACTTCAGCTGTGCCTTTGGAGGACAGTCTAGGGAAGACTTTTGAAAGAGAAGACATTTAAATGGAGTCCTTGACTTCTTCCAGGTGTGTGTGTGTGGAGGGGTGGGCTCCAAAATGCATGGATCAGTCTCTTAAACCTTTGAAGTCAGGAGTGTTAGGCAAGACACTAAAACATTGGGATTACACAGTTAAAGGAAATGTATTTCTTGGCCTTGCTATCTGGAGATTTCTAACTCTAAAAGATTTGATTGCCTCAATGCATCTTCCAGTTAGCAAACCAGTAAGTAGGGAAAGTGCTTTGGAGGTGCTGATGACATTAGAGCTTCTGCATGAGTGGAAGATTTCATTTATTTTTCCAATCGCCCTGCCCCACTAGTTACAAAGTATTGTTAAATTATCCTATTTTGGGTACTGAGATGTCAGTTGAGAGATGACTGATGGAATTAAAACTGCTCTTTTGCATTTCCTCTGATTAAGGGTACTTGGCTGGTAAGGTGGGTGGAGACCTGTGCTGGCTGGGTTCGGACCTCTAATTCTGAAAGTCCCAGTGATGACTGGGTGGCTCACAGCCCTCTCCTCTAAACAGTTTACAGAGGTCATCTCTTAAGTGCTCAACCATTTGACATGTCTTTTATCACATCCTTGTGACTCACTGCTTATGATTAATATATGCCTCTTCCGATTTTATTCTTACTTCTTATTTTTTAATTCCTTTGGGAGTTTTCCCACATTAAGGAAAACATGTAAGGGAAGCCTCTTAACTAATTGTAAATAAATATTCCTGCTGACAAGGGCTTTTATTGGAAAAAGCAGAGGAACTGAGAGGGCTTTGGTGAAATTCAGTGGACTGCAGACCCAAATATGGAAAAGTACTGCTTTCTGAGATAGCTTTTCACCTTTATCAAAAAATAATTGGAGAGGAGAGGGTAGCTTTGCAAGTGACCAGTTCTAGAAAGGCTAAAAAGTAAAAGAATTTTCTTCAGTGTGGTGTGAGTGTCTGGCAAAATCTTATTTTCTTCTTTTAGGTAGGGATGTCTGCCAACGTGCAAAAAAAGAGTGACTTAAATAATCTTCTGCATTTTATAACTGATGTTATTTGGCATCCTTTGAGTTTGGCAGAGGCTGTAAGTGAATTATAGATCACCAAAGGGAACAATTGGTATAAAGTCTTGCTCTACAGCCAATTAAAGTGCAACTGCAAAAGCTCATTGATTCAAAGCCACTCTGGACTAGAACTTCACCTAACACTTCTTAATTGAGTGAGTTTTTTGGTCTGTGTCTTCTTTAATATATCTCACAACTCTAACATAGATCCCAGCAAATGACTCAAAATCTGGGAAAAATGCTTTTCTGGCCATTTTTTTTTGCCTCCATAATGTTTGGAGATTTTCTCATGCTAAGTCCAAACATTCATGTACCAAATTCCATGGGGGCCTTATCATATTTAATGTGAAAAGAATTTGGTTTTAGTGTCTTTCATCTCTTGTGGTCAAAGTGGGTCCAGAAATGAAACCATGGACCAACACTTTCCAACTCAACAGCATCACTAATGGAGAGGAAGCCTGTAGAGGTTGGATCTGTGTGATCAGATGTCCAAAGTAGAGGTCAATTGTTTTCCTTCACTCTTGAAACAAAGAGAACTACTTGATATGTGAGAGGAAAACTGTCCTCAGGTCTCAAAACCGCTGAAGGCAGGAAATAATTTTAGAGCCTCATTTCTTAGAGAAAAGCTCCTCTGTCTGAGGCCAGTCTCTGCTTTCATCATCACCTTGGACTCCCCTCATCTCTCTTCTGATTGGACCACCTGCCTGAAGGAGTTAGTTTCATGATCTTGGTTTGCTCCATGATTTTTCTATAGCATATTTTTGGATAACACTCCAAGGAAGGTTGCATGTGCAATAAATGTTTGGAAATTTTGCATATATGAAATGTTCTAATTCTGCCCTCACAATTGACTGATAGTTGGTTTATCATAGAATTTCAGGTTTAAAATGATATTATCTCAGAATTTTTGAAAATATCTAAACAATAGTACTTCATTGATGAAAAGTTAATTGAGCAGACATGAAAGTACTGTGCAAAATAAGTTCCCAAATTATATATCAATAGATATTAGTAGCATTTTCATAAAATAGCAAGTAAAATATCATGAGCAAAAGCATTTTTTAAAAATCTTAGCAGCAATACAATGGCATAAAAACTGAAGGCTCTCCCACCCTTGTAAAAATTACTAAGTGTTAATTTCTGCTGAGTAGTAATTTTATTCAAACATCAGAATGCTTAGTTTATGGTGATAATTTACAAATAGATATTTTAAAATAGTTTTCTCTAGTGTAGCTAACAAATTTCAAAATAATTTTAAAAACTGACCTTCTGTGTAATGTGCTGGTGTCATAGAATACTTCTTCTTGGTAAGAATATGCACAATAGCTCAGATATAAGCTATAATATGCTAAAAATTTCCTTAAAAGGAAACCATATCACATTTGACTGTTGATAGTTGCTCAAGGATAAAGATGCATTATTAGTGAGAAACTTGAGTATTTTTGAAATAGTATAGCTTTAAAGTTAATATTTTAAATGCATTCTTTTTTTAGCTTGGTTTGATGAAATATAAAACAAAACTCCCACCCCTCCTTAAGTTGAACTTTTTTCCAATCCCGCCGATGAAAATGAAAATGCAAATAAACCAACACTTCCTGCTCTCTTTACTCCCGTAGTTCCTTTATTATATCACTTTTGGGGGACTAACTTTAAAATGTCAGTAGAAATATTGAAAGAAAGCAAACATTTTATATTTCAACTCCCCTATTAATGTACTACAGTAAGATATGCTAATAAGAAAACAGGACACATTTTCACACAGTAGATGAACTTGAGTACCTTTGACCTCTGGCACCTGAAATTGACTGGCGTTGAATTCAAATACATCTTATCCTTGGACAACACTTGGAGAAGGATTTGGCAGAATGAAGGGAACGACAGTGTAGGACAACAGCTGAGAACACATGATGCAGTGATCACTACTTATCACATTCCACTAAAAACTATAAAAAAGAAACCAAGTCCTGGTACCTACCAAAGCCAAAGCCACAAGAGCATCCTGGATCTGGAATCTTGAAGACTCCACCCCAAATGAACCTAATGAATAATTCTGAAACTGGTTTTTAAACAGGCCTACTAAAGCTTGTAATAGTCTTTGAAAAGAGAGATTATATTAAAAATTTAATTAATGAAAATGTAGTTTTGTAGGTAAGAATCTTAACTTAAAATCCAATTAATTGGAACGTACAGGCTATTTTGACTTTTCTCTATAGCACAGAGTAACCAACTTTCAAAGGGTAAACATTTTAGAAGATTATAGACTAAAAATAGCTTAGAATGCAATTGTTTTAACTTTTAAACTTATTTAGCATCAGAATTCAGAAGGCTTTTCAAATTACCACCTGGAATTACCATATTTATAACACTTACTGCCTGGAAGTGTCTTTTTTTTCCTCCCATAGGTATTTAAGTATAATTTTCTCATTATACTGTTTTTTTGGTAAGTAGGTAAGTGTATAGGTAAATTATCTGTATTGAATGGTGGCAACAAGCTAGTTTTAAGTGTTGTGCTCAAACAAATACAGCAAGAAGGAAGAAGGAGACTTAAAGTGGGACATTATGCTGAGTGATGACCTCATCCCAAGCCCCCATCAACTAGTGTTTCTGTATCAGTAGATAGAACCCTGTATGCGAGACAGCAAAAGAAATGCAGATGTATAGAACAGTCTTTTGGACTCTATGGGAGAGGGCAAGGGTGGGATGATATGGGAGAACTGCATTGAAACATATTAATTATTATATGTGAAATCAATTGCCAGCCCAGGTTTGATGCTCAGGGCTGGTGCACTGGGATGACCCAGAGAGAGGGAATTGGGAGGGAGGAGGGAGGGGGGTTCTGGAAGGGGAACATATGTATACCCATGGCAGAATCATGTCAATGTATGGCAAAACCAACACAATAATGTAAAGAAAATTTTAAAAAATTAATTAATTAATTAAAAAAAAGAAATCCTCTCAAAAATAACTGCAGTAAAAAATGAATTTTTAATTTTTTAAATTAAATTGAAGTATAGTTGATTTATTATGTTGTGTTAGTTTCAGATGTACAGCAAACTGATTGAAATATATATATATATATACATATTTTCTTTTTCAGATTTTTTCCTTTATAGGTTATTACAAAATACTGAGTATAGAGCAAGAAAAGAAATTAAACAACTAAAGAAGTAGCTAAGCCTCCTCTCTCAGGACAAAGTGGTTTGCCGGGGTCCAGCCTCGGCGGGGTCCGGGGGTCTTGAGGGATGGGTGGCGTCGGCGGAAGAAGAACTGAGCTGAGTCGATGTGTGGTGATGGAGCAGTCTCTCTTTATTGCTGTTAGTTTTGTGAGGTGATGGAGAAGTCTCTCCAAAAGGCGGTGGAGAAGTCTCTCGTTTATTGTTGTTGGTTTACAGTTTTTATAGCCAAAAGACATCCCCATTACATCATTACATCACCTATCATTCTATACAATTTTTTGTTTTCTACCTCCCATAGCAACCTTATCATTGAGTTTATTCCCCAAACTATCATGAAACATTCCCTTTGCAGAAGTCAGAATTCTATGTAATTAGATTTAACAATAGTATGATTACCATTTGAATGTCTTCAGTATACTTCATTCAATCAAGATAAGTACATCAACCTAAGTAGAAAGGTTACATTTCTCTTATCAGGTACAACTATGTAGAAGCTAGAGGGAAGGGCTTAAGCTTGAGACTGTTTATTCTAGTAACCTACTCAAGTTCTTACAGAAGAGGAAAGAGGACAAAGAGACAGTTTAGAGAGAGGAAAGAGAACTAAGAGACAGTTTAGCAGCACCGCTTTAGCAATAAGACCCTATTAACCTTATAACTACTATAACGAATTCCTATGTCTACATTATTCTAAAGCAATCAATATCTCCAACTATGCTGGCCACAATTATGAGCATTCCTAAGTCTCTGTCAAGCCTGATTTCTTCAAGGAAGCAAGCCTCCTCTGTGGAGTGGTCAAGGGAGTGGAAGGTGGAAAGGTGACCCAAGTACGAGCCTTTCTGATGGTGGCCTTGCCATGACCCCCAGAGAACTCTTGGTAAACTCCCCAGTAATGAGTAGTAATCCATTTAAATGTCCCTTTCATTCCTCCATAGCCCCCGGGGAAGGTGATCCACCTTCCCGGATCCTCTGGTCGATAAGGTCTTGGGGGGATTACCTCAGGACAAATTCTTTCCAACTGTGACTGACCTACTGAGATGAGCCAATGTTCCGAGCATGGACAGAACTTCCAAGAAAAATACCAGGGTGGGGCTTGCCCAGGATGCCCCGATAAAGAAAGTCAGCTTTGCAAATACTTTCTTAGTCTCGTGACCTTGTCATCCGAGTAAGGGGGCATCCTGACGGCTCCCGGCAGTGGTTAAGGATAACATGAAAGATAGGGATGTGCCCATCTAGCCTTAATAGGCTCTATAGATATTGAAGTTAAATTAAACTTTTTAAGTTAAATAGTCAACTGGAATGTAAATTTTCAATCCTTATTAGGGTATAGATGGTATAACTCTTAATGGCATTTAGTAATCCTGTACAAGACTTAACTAAAGTGAAGTTGTAAAAGTATTTTAAAAAAATCCCTGTTTATTTATTTTATGGTTGTATGTATATGTTAATTCCAAACTCCCAATTTACCCTTCCTCCACCCTCTTTCCCTCTTGGTAATCATAACTGTTTTTTCTATGTTTGTGAATCTATTTCTGTTTTGTAAATTAGCTCATTTGTATCATTTTTTTTTTTGGTTTCATATATAAAAGGTATGTGATATTTGTCTTTGTCTGACTTAATGAATTTTTTTCTTGATGTAAATCAATTATTCGAATCCCCTATGATATTCCCTGGTGGCTCAGATGGTAAAGGATCTGCCTGCAATGTGGGAGACCCAGGTTCGAACTCTGGGTCGGGAAGATTCCCTGGAGAAGGGAATGGCAACCCACTCCAGTATTCTTGCCTGGGGAATCCCCTGGACAGAGGAGCTTCGTGGGCTACAGACCATGGGGTTGCAAAGGGCTGGACATGACTGAACGACTAACACTTTCACTTTTCGAATCAATGATTTGTTAGTTAGGTATTGACCTCAAATTTGTTATTAATAATACTGCCTGAGCAGTTGGTTATTGAAAACTAATTTCAGCATTCACGGTTAAATAAGACGAAAAATGAAAAGAAATTTATAGCACCATTGAAAAACGTAATAATGATGAATAATGGTAAAGTACTTTTTTAGACAAAAGATGCTTTTATTTTTCATCTAAAGATGAAAGCAAAATTTAATTTCATAGAAACTGTTGAAAGGATGGGCATTCTTCCAATGAGCACATGAACAACAACTTTCCTGCTCTGGCAGTTCCCTTACACAAGTGATCATGACACAGCTATCTCCATTTCCTCCCTGCATTTGTTTCTGTGTCCATACCTACATTCGTGTAACTCACATGCATTCACTTCTTTCAGTGAAGTGCGGTCTTCATTTTTTCTTATTTTTTTTTTTAAAGCCTTTCAGAATAAAAGTTTTCAAAGTGAAAGTCCTTGGCTAGTCCCTCGAGGTCTGCGGGTAGGCAAAGAGTACTGTGCTGGGCCACCGTCGTGTTGTCCTGGAGTCTTCATGCCCACAGAGCCCCATAGAGAGCAATGACTTCCAACTCCTCAACATTCATGTCCATCTACAGACTTGAGAGGGCCCATTCTGATCTTTAGACTCTTCATCTGCTTCTTCTGGGAACTGATAGAATTTGATGTTATGTGTTCCATTTTTATCAAGAATGTATTTCTTCAATGGCTCTCATTTTATCAATGAGGTTGTCAACCTCTGCAATTACAAGTACAGAATTCATGTTATTATCTTCATAAACTTAGCTTCACAGAATTTAAGTTCATGTTCAAAGGATGGAATAGTGTAAAACAACAATACGCCATGTTCTCTGTGACGTGACTGTCTGTTCTAAACATGTTCATCACACAGATATCATTTGAGCTGCTCATCAGTGTAATACACGGTTGACTATATTACCATATCTTGCTGTAACCATTGCTATAAGTCACAGTTTGATCCCTCGTTAAGCTTCGATTTGGAAAGCTTTTTCAGTTTTTTCTGTTCTATGTAAAATTATTTTAAATTGGAGATCAGTCAAGAGTAGTCTGTGAACATGGACTTTTAATCATTAGTATGGACTTGATTGGGAACATTTGAAAATGCAAGATAGCCAAGTGTTTCTAGTAAACCCTGCAGCCTGCTTGAACATTTTTTAATAGATTTGGTCAACCACCAGACAAGTCACAGTGCATGCTAACAAACGAGCCACAGGCCCCACTGACATCTGTGAGCATGCCTTCAAAAATATTAAAATAACAGCTTGATTGAGACGTAATTCACACATCCATTTAAAGTACAATCAAATGGTTTTTAGTATATTCACAGGGTTGTGCGGTCATGACCACTATCTAATTCCTGAATATTTTCATTACCTTTAAAAGAAACCTTAAGTCACAGTCAGTTGCCACTTGCCCCAGCCCCTAGCAAACATAACTCATCCTTACATTGGTATGAATTTTCCTGTTCTGGATGTTTCATGTAAATGGATTAATAAAATATGGACTTTTTTGGGACTGATTTCTTTTACTTAACATAATGTTTCAAGGTTTATTCATATTGTAATATTAATAATTCTTTCCTTTTTTGGCTAAATAATATTCCATTATAAGGATATAGCAATTTTGTTTATTCATTTATCAGTTAATAGACATGTGAATTGTTTCCACTTTTGGATGGTTACAAAGAATGCTGCTATGAACATTAAAGTCCATGTTTTTATATGGATATATGTTTTCAGCTCTGAAATTTCAGGTCATGTAGTTCCATGTTTGAGGAACCACCAAACTGTTTTCCAAAGAGTTTAACTATTTTACAATCTTGCCAATAATACGTGTAGGTTGCCCTTCTCCACAGCCTTGTTAGCGCTTTTTATGCTCTTTGTTGTTATAGCTATCCTAGTGGATGTGAGGGCTTCACAGGTGCAGTGGCAAAAGAATCCTCCTGCCAATGCAGAAGACGCAGGAGACACAGGTTCGATCCTTGGATTGGGAAGATCCCTTGGAGAAGAAAAGGGCAACCCACTCCAGTATTCTTGCCTGGAAAATTCCATGGACAGAGGAGCCTGGTGGGCTACAGTCCATGGGGCTGCAAAAAAGTGGGTATGAAGTGGTGTCTCAGTGTGGTTTGGATTTGCATCCCCTAATGACTAATGATTTTGGACCTCTTTTCACGTGCTGACTTCCAAATTTGTACATCTCCTTCAGAAAAATTATTTTAGCCTGTTTAAATTCTTTGCTAGTGTTTTAATTGGGTTATTTGTCTTCATGTTGTTGAATTGTGAAAGTTCTTTTTATATTTTGGGTACAAGTCTCTTATCAGTTTATACTTAGCAGATATTTTCTCCATTCTGCGAGTAGTTTTCTCAGAATTTTGAAGACATTTTTCATTGTCTTCTAGGGTCAAATTTGCTATTTAGGAATCCAGTGCCATTGTAATTCTTCTTTTTATGGACTGAATTTTTGTAATTCTTGATCCTTTTTATGTGATCTGTTCTCTCCCTCTCTCAGCTTCTAGGATTTTTATTTTGTCTCTGATATATATTCATTTCTTGATAATGTACATTAATGATGTCAATAAAAAATCCATTGCATTTAGAGATAGCTATTTTTATTATAGTAATTTCCAAATATATGCAAAAATAAAGAGAACAGCATAATGAATGCTGACATGCAATCATGTTTAATCATACAGATTAAACAATTATAACATTTTTTCCTGCTTTCTTTTTTCCATCCCCTTTGCTTAAATTTTTTTCTGGAATATTTTAAGGGTAATGCAAGACATCTATTATTTCACCATCAGTTCTTCAATATGTGTCTCTAACAGATGAATTTTATTTTAACATATTTATGATATCATTATTACCTCTACAAAAATAAATAATAATGCTCTAATGTTACCAAACTTTCCATTCATATTCACATTCCTTCTAATGATCAAAATTTTTACGTAGTTTATTCCATCATTCTCCTATTGATGAACATCTGGATTGTTTTCAGTCTTTTAATACTACAAATAACTCTATAATAATTATCCTTGTGCTTATGGCATTTGGCATATTTGCAAGCATCTCTTTTGAACAGAGCTTTAGAACAGGACTGCTTGGTCTAATGGTAAATGTACATATATTTTGTTGGCTGGAGCCCAGCATCTTTACATGAGTGCTGTGTAATTTTGTATTCTCTTGGTGCAAATATTATTCTGAAAATACATGTCCTTCAGTTCTGGGAAATGAATTCTTTATTTGATCATCTCCTTCCATTATCTCATTTTTCTGGAATTCCAAGTATTTGGTATTTTCCTTTCTTTTTAAATTTTCTTATTTGTTCTCCTATTTTCTATCATTTTTGCTTTTTCTTCTATTTTGGGGAGAATTTACTTCACTGAATCTTCAGATTTGTCTAATAGATATTAATTGCAATGTCATATTTTAATTTTCAAGAGCATTTTGGTTTCTTTTTATTGATGCTCTTTTTTGGTCTTATTGTGGGGATTCCACTTAATTTCAATCCATCATTTTCATTCAACAAATATTTATTGAGCACCATTAGTTATCTCCTAGGTATTTTTCTAGGCATAAACAGTGACAGACTTTATTTTTGGAGGCTCCAAAATCACTGCAGATGGTGACTACAGCCATAAAATTAAAAGACATTTGCTCCTTAGAAGAAAAGCTATGACAAACCTAGACAGCATATTAAAAAGCAGAGACATTACTTTGCCAACAAAGGTCCATCTAGTCAAAAGTTATGGTTTTTCCAGTAGTCATGTATGGATGTGAGAGTTGGACCATAAAGAAAGCCAAAGGCTGAAGAATTGATGCTTTTGAACTGTCATGTTGGAGAAGACACTTGAGAGTCCCTTGGACTTCCAGGAGATCCAACCAGTCCATCCTAAAGGAGATCAGTCCTGGGTGTTCATTAGAAGGACTGATGCTGAAGCTGAAACTCCAATACTTTGGTCAACTGATGCAAAGAGCTGACTCATTGGAAAAGACCCTGATGCTGGGAAAGATTGAGGGCAGGAGGAAAAGTGGATGACAGAGGATGAGATGGTTGGATGGCATCACCGACTCGATGGACATGGGTTTGAGTAAGCTCCAGGAGTTGGCAATGAACAGGGAAGCCTGGCGTGCTGCAGTCGTGGGGTTGCAAAGAGTCTGAACTTTCACTGAACTAACTTACTAGGCACTAGGGAATTGGTAGAAAATAAAAAGATGAAATCTCTTTCTTTAAGGGGTTCACAATCAAAAACACATTCAGTGGGTCAATTAGGTAGAGATGAGTCTGATGGAAAAAGCAGAGTCAAAGAAGGCTGAGACAGACTGCAAGAAGGGAGAGTCAGGACAGGCTTCAAAGGCAAGGTGAAACTCGTGAACAGGATAGAAGTAAAGGAGTAATGGGCACATTGGGGAAGAACTTTTCAGGCTGAGGAAACTGAAAGCACAAAAGTCTTGAGGTGAGGATGTGGGAAGTTTAGGGAAAATCAAGGAGACGAGTGAGGCTGGACTGGGATGAGCAAGGGGGCGAGTGATCAGAGGTGAAGTCAGATGAGGATTACAGGAAATTGTGGAGGATTTTGAGTACAGGGAAGGTATAGTTTGACTTACACTTTAAAAATGTTGCTCTGAACAGTCTTGCTGTTGCCAAGGAGGAGGGGTGTTAGGGGTGGGATGGAGATTAGCAGGGCAGCCTATTATATACAGGGTGGATAAACAGGGTGCTGGGGCACAGCACAGGAGACTATATTCAATATCCTGTGATAAGCTGTAATGGAAAAGAATCTGGAAAAGAATGCATATGTGTATATATATGTGTGTGTGCGACTCTTCAGTCAAGTTCTACTCTGTTCAACCTCATGGACTGTAGCCTTCCAGGTTTCTCTGTCCATGAGAAAAGAATACTGGAGCGAGTGGTCATTTCCTTCTCCAGATTCCTTCTACGAATCACTGTGCTGTAGACCTGAAACTTACACAACATTGTAAATCAACTATACTTCAATTAAAAAAACTAAAAGAAATTAAAATACAATATTTCTCTGGCTGCCTGGTGGAGAATAGATGACACAAGGGCAATGGTGAAAGAGGAGAATATTAGGGAAGCTGCTGCAAAAGTGCAGGTTAGAAGTGATGGTAACTTGAACCTGAGAAATAGATCAAGAAGTAGCCAGATTCTGAACATAGTTCAAAAGGAAGCACTGGCAAGAGTTGTTGAGGAAATTGAGGGCTCAAGAAAGAAGCTGAGGTTTTAGGACAAAGCCCAGGCAAAGAATCATTGGCATTTACGGAGACAAGGACAATATAGGAAGAGCTAGGTTGGGAGGGAAATAAAAAATTTGGTTTTAGTCATGTGAAATTCGAGATACATATTAGAGATCCAAGTTCATTTATAAAGAAGACAGTGGATAGCTGAGTCTGAATTTCAGAGGAGAGGTCTGGACTAGAGATATAGGCTAGGAGTGATCAGTAACCAAGCCATTTAGGGAGAAGGAAAGAAAAGACCTCCAAGGACTGAGTCCTGGACACCCCAACATTCAGAAATTGGGGAGGTGAGGAGGAATCAGCAGAGGGAGACTGATGAGGAATGGTTGGCAAATAGGAGGAAAACCAAGAGAGTCCTAGAAACCAAGAGAAGAGGGTGTTTGTGAAAAGAGGAAGGGATTGACTGTGTCAACGCTGCTATTAGATATGAGGAGTAACATGAGGACTGGGAACTATTTCACTGACAACAGAAAAAGCTCTTCTGATGGTCACGAGAGCCAGAGTCTAATCACAGTGGATTCCGGGGGAACGAAGGGAAGGCACAACTAGTATAGAAATACCTTTGTAGGTTTTGCTAAAGGGGTGGCAGGATGAGGCGGTGGTACCTAGGGACACCTAAAAGTTCTAGCATGTTTGCACCTCCTTGTTCTTTCCCCTACCCCACCAGCCTTTTTAATTTGTGGGAAAACTGATGACAGCACAGAAAGGGCAGTTGTAGCACAGACGTTCTTGAGTAAGTGGGGGTGTAACTTGTAAACACTGAAGGACTTGGCCATGGGGTGGAGCTAGGACACTCATCCATTTTTCACGGGAGCAAAGGCAGAGTAGATGGCTAGATGCAGGTAGACCAGGAGAACCGGTGGTAACAGCACCCACATGCTTTCCTCGGGCTACATCTGTTTGATTAAATAACAAGCAAGGACATTGACTGAGGATAAGCACAGGGATGGAGATGTTGAAGGTTAGTGGAGAAGGGGAAGGGTGTACAATTTTTATTTACTTATTGAAGCACAGTTGACTTACAATGTCGCGTTAGTATATGGTGTATAGTAAAGTGACTCAGTTATATACATATATTCATATTCTTTTCCATTAGGTATCATAGGATACTGAATATAGTTCTCTGTGCTATATAGTAGGACCTTAGTGTTTACCCATCCTACACAGTTTGCATCCGCTCATCCCAAACTCCCGGTCCTTCCCTCCCCAACTCCCTCGCCCTTGGCAACTACAAGTCTACTGTCTGTGTTTCTGTTCTGTAGATAAGTTCATTTGTCCCCTATTTTAGGTTCCACATATAAGTGGTATATATGGTATCTGGCTTTCTCTAACTTACTTAATTTTGTATGATAATCTCTAGATTCATTCATTTTGCTGCAAATAGCATCATTTCATTCATTTTGTGGCTGGGCAATATTCCACTGTGTGTATGTACCCCATCTTTACCCATTCATCTGTTGATGGACATTTAAGTTGTTTTTATGTCTTGTTCATAGTGCTGCTATGAACATAAGGGTGCATGTTATCTCTTTAAATTATAGTTTTGTCCAGATATATGGCCAGGAGTGGGATTGCTCTATCAAAGGTAACTCTAATTTTAGCTTTCTGAGGAACCTCCAAACTGTTTTCTTTTTTTTTTTCATTAGTTTTGCCAAACAATGACATGATATCGCCATGGGTTTACATATGCTCCCCCTCCAGAACCCCCCTCCCTCCTCCCTCCCTCCTCCCTCCCCCCAGGAAATCTCGATGCACCAGCCCCGAGCATCAATCCTGGGCTGGCGATCGATTACACATATGATAATTAACATGTTTCAATGCCATTCTCCCATATCATCCCACCCTTGCTCTCATCCACAGAGTTCACGAGTCCGTTCTATACATCTGCGTTCCTTTTGCTGTCTCGCATGCTGGGTTCTCGTTACCGTCTTTCTAAATTCCATATATATGCATTAATATACTGTATTGTTGTTTTCCCTTCTGGCTTACTTCACTCTGAATAATGGGCTCCAGTTCCGTCCACCTGAGTAGAAATGATTCAAATGATTTTTTTTTTAATGCTGAGTAATATTCCATTGTGTATATGTACCACAGCTTTCTTATCCATTCATCAGTTGATGGGCATCTAGGTTGCTTCCATGTCCTGGCTATTGTAAACAATGCAGCGATGAACATTGGGGTACACGTGGCTCTTTCAATTCTGGTTTCCTCGGTGTATATGCCCAGCAGTGGGATTGCTGGGTCATATGGCAGGTCTATTTGCAGTTTTTTAAGGAACCTCCACACTGTTTTCCATAGTGGCTGTACTAGTTTGCAATCCCACCAACAGTATAAGAGAGTTCCCTTTTCTCCACATCCTCTCCAGTATTTATTACTTGTAGATTTTTGGATTGAAGCCATTCTGACTGGTGTAAAGTGATATCCATTGTGGTTTTGATTTCCATTTCTCTGATAATGAGTGATGTTGAGCATCTTTTCATGTGTTTGTTAGCCATTTTTATGTCTTCTTTGGAGAAATGTCTGTTAAGTTCTTTGGCCCACTTTTTGATTGGGTCATTTATTTTTCTAGCATGGAGCTGCAGGAGTTGCTTGTATATTTTTGAGATTAATTGTTTGTCTGTTGCTTCATTGGCTATTATTTTCTCCCATTCTGAAGGCTGTCTTTTCACCTTGCTTATAGTTTCCTTTGTTGTGCAGAAGCTTTTAATTTTAATTAGGTCCCATTTGTTTATTCGTGCTTTTATTTCCAATATTCTGGGAGTATTTCTACCTAAAGAAACAAAAGACTTGTATACAGAAAACTATAAAACACTGATGAAAGAAATCAAAGAGGACACAAACAGATGGAGAAATGTGCCGTGTTCGTGGATTGGAAGAATCAATATAGTGAAAATGAGTATACTACCCAAAGCAATCTATAGATTCAATGCAATTCCTATCAAGCTACCAGAGGTCTTTTTCAGAGAATTAGAACAAATAATTTCACAATTTGTATGGAAATACAAAAAACCTCGTATAGCCAAAGCAATCTTGAGAAAGAAGAATGGAACTGGAGGAATCAACCTACCTGACTTTAGGCTATACTACAAATCCACAGTCATTAAGACAGTATGGTACTGGCACAAAGACAGAAATATAGATCAATGGAACAAAATAGAAAGCCCAGAGATAAATCCACGCATCTATGGACACCTTATCTTTGACAAAGGAGGCAAGAATATACAATGGAGAAAAGACAACATCTTTAACAAGTGGTGCTGGGAAAACTGGACAGCCACTTGTAAAAGAATGAAACTAGAACACTTTCTAACACCATACACAAAGATAAACTCAAAATGGATCAAAGATCTAAGCACAAGACCAGAAACTATAAAACTCCTAGAGGATAACATAGGCAAAACACTCTCTGCCATAACCCAAAGCGGTATCCTACATGACCCACCTCCCAGAATATTGGAAATAAAAGCACGAATAAACAAATGGGACCTAATTAAAATTAAACGCTTCTGCATAACAAACTGTTTTCTATAGTAGCTGCACCAGTTTACATTCCTACCAACAGTGTACAAAGGTTCGAAAAGCTGTGAAATATTAACCTAGGCGATTAGAAGGGAAAAGGAAGAAGGAAGGAAGAACTGACCCTGCAAATCAGCATGAAAGACCCATGTGGGGTTACTGATCACAAATTCAAATAAGGCCAGTCAGCGTGGCTGTCCGCTGTCTTGCCAGCCACATTGAACTGTGTCGGTGCCCATGTGGAGTGGGGGTAACTGGGGTCTGGCTGAGATGGACACGGACGGAGTTGTGATGAAGGGCCCTGGGGTCAGGGGAGCTGAGGAAAGTGTTGCTGGAGGAGGGAAACACAAGGAATCACACAGCCAGTGTTTTGGGAAAATTATCTCCTTATTGACATGCCAAGTGTAACAGCTGGTTCAGGGTTCAAGAAACAAGCCAAAGCCAGGTGGTAGCATTTTCATGGAATGAGGGCAAGTGACCCTGAGGTAGTTTAATAAAGGTGATGGCTGATGTCGTATGTGACTTGAGCTTCAGAGGAACTTTGGAGGGCCTTCGAGGGAGAGTAGATGGAAATGGCGAAGAGGCCCCTGGAGCACGGGAGGCAGGAGAGAGACGGGCACTGCGTGCACTGAGCACGTGGGAAGGTATGGCTACGGGAGAAGCCAGGTGTCTTTGAGATCAGAAAGGGAAGAGAATTTTCAGAAATGAAATTGAGGGGTCGGAGTTTTGCTGGTGATGGAGTTTGTATCTGACCCTGTGTTCCAGAGGTCAGAGGGGAAGTGCAGGAAGCCAACAGTAGTAGGGCAGTTTAAGGGAATTCAGGCTGCTGGGTAAGGCTCTGGCCTGGCTTCTCTCAGTGACCGAGGGGCCCAGGTTTAGGCCTAAGGGTACAGAAGGACTGGGTAGGGGAGTTTTTGCTGTAAGCACGAGAGCTGTGGGGTCCCCTACGGTGCACAGAAGGCGGTGCCATGGAGGGTGTGGAATCTCTTCAGGGCAGAATGTTCTCGCAGGCAGCACAGGACACTCCAAAGGGCTCCAGTTCTCTCAAGCCGGCTGCAGTGCTCCGGCCAGGGCCAGGCGACCCCAGGGAGGGGTGCGGGCTCCTTCCGCCTTTTGGTAGAAGGATGTCTTCCTGTCTCCACGAGCCTGTCATCCAGTGTGCCTTGTTGTCTCTGTTGATTTGCTTCTGTTCCCTCCACTGTGTTCTTCAGGGTTCCTTTTTCCTGTTGGTTCTGAACTCTCTTTGTAGGATCTAGGCCCGTATGTGTGCCTGTATGCGTGCTCAGTCGCTCAGTCATGTCCAGCTCTTCACAACCCCATGGACTGTAGCCCGCCAGGCTCCTCTGTCCGTGGGATTCTCCAGGCAACAATACTGGAGTGGGTTGCCATTTCCTACACCAGGGGATCTTCCCGACCCAAGAATTGAACCTGCATCTCCTGCTTTGGCAGGCTGATTCTTTGCCAATGAGCCACCAGGGAAGCCCAGGGTGAGGGCACAAACTATATCTCTATAAACATGAAAAGCATAACTAGGGCTAACAAATTGCCAAGAAAACACATTCCAGACTTGTGGTTGCCAAGAGGGAATGATGTGGGGGCGGGATGGATTGGGGGTTAGAGGTTAGCAGATGCTAACTATTACATATAGGCTGGAAAAACAAGGTCCTACTGTACAGCAGAGAGAACTACATTCCCTCTCCTATGAGAAGCCAAAATGAGAAAGAATATATATATGCATATAACTGAGTCAGTTTGCTATACCACAGAAGTGAAGCCAACACTGTAAATCAACTACACTTTAATAAAATAAATTAAAAAATATCTTCTTTATTCTATTTGACAACTATACCTTCACTATGGGCTTCCCTCACAGCTCAGTTGGTTAAGAATCTGCCTGCAATGCAGGAGATCCCAGTTCGATTCTTGGGTCAGGAAGATTCCCCAGAGAAGGGAAAGGCTACCCACTCCAGTATTCTGGCCTGGAGAAGTCCATGGACTGTGTAGTCCATGGTTTCGCAGAGAGTCGGACACGACTGAGCAACTTTTACTCACGTCACTTCACTTCACTTCACCTTCTTAATGACTGGGAAATCCAGGCTCAAATTTAGGGTGGTAGTCATATTAACACAACTGTATCCAACCAACACATACCCCTTAAACACACACAATGTTAATTATATTGCATTTAAAAATCAGGTTCAGGATTCTTGAGGGCAAGTGCTCTGGGCTCTCCCTCTTCTGTCCATCTCCTTCAGCCCTCCAGAGCCAACGCCTCCAACCTTTGAGTGCTATAAGGCCAGCCTCCAGGCTACTCGGGATTGGAAGGCAGGTCTTGATGTGTGTCTATATCTCTGCCTAACTTTTTAAAATTGGAATACAATTGCTTTACAAGATTTTGTTAGTTTCTGCTGTATAATAATGCAAATCAGCTATAAGTATATATGTATCTCCATGTTCTTGAGCCCCCCTACCCACCCCACTTCCAGCCCTCGAGGTTAGCACAGAGTACTACGCTGAGTTCCCTGTGTTACAGGTCAGGTTCCCACTAGCTGTCTATTTTACCCACGGTAGTGTATACATGCCCTGCTGCTGCTGCTAAGTCACTTCAGTCGTGTCCGACTCTCTGTGACCCCACAGATGGCAGCCCACCAGGTCCCTCCATCCCCGGGATTCTCCAGGCAAAAACACTGGAGTGGGCTGCCATTTCCTTCTCCAATGCATGCATGCATGAGAAGTCACTTCAGTCGTGTCTGACTCTGTGCGACCCTATGAAGAGCAGCTCTCCAGGCTTCTCTGTCCATGGAATTCTCTAGGCAAGAACACTGGAGTGGGTTGCCATTTCCTTCTCCGTTCTAGATTCCATATACATGTTAATATATGATTCTCTGCCTAACTTTTGTCAGACTCTTCGGCTTTCATCCCCACCTAAACAATGCTCAGAGCTCTTAACTGTCATCTGCGCTGTTTGATTTCCTTGCTTCTGGATCCCACAACCCTCGCTGGCCCGGCTTTCACCTTTCACAAGTTTTACCCATCTGCTTCCCAGCTTCCAAGGTCTTTTGTTGCTGTCATCTCTTCTGTGATTCTCTTTGTACTACCGAGTTTATGCTCATATTTTTCTTAATGTCATTTTAGTGGGCTTTTGGAAGATAGATGAGATAAATATGTTGCCTTAACTTTAGCTGGAATTATTAACTTTTCTTGGGGTGCATGATGACGGCAGTGCATTGGTGTATGTGATGACAGCAGATAGTCTGAAAAGAGAAATACGTGGAGGCTCCACGTTTCAGCACAGTGCAGATTTTCAAATGCTTTTCACTCATCTAGTTTCTTGACTGAATGATTTGGTCTGTGGAAGCACAGTAGTTGAGTAAGAGGACTGAGAGTCAGATCTGATTGGATACTTGATTGTTCAAACTAGGGAGCTTAGTAGGTGTTTATTTTATGTACTTCCCACATATTCTGGCGATAAGCTTGATTTGTCCATGGGAAATACCCCTCCGTACTCTCTGTTCAGTGTTGGATGGGCTTAGATCCAGGAGCTGCAAACAGCCCAAGTGTTTGATCGACAGAATTTACCCTGTGGCCACAGGTGTTGGTTTGGGGATGAGCACATGATCCAAACCAGTCTGACGTGGCACCATCCAGAACTTTTGTTGGAACTCTTCAGGAAGAAATGAGCTTTCTTACTGTAGTCACGAGGTTGGCAGGCAGGCTGTAAGGCCAAAGATGCTGGTGACTATCCTGACGCCATGTAGGCAAATGCCTTTGCCAGAATGAAGGAAAGGAGAGAAAGGGATTGAGACTGAGGCCTGGAAATGTTCCTGTTGCTGGAGTGCTTGGGTCATCAGTGCCTGAAAAATCTGCCTTTGGACTTTCTGGTTGTTTGAACCAATGAATTTGCACTTGGTTAAATTAGTTTGTGTGGTTTTCTGCTTTGTGCAACCACAGGGGTTATAGCCAAAGTAGAGTATATACAAAGCTCTGTGTATGTGTGTGCACGTGTGCGCGTGTGAGGCACATAAACAGAATTCCAAGAAATTATTGCTCTTTCTCTTTCTCTTAAGTGTAAATATAATGCCATTGTGCTTGTAGAAATAAGTTAAGCTAAATCGTTCACGTGAATATTGACTTTTTATGTGTGAAAAGCACTAGAAAGCATGATGCTAGAGGTATGATTCTTTGATAAAGTTCTTTTCAGAGTCTTGGGAATGATTTCATCTAATGCTAATGGCTCACATGGGGATTTCAGAGTATAAGAAGAAATGAACAGTGCATGATTCTACCAGATGTAGGATAAGGGAATAACTTTAGAATTTAAATAATAAGAAATGCCTCTGGAGTGCTTCTTATGTTTCAGTATATGCAAACTAGATTTTTATATGCTGACTCTCATAATATGGTCAACAATGGAGCAAAATTGAAATTTAATTGAAAACAGGGCTAGAGGAAAGCTGGACTGGAAAGCATAATCTCTAGTTGCAACAAAAGCCATTTATACTGCATGTCAAGACTAGTCCACACTTTCAAACTCAATTAGAAATAGACCAACAGAAAGGAATTTATTCCAAAGAGTGGAAGCAGATTGAGAGGCACGGGGTAAAATATTATTTATTTGGTAATTATTTGCAGCATATGTAAATAAGAGAAGTTGTTATGCATAATTAAAAAACTATTCACAGCAAAGCAGTTAATAGGGAAAGGAATAAACTAGTGCTAGATTGAGAAGAGCAACTGATATGAAGTACTATCAGAATAGATATCATTCTAACATGGATCTTGTTTTCAATTACATTTTCTGCAGGTTTTGTGTTAGATATCAACCAGAATCATAATCCAAGAAAACATAATACTGAAACCTTATTATAGGATTATAGAAAGCTTCCTCTTTCCCCACACCTCACTACTATCTTAGTTATATTATATTATTATAATATATTAGTATATTATTAAAGTCTTTTACAATAGTTCCTTTTACCCAGTATATCATGTTAGGTCTCGAAGAAAAAAAAATTACAAAACATACTAAAAGGCAAAAACACAGTTTAAAGAGATACAACAAGCATCAGAACCAGAGTCAGATAGGGCAGAAATGTGAGAATGATAACACTGGGGATCCAAAACAACTATGATTAATATACTGAGCTACAATAAATAAAGTAGACAACACATAAGAACTAAATTCATATGTAAACCCATGGTGATATCATAACAATGTATGGCTAAAACAATAATTAAAAAAAAATAAATAAATAAAAATTTAAAAAAAAAAAAAAAAAAAAAAAAAAAAGAACTAAATTCAGTACTGCGAAGTCGTCCTTCAAAAGTGAAGGAGAAACAAAGACTTTCTCAGAAAAACAAAAGCTGAGGGAATTTATTGCTTGTAGACTTGTCTTGCAAGAAATGCTAAAAGTTCTTTTAGAGAGAAGGAAAACTTTGTAGGTTAGAAACTTAGATTTATACAAAGTACGAAAGAAGAAGAAATAAGTGAAACTAAACTATAAAACTTATTTTTATTTTTAAATGATCTAATAGTTAACAGCTTTTCCCCCCAAATAATAGCAAGAAAACCAAAAGCTGATACTGTGAAAAGATCAGTTAGATTGATCTAGTCTGCCTAACTGAGAAAACAAAGTTACAGCACAAATTGCCAATGCCAGAAATGAAAGATGGTGCATCACTAGAGATCCTGTGAACACTTTTAAAAGAACAGTGAAGAAACACCATGAGCAATTCTATGCTCACAATTTTAATAACCTAAAATTATATATAATATATAATATATAAAAAAAGAAATGATAGAGATAACAAACACTGTGGAATGCAGAATGCCTTCAGTGGGATTTTAGTAGACTGGTCATAGCCGAGGGAAGACTCTCTAAGTTTGAGGATATCGCAATAGAATGTCCCAAGTCCCCAAAAGCAAATAAACCAGAGACTGAGAAAAAATAGAACAGAAAATCCAAGAAGGACGGAACAAAGGGTTTAATAGAAGAATAATAGGAGTACCAGAAGGAGATGAGAAGGGACCAGGAAAATTGTTGAAACAGTAATAGCTGAAACAGGAATTTCCCCAAACTATATACACATGTGCGCATGCACACACACATTCATATATACGGCACAAGCCATACTGAGAAAAAATACTTTCAACAGAGACATCTGATAAAGGACTGTTGTCCAAAATATACAAGAGCTTCTAAAAGTCAACAATTAAAAAGAAAGCAACCTGACTAAAAAAGGGGCCAAAGACCTCATCAAAGAAAATATACAAATGGCAAATAAATATATTAAAAAGACATTCCATATCCTGTATCATTAGAGGAATGCAAATTAAAATGAAAAGGAGAGATAACAGCACATCTATAAAAATGGTCGAAACCCAGTACACTGACAGCATCAAGGGCTGGTGAGCATGTGGAGCAATGGGAGCGCTTATCAACTGCTGCTGGGAATGCAAAGAGATACAGTCATTTCGGAAGATAGTTTCTCAAAAGAAAAAAAGGCAGAAAAGGAAAATTGGCTTATCATATGATCTGGCAATCATATTCCTTGGTACACAATCAAAGGAGTTGAGAATTTATAGTCACACAAAAAGCTGCACACACATATTAAAACATCTTTATTCATAGAGTCATCTATATAATAAAGAGTTTATATATCTGACACTGAGTGACTGGACATTGGTTAAATAAATTATGATGCAACTCTTAACATGATGCTGGTAAATTAGTCACTGATCTAGGAAAATACTCACTACTAAGTTGATTCCAACAACTATGTACATTGTAGAAGTTATGTATTTTCTTTCAGAGGTATATTCAAGAACAAGATGGGCTATACTACCACACAGGACGAACAGATGGTCAGTGTTAAAAGACCTTTACAGCCTTCCTCAGAAATGATTCATGCTTCCCTGTGTATTATTATTTATTCAGGTATTCATTTAGTTGCTAAGTTCCTGGGGTTTTAAAAAGTGTTTAGAAACTCTTTGATGCTCTTCTGAGCAGATGGATTCCAGTTTGCCCTCTTGTGTTTGTGGGCTGGTTTTAGAGACTGGATTCCAGCAAGAGGGATGTGGTGGAAGTGATGCTGTGTGTTTCCAAGGCTAAGTCATAAAAGGTGACATTGTGTTTCCCTAACTCTAGGCAGTAGAGAAGCCTTGGGGATCCTAAGTTGACATGGAGGATGTCTAGCCCACCAAAGGTGCCATGCTGGAGACCCCATGAAGGAAAAGCAAACAGAAAACAAGAGGTGCCTGGGACCCCCAGCTCTGCAGCCCCAGGTCTTAGTCTTCCAGCCTTGGCACTGGGCATGCAGGGCCCGTGGCCTTCAAATGACTACCCCAATCCTCTGAGCCATTCCGGCTGGTGCTGAGCGGAGCACAGAAAACCTATCCCCGTCAAACCCTGCCCAAACTGCAGATCTGTGAGCAAATGCTGATGTTTTCAAAGCTTTTAAGTTTGTATATGGCTCATTATGCAGACTTAGATACTGGAACAAATCCATACCTGCCAGGCAGGTTACAAACATATGAACAAATGTACAAAGATCTGTCTCTTTCTATCTCTCATAAAAAATGCTTCAGTTCAGTTCAGTCGCTCAGTAGTGTCTGAATCTTTGTGACCCCATGAATTGTACCATGCCAGGCCTCCCTGTCCATCACCAACTCCTGGAGTTTACTCAAACTCATGTCCATCGAGTCAGTGATGACATCCAGCCATCTCATCCTCTGTCGTCCCCTTCTCCTCCTGCCCCCAGTCCTTCCCAGCATTAAGGTCTTTTCCAATGAGTGAATTCTTCACATAAGGTGGCCAAAATATTGGAGTTTCAGCTTCAACATCAGTCCTTCCAATGAACATCCAGGACTGATCTCCTTTAGGATGAACTGGTTGGATCTCCTTGCAGTGCAAGGGACTCTCAAGAGTCTTCTCCAACACCACAGTTCAAAAGCATCAATTCTTCGGTGCTCAGCTTTTTTTTATAGTCCAACTCTCACATCCATACATGACTACTGGAAAAACCATAGCCTTGACTAAATGGACCTTATTGACAAAGTAATGTCTCTGCTTTTCAATATGCTATCTAGGTTGGTCATAACTTTCCTTCCAAGGAGTAAGCATCTTTTGATTTCATGGCTGTAGTCACCATCTGCAGTGATTTTGGAGCCCCAAAAAATTAAGTCTGACACTGTTTCCACTGTTTCCCCACCTATCTGCTATGAAGTGATGGGACCAGATGCCATGATCTTAGTTTTCTGAATGTTGAACTTGAAGCCAACATTTTTACTCTCCTCTTTCACTTTCATCAAGAGGTTCTTTAGCTCCTCTTCACTTTCTGCCATAAGGGTGGTGTCGTCTGCATATCTGAGGTTATTGATATTTCTCCCGGCAATGTTGATTCTAGCTTGTGCTTCTTCCAGCCCAGCGTTTCTCATGATGTACTCTGCATAGAACTTAAATAAGCAGGGTGACAATATACAGCCTTGATATACTCCTTTTCCTATTTGGAACCAGTCTCTTGTTCCATGTCCAGTTCTAACTGTTGCTTCCTGACCTGCATACAGGTTTCTCAAGAGACAGGTCGGATGGTCTGGTATGCCCATCTCTTTAAGAATTTTCCACAGTTTATTGTGTTCCACACAGTCAAGGGCTTTGGCATAGTCAGTAAAGCAGAAGTAGATGTTTTTCTGGAACTCTCTTGCTTTTACGATAATCCAGTGGATGTTGGCAATTTGATCTCTGGTTCCTCTGCCTTTTCTAAATCCAGCTTGAACATCTGGAAGTTCACGGTTCATGTATTGGTGAAGCCTGGCTTGGAGAATTTTAAGCATTAGTTTACTAGCATGTGAGATGAGTGCAATTATGTGGTAGTTTGAGCATTCTTTGGCATTGCCTTTCTTTGGGTTTGGAATCAAAACTGACCTTTTCCAGTCCTCTGGCCATTGCTGAGTTTTCCAAATTTGCTGGCACATTGAGTGCAGCACTTTCACAGCATCATCTTTTAGGATTTGAAATAGCTCAACTGGAATTCCATCACCTCCACTAGCTTTGTTTGTAGTGATGCTTTCTAAGGCCTACTTAACTTCACATTCCAAGATGTCTGGTTCTAGGTGAGTGATCACACCATCATGATTATCTGGGTCATGAAGATCTTTTTTGTATAGTTCTTCTGTGTATTCTTGCCACATCTTCTTAATATCTTCTGCTTCTGTTAGGTCCATACCATTTTTGTCCTTTATGGAGCTCATCTTTTCATGAAATGTTCCCTTGGTATCTCTAATTTTCTTGAAGAGATCTCTAGTCTTTCCTATTTTGCTGTTTTCCTCTATTTCTTTGTATTGATCACTAAGGAAGGCTTTCTTATCTCTCCTTGCTATTCTTTGGAACTCTGCATTCAAATGGGAATATCTTTCCTTTTCTCCTTTGCTCTTCCCTTCTCTTCTTTTCACAGCTATTTGTAAGGCCTCTTCAGACAGCCATTTAATTCTAGGAGTACACAGAACAAAAATCTGTTTCCAGGATTATATTTGGTATGGAAATATTCAGAACTTTTGGCTATTCTCTTGTTATTTTCTGCAATATACAGATTATCTGAAATTGGTGATGTAGTTGTTACTTCTATCTTTAGAGCCAGTCAACAAATGAATGGGTGAATAAATAATAAACAGGGAAAGATGAATCACTTCTGAAAAGGCTGTGATATCTTTTTAACACTAACCACCTGTTTACGAGGTGTCACAGTGTAGCCCATCTTATCCTTTTAATGGCTTATTACACTGGGCATCTTCAGTGACAGCCACAGTCTGAGCTCTATGGCTTCACAGAGCTGCATCTAAGCTCAGGAGCCACGACCTGGGAGGAGAAAGACACAGCTCCAGGTGGCCTCCTGGTAACTTGCATCCACTGAAGCTGCCATTAAACCTATTACCATCAATGTTCCTGTGTTTTGGAAAAAAATAGCTGGACTGACTCTGGGCTCTGGGTATTTATAATCATGATGTTTATCCATCATATAAAGACTCATGGAACAGAGAAGTCCACGGCACTCAGATCGGGGTCCTTTTTATCCCAACACAAGCTGATCATTGATTGATATTGCATTCGCCAACATATCAATGCCAGCTACACACATTTCAGATGCCCTTCACATAGACAGCAAAATATAAAAAGAGTATATATTCTTGGCTACTTGGGCTGTGTTAGTGTGGAGTGTCTGCTTGGTAGAGACATTTGCTTTCTATTAAATAAAGCAGTCAAACATTTGGGGAAGCTGCTTTTAGCCAAAAGTGACTAACATTTTCATCGCCAGGAAAAGATGTCGTGGCCCCAAGAGGCCCCAGAGCATTGGGCAGTGTTTACAGTAACCTGTGAAAGTGTGTTTGCATCATTACCGTGTGAGGATGGGGCGAAACGTAGACAGACAAGAGTATGAAGTTTATCTTTGCTTTCAGAATTCTGGGACGGGTCCATTTTAATAACGTTTGAGGCAAGGGTGAGCTGGTTTCCCAGCACAGTTATAAATAACTTGTTCTTTCGTCCAAGTTTGAGCTGCAAAAGGTCTTCAGCATCCTCTGAGCAGTTGTGCCATCCTCTCCACATCACAGCAATTTCTTCCCCTTTCATTTCCTTCCATTATGAAAATGCTGGCTGCGGTGTGATACCACAGGCTCTGGAGAACAACAGCATTCACTTATTTAGTGACTACTCTGTGCCAGACACTAAGTTTCTTGTGCATAGTCAATCCTTACTTAATCCCCCTAATACCCCTGTGAAGTAGAGAACACCATTATCTCCATTTTATAGATGAAAAAACTAAAGCAAAGAGATAACACTACCTAAGACCACTCCCCTAGTGTGTAGCAGAGCTAGGATTACAAAGATAGAAATGATAAATATGCTATCATATTTTCAGCACTTATTATACAACAAGCTCTGTACTAAACACTTCAGCTGTATTAAGAAAAATTATTCCAAACTTGGAAATAAGGCAAAATGATGATCGCATGTCTTTTCATGCTGGAATATTGTCTAATAGGACCACCCAAGGTTATCTAATTGTCTAGGCATTCATCTTGTTTGACTTCCCATTGACTGTTATTTTAGCTCTGGCAGAATTAGATGCAACTTGTAGCAGATGGATACCTTTCAAATAATTTTTGGATGGCAGAAACACCAATAATTTCTATAGAAAAGAACCCCCAATATTAAATTTTATTATGCTATAGGATGTAACAAGTCAAAAATAATTTAGTGATCTTATTCCAGCACTTTCTTTCATTTATTATGTGTACCAGTCTTTCCCATATGTCTTTGAATCATCTTTGTGACCCTGCTGGTTTCCTCACTAGTGAGTTAAATAATCCTTTGTCTCATGTTCAGTGTAGATTTGGAAGATAGTCATGTCAACATTTGGGAAATTATACAATTTAATTGCCACAAAAATCAAATGAAGTTGATTATGTGTTTTTCTCTGTTTTATAAAGACCCTGAGGATTGAAGAGGCTAAATAATGGGTCCAACTTTTACCTTAATAAGGAAAGGAGCTGGAACACAGACCTAGGGCTGCCTGACTCCACAGACCAGGTTTGAATCAATGTGTTCAGTTCCTTGTTTCTGAGTCATTGGTGGCAGGGCCTTGTTCTATTCATTTACATAAAAGAGCCTGCCATCATAGATACTTGGCAAATGTTTGTGCCAAAATAAATTCCAGAAATAATCTTTAGCCTTGATGGAATAAAGTAAGATATAAAAATTGAAAAAATAGGGAAATCACCCAACTCCAAATATGTCTAAAGCTATTGCTTTGAAACTCTCATATATGCTGATATTTTAAAATGTTCTAATTATCAGATGTTTCTTTAAGGTTATTTGGAGTTAGAAATATTAGTCATAGTTAGGATAATGTTGATTTTGAGTTCCTATTAAGAGTAAGAACTATCTTGTCACGAAGTCCCACCTCAGAGTCCTTTATCTTGACTCCAGTGAAGTAACTATCTCTGTATTGGAAAATGAGGTGTTTTTTTTTTTTTTTAATTTCCCTTGTTTGGAATTTCCTACTGGTCTTTCCTAAGTGTTTTTGAACCTATAAGTAGTTACCTATTGTATTACTACTCTGAGGTTGTAAACAAATCCCTAGGTGATGCTTATATACACATTCAATAACTGGTTGGTTAAAACTCTGAAGACCTGGGTGGCAGTCCTTCATTTTCTGGGAACATTACTGCTCAATTCTGTGTTTTAGTTTTCTCATTTATTTAAAACATGAATACTGGCATTTGCCTTACAGAAAGTGGATGATTGTAGCTTGAATCCAGTGATGCTGACCAAATGTGCATGAAAGTTGATAAGACAGGGTTCTGAAATCTATCAAGAACAATGTACCTGGGGGGCAGCCTTAGTTCACCTCTGGATGGCAGAATTGAACTGTTGGGTTTAGGAAAAGGAATTAGCAGGAACTGATGAATTATTCTTACAGGAATCCACTAGAGGGATTCAGCAACATATTTTGGCTGTTGAGGAAGAAATAAATCAGCAGACTTGAATCTAGATCAGTAGGGATCATGCTGAAGAACAGGGGAAAGAGATGAAACATGAACAGGTTCTCAAAAAAATGTAGGGCATAATAAATGCATGAAAATATGTGTAATATGAATACCCCTCCAAAAAAGAGGATAGAGAAGAGGCAAAAAATAATTTACAGAATAATGACTGGAAAGTTCCCAATTTGATTAAAATAAAACATTAACATACTCTTTAAAACATTCAGTGAACTCCAAGAATATTAAACACAAAGATATCCACACTCAGGCACTTCAGAGTCAAACAAACAGAAAGAGAAAAATATTGAAAGCAGCAAGAAAAATGACTCTACATATTGAAGTGAACTCCAATAAAGTTAACAGCTGACTTTTTGTCAGAGACAGTGGAGTCCAGAAGAAAGTGGAATAATATATTCAATGTTCTTGAAAAAATATTTTAATCAAGAACCCTACATCCAGCAAAATATCTTTTTAAAAATGAAGGCACAATGATTTCCAGAAGACAAAAACTGAGCTGATTCAGTGCTAGACTACTTGGATTACAAGAATACTAAAGGAAATGCTTGATGCTGAAAAGAAATTAACCCAGAGAGTAATTTGATTTCACATAGAAAAACCGGGTATGCGGTAAAGGTAATTCTGTAGGTAGCTATAAAAGAAAGTAAAATTATACATTAATTTTCCCAATTGATTCAAAAATTGCTTAGAACAATACCTATGAAATAAAATTTCAATATAGTTGAAACGGCCTTCTACTGAAAGAAGTTGCCATCTAGGGCTTTCATAGATAGAAGTCATTGCCTGGCTTCACAGCTTCAAAGGACAGGTTGACACTCTTGTTAGTAGCCTTCAAGTTGAAGCCAGTGCTCATTTACCATTCTGAAAATATTAGGATCCTCAAGAATTATCCTGAATCTGTGTGTGCTCTATAAATGGAACAACAAGACCTAGAGGACAATCTGTTTACATGGTTTACTGAATGTTTTAAACCCATTATTGAGACTTACTGCTTAGAAAGATTCCTTTCAAAATATTACTGCTCATTGACAATGCACCTGATTACCTAGGAGATCTAATGGAGATGTACAAGGAGATTTATGTTGTTTTCATGTTTGCTCATGCAACATTCATTCTGCAGCTCATGAGTCAAGAGCAATTTTGATTTTCAATATTGCTGTTTAAGAAATACACTCTGTAAGGCTATAGCTGTCATAGAGGGGGATTCCTCTGATGAATCCGAAACAAACAGATTGAAAAACTTATGTAGAGGATTCTAGATGCCATTAAGAACATTTCTAAGAATTCTAGATGCCATTATGAACATTTTTGATTCATTGAAAAAGGCAAAAATATCAACCAACAAATGATAACAGGAGTTTGGGAGAAATTGATTCTAATCTTCTTGTATGACTTTGAGGGGTTCAAGACTTCAGTGGAGGAAGTAACTGCAGATGTGGTGGAAATTTCCAAAGAACTAGAATTAGAAGTGGAGCTTGAAGATATGTCTGCAGTCTCAGGACAGACATTGGACAGATGAGGAGTTGCTTCTTATGGATGAGCGAAAGAAAGGCTTTTTTAAAGATGGACTTACTCCTAGTGAAAATATTGTGAGAACTGTTGAAATGACAATAAGGATTTAGAATATTACATAGAAGTAGCAGATAAAGCAGCTGCAGGTTTTGGGAGGATTTACTCCAATATTGACAAAATTTTTATCATGGATAAAAATACTATCAAATAAAACATCAAGGCCTGCTACAGAGGAATCATTTATAAAAGAGAGCCAATTGATGTGGCAAACTTCACTGTTATCTCATTTTAAGGAATTGACACAGCCACCCCAACTTTCAGCAACCCCACATCAAGGCAGCACCTTCCACCAGCAAAAAAGATTATGATGTGCTGAAGGCTCAGATAAGGGTTAGCAATTTTTAGCAATAAGATATTTTTAAATTAAGGTATGCCCATTGTATCAATGTGGAGGTGATGGCATTCTAGTTGAGCTATTTCAAATCCTAAAAGATGATGTTGTGAAAGTGCTGCACTCAACATACCAGTAAATTTGGAAAACTCAGCAGTTGCCACAGGACTGGAAAAGGTCAGTTTTCATTCCAATCCCAAAGAAAGGCAATGCCAAACAATGTTCAAACTGCTGCACAATTGCACTCATCTCACACACTGGCAAAGTAATGCTCAAAATTCTCCAAGCCAGGCTTCAACAGTACATGAATCAAGAACTTCCAGATGTCCAATCAGGATTTAGAAAAGGCAGAGAAGCCAGAGATCAAATTGCCAACATCTGTTGGATCATCGTAAAAGCAATAAAATTCCAGAAAAACATCTACTTCTGTTTTATTGACTACACAAAAGCCTTTAACTATGTGGATCACAACAAACTGTGGAAAATTTTTCAAGAGATGGGAATACTAGATCACCTGACCTGCCTCTTGAGAAATCTGTATGCAGCTCAGGAAGCAACAGTTAGAACAGGGCATGGAACAACGGACTGGTTCCAAATACGGAAAGGAGTACGTCAAGGCTGTATATTGTCACTCTGATTATTTAACTTGTATGCAGAGTACATGAGAAATGCTGGGCTGGATGAAATACAAGCTGGAGTCAAGATTTCCAGGAGAAATATTAATAACCTCAGATATGCAGATGACATCACATTTATGGCAGAAAGTAAAGAGGAACTGAAGAGCCTCTTGTTGAAAGTGAAAGAGGAGAGTGAAAAATCTGGCTTGAAACCAAACATTCAAAAACGAAGATCATGGCATCCAGTCCCATCACTTCATGGCAAATAGATGGAGAAACAATGGAAACAGTGAGAGACTTTATTTTCTTGGGCTCCAAAATCACTGCAGATGGTGACTGCATCCATGAAATTAAAAGACATTTGTTCCTTGGAAGTAAAGCTATGACTAATCTAGACAGCATATCATAAAGCAGAGATATGACTTTGCCAACAAAAGTCCATCTAGTCAAAGCTATGGTTTTTCCAGTAGTCATGTATGGATGTGTGAGCTGAACCATATAAAAGCTGAGTGCCAAAGAAATGATGCTTTTGAACTGTGTTGTTGGAGAGACTCTTGAGAGTCCCTTAGACTACAAGGAGATCAAACCAATCGATCCTAAAGGAAATCAGTCCTAAATATTCATTGGAAGGGCTGATGCTGAAATTGAAGCTCCAATACTTTGGCCACCTGATTCGAAGAACTGAGTCATTGGAAAAGACCCTGATGCTGGGAAAGATTGAAGGCGGGAGGAGATGGGGATGATGGATGAGATGATTGGATGGCATCACCGACTCGATGGACATGAGTTTGAGTAAACTCCAGGAGTTGGGGATGGGCAGGGAAGCCTGGTGTGCTGCGGTCAATGCGGTTGCAAAGAGTCGGACACGGCTGAGCGACTGAACTGAACTGAACTGGACTGATGCACCTTGTTGTTTTAGACAAAATACTTTAGACACTTAATAGAATACAGTATAGTATAAACAAAACTTTTATATGCACTGGGAAACTAAAAATTTCCTGTGACTTTCCTTTCTGTGATTTCACTTTATTGTGGTGGTCTGGAACTAAACCTATGACTCCTTTGAAGAATGTCTCTATGTCAATAACAATGTTAAATATGAAGGAATAAAGCAATCCAGTCAAAAGGTAGTAATTGTCACAGAGGTAAAAGGAAAAGGAACCCACTACCTGCTGTCTGAGAGAGACATGCTTTAGAGTCAGAGAAACGACGAGGGGCTTTCATGGTGGTCCAGCGGTTAAGACTTTGCCTTCCTGTCCGCAAAGCTAAGATCTCACATGCCTCATGGTCAAAAAACCAGAATATAAACAACAGAAGCAATAGTGTAACAAATTGAATAAAGACTTTAAAAGTGGTCCACAACAAAAAAATCTTACAAGAAATAACTAAGTTGAAATAAAAGATTGATGTATATTTTTTGGACACCAAATATGTGTTATTTCTCACGCCAATTCTCCAGTTCTCTCACACTAACTGGATGTCCAACAATTCAATCCTACTCTGACACTACCTACCTGAAGTTAGCATCTTCTCCTAGAAGTTAAAGGATTTATTCCCAAAGGCTGCTTCTACTTCAAATACCAGCCACACGTGGGGTTCCCAGGCAACCCATACTTCTGGCCAGCTGACAACAAATACGAAGTTTCCATTGACCAGTACCCTCCACCATCTCAGTTTCAATAATTTGCTAGAATAACTCATAAAAGTTAAGAAAATGCTCTATTCACTATTATAGTTTACTATAAAGGGCATCAATGAATGGCCAGATCTTTGAAAAGGTAGATAGAGAGGGGTCTGGAAGTGTCCCAAGCAGGAGAGTCTCTGCCTCCGTGCCGACAAAGGGTATGTGGATGTAGTCACCAACTCAGAGGTTCTTCAAACTCTGTCACTTAGGAGTTTTATGGGCATTCCATTATGTATGCAAAACTGATTAGATCATGGGCATGCATGATTGAACTATCTCCAGTTCTAATCCTCTCCCCAGGGGTTGGGGGAGTTGGGGGTTTGGGCCGAAATTCCCAGCTCTCTACTCATATGGTTGGTTTTCTGTCATCCAGCCCCCATCCTGAAGCCACTCTCCCCTCCCCTCACCAATTTGAATGATTCAGATTGATTGATTCATCATTAGTCATTCAACATACAGAAGGTTAAGTTACAAGGGTTTTCAGAACTCTGTTCCAGGGACCAAATAATTATTTTTATTTTATTTTAATATACAAAGACCAAATATTTATTTTTAATTATGGCACAGATGGAAAAAGACATTTAATGCAAGCATCAATCATAAGAGAATTGGCATATCTATATTACAATGAGACAAAATAGACTTTAAGACAAAATGTGGCTAGAGACAAAGGACATTTTATACTGTTAAGAAGAGTTGGTGGATGGGAAAAAGGGAGGGTCAGAAGTTGGGATGCCTGCTTACTCTTATAGGAACTTGTTCACCCTTCATGGACTTGGCTGGTCCTGGACATGTTAGGATAAAAATGTTCCAGATACATGGGCTGGGGAAGGCACGATCAGGAAGAAGATAGTGCCTCTAATTCCTTTCCTCACAAACCTCACAGTTAAACCTTTAACTTTCTCCTGGCCTCCCTGTGAACCCTTAGTGGAGACAATTTCCTGAATATGCTGAGTCCCCCAAAAATGTACATATTATATCTTATTAGGAATAAGATTGAGAGAATATGAACTACTTGGTAGGATGGTAATTCAATTTAATGGTTGAATGGAACTGTGTGCCTTGAAGATGACTAAGCTAAGAAAAAGGAATGAACGATTGTGAGTGAATTAGAGAAAAGCACTTGAAAAGATGAAAGATACTTTAATACAGCTTATAGAGGGCAAAATCGCTTTCATTTTTTTGATATCTTAATGACATAGCAATAAGAAAACCAAAGGATGCATTAATTGCTCAATAAAAAGTGTTTTACAGTAAGTGGGTGGGTTTTAGTCCTTAATGTTATATATAATATTATATCATGTGTTCACTATCACACTATCAAATGAAATTGACTCAGCATTAACACAGACGATAGATGTATCACTTCTGTGTTTTTTAAAAGTAGGTGCCCTTCTTTCTTGTTAAGATTATGTCATAAAAAATTTATTTTTGAATTAGATTCATTCCTAAATTATGAAGAGAAGATGATATAATGCACGATTTCCTAGTGATTCATTTACAGCTTTGAAGAAGCGTTCATATTGAAACTGTTTTGCCTCCAATTAAGTCAGGTATAAGGTAAGCTTGGATGAGTGACAATTTTGGCATTTTTCTGTAATAGTGGAGAAAAACAGAACCCAAATCAAAGAAAATGTACATTAAAAAAATCTTTGACTACTAATGTAACTACTAATGTAAAATTGACCTTTCTTATCAGGGAATTATTCTACTTTAAAATAAAACTTTAATGCCTTTAATTAGGAATTGGAGCATTGACTTATTTCCATTGTGCAGACTTTGAAAAATAATTCCCACTAGCATTCACATTCCTGTTTTGATAGGGGGTAGGCTAAATCAGAGTGACAAATCTTTGGCATGGACTGGTGGGATGTATGTAAAACATAATGACCGACATTTAGAGGTTACGTTGGTTTAAATTAATTACTTCATTAATTAGCAATGAATTTTAGATAAATTGCTTCCATTTAAATCATGTCTCAGCTCTCCCTGCAGTGAGAGGGGCTTATTCTTAGAAGCAGTTAATATGTGAGTGCAACATCAATTTTATGGAACCCTGAGTAAATTTCACCTCATAAGCCTCTTTGATATTTGAGGCAGAGTCCATATGAGAAAGAACTTCAGAACTGATCCATCCAGGCAGACCAGCCCCACCCTCCTCTCTTACAGATGAGATTGGGGGGCTATTTGAGTCTCCTTTCCTTTAATTCCCATGTTAAATTGTCCTGAAATTCTGACCATTTTACTTTTTGATTTTTTTCTCTAATCTGTTCCCTAATCTCTTCCACCATCCCCAAATTCAGTTATTTAAAAGGCAAATCTTGAAAAGAGACTCAGCATCATTAGTCATTAAGGTCAATGCAAATCAAAACCACAATAACACCTCACACCCACCAGGCACACACACCCTAACAAAAACAGAGAAGTGTTGATGAAGATGAGGGGAAACCATGACCCTCATACATTGTTGGTAGGAATGTCAAACAGTGAAGCTGCTTACAAAACAGGTTGGTGGATTCTTCAAAAGCTGAACACAGAGTTAACGATGTGACTCAGCAATTCTGGTCCTGAGAGTATACTCCAAAGAACTAAAAACAGGCACTCAGACAAACACAAATGCTCATAGTGCCACTGTTCACATTAGTTAAGGGGGAAACATTCTAAATGCTCATCAAAGGATGAACAGATAGACAAAATGTGGCATATCCATACAAAGGAATATTTCTTACCCATAAAAATCAAGGAAGTAATGATACATATTACAACAGGCATGAATCTCAAAAACATGCAAAGTGAAAGAAGTCAGACACTAAAGATCACTTACTGGATGATTCCATTTATATGCAATATTCAGAACAGACAAATCTATAGACACAGAAATAAGATTAGTGGTTGCCAGAAGCTGGGGCAAGGGCAGTGACCACTTCATGGAGAGAGTTTTCTTTTTAGGCATCTCAAGTGCTCTGGAACGTGATATACGTGGTGGCTGAACAACATTGTGAGTGTACTAAATGCCAATGAATTGTGCATCTTAAAATGGTAATTTCATGTAACACCAATTTCATCTCAATTAAAAAAATAATGTTAAGTGTATGAGGGAGGCAGAAAATGTTAGAATGATGCTGTGTGGGAAGGACTTGACTCACCTTTGCTGGCAATGAAGACAGAGGAAGGGATCATGTGCTCAAGAAGCTGGGAAAGGCAAGGAAATGGATTCTCCCCTAGAAATTCTAGAAGAAACTCAGTCTTGCTTTAGCCCATGAGTCCTGAGTCAGACTTGTGACCTGCAGACCTGCAAGATATAACATTTGTGTTGCTTAAGCTGCTTAAAAAAAACCCTTCAAATCTTAGCATATAACTTCTTGCCCAAATCTATTCCAAGTTACTTTATTGCCCTTAGGAGACTTCATCATGGAGGTAAGCAGTACAGGGGTTGCTGACCCCTCCAGGAGACTCAGACATCCCCTGTCTTGCTAGTTCTGCTCCCCTGGCCATATTAAATTCCTTTCCTTGGTGCCCCAGAGGGTCTGGGATGTGGTATTCCTTGCAGTTGACTCTGGACCAATTATGTGCAGCTTGAGATCAAAGACATATGTTTAAGTCCCAAGACCTACACCACACTCTCCCCAAATTCTTGCAGAGAGTAGTGCTTATAAAGGTTTGTTGAATGCATCAGTAGACAAAATTTAGTCCAGAGAGGTGAAGTAACCTATAGGGGATTATTAAGAGCTGGGAGTGAGTCTTCTTTCCAGGCTGATGCTTTTATGAGCTGCCTAATAACAAGTCAGCGAGAAAAACTTGCCTGCAGTTATATCAGATACTTCTACTCAGGATGTGCTTTGTGTGGACCAGGATACTCTAAGGAAGTATTACTTACTCCACATGTTCCCTTTCCCTGTTCCACAAGGGTCACCAAGCCCTCAGATGTTCTTTTGGCTTAGAGAAAGTTTTTCTAATTGGGCCGGAAGCAGAAGTTCAGTGAGATATTTGTCTTCCTGGCTTTTGTTTTTCTAAAGCCTCAGCTTTGACAGGTTTATGCTGAGCTCATTTAAGGACAATCTGAGGAAGAGATTCTTTTTCTCTTAGATCAAGGGAGAGAAGCCGGGGTTCGTGTGGTGGTTGTACTTAGGCCCTGAACCCACTCCTGATGCAGATCAAAGAGCAAAGCAATGATGTTTAAGGAAGTAGGTGGGCATGCCAATGAGGACATCAGGGCACCACGAGAAACTGGCCATCAGGAGGTCCTGATCTTTTGGATCCTGGCGTGACCACATGCTAAGAGGAAGGATGGATGAGCAACAGATTGGTAGGAAAGGGCTTGTAACTGGATTTCATTTAATCTAAGTGAAAACATTTTAGAATGGGTATTTCTTACATCTTGGAATTTGTGGACTAAGATCCATACTCACATGTGGATAAATGGAATAAAAGTATGAAGCTATGGGGAGGTGTTCTAAAAGACCCTTTACTTTCTAACAAGAAGACCTGTTTTGGGACTGCCCTAAAAGTCCAGTGGTTAAGACTCTATGCTTCTACTCCAGGGGGTGGGGGTGTGATTCCTGGTCAAGGAAACTAAGACCCTGTGTGCTGAGTGGTGTAGCAAAAGAAAAAGATAGAAAGAAAAGAAAAAAAAAAACCTGCTTCAACATCCAAAATGATCCCATTTTAGCTCTTTAAAGATTGTGATGATCCTAATGCTACTGAAGGAGGCACAGGGTATCTGGAAGGTTGGTTAGATAGGAAGCCAAAGGCCTGGGCTGTTCCAAGGAGCAGAGACCAGGGGTGGTAGTTGGCCTTCGGTGGTGACTCTTCAGGGGGTGCTTTTTTGGCCCCTTTCCTCTGCCAATCTCCAGAATAAGCTCAGGGCCCTTATCAAAATCTGTGCGAGGATCTTGGACCAGTTATCAAGACTCTCTTCCTCTAGATACCAGGGTTAGGATGGCAGGGAAAGCATGTGACAATGTAGCATGGAGGAGTTGGTCAAACCAGCCATCACCTATGAGAACAGGGCTCTAAGGAACAGTAAAGGGAGAAGAAGAGGAGGATGTTGCTAGGAAGGTTAGGACTGTGGGTGCCATCTGAGGTGGGGCTGGTGGGGAAACTTGTGGCCAACAGCTTACGGTGATTGATTCTTGATCTCTGAAGAAGATTTAACCTCGGGACCAGGTACTAGGCTCTATCATTCAAGAGCTTATGTGTAGCAGAGTTTTATTAAAGTGAAAAAGGAGCAGAGAAAGCTTCTGACATAAACATCAGAAGGGGGACAGAGTGTCCCCCTCACTCATCTTAGCAAGGGAGCTACGTAATTTTTCAATTGGTTATTTACAGCAAATAAAAAAAAAAGAGTCTCAAGGTTGTAAAGAGACCAGACCTACTCCCATTATATACATTTTAAGATGATAGGATTAGTCAGAAGGTTCTCAAGAAGGAGAAACATGTCCTCAAGCAGGATGCATTGTTGGTATATAATCATTGGTACAGAGTTTAAGGAAAAACATATCCTTGAGCAAGATGAGTTATTTTGTTGTGAAATCATCAGCTCTGGGCTTAAAGGGAAAAAGTTGGTCCTTTTCTCCTCCTTGAGAACTCCAGACCCCTGTCTCCTTCTTGAGAGCCCCAGACCCCTTTCTCCTCTTGGGGAGCCCCAGACTTCTTATCATCTTGCCTAAGAATTGACTCTTTCGTGACCACACCCAGGCCCTTCAGAGCCAACATGGGATCAGCAGCCCCTAAGCCAAGCAGGGACTGAGCCCTAGTCGGCTTGGGCTGCCACAGCGAAACATCGCAGGCTAAGGGCTTCGGTAACAGACATTTATGTCCTCACCGTTCTGGAGGCTGGAAGTCAAGGTCAAGGCACCGGCATGTCAGGTTCTGGTGAGGGCTCTCCCCCCGGCTTGCAGATGGCCCATCTCAATGTGTGATCATGTGGCCTTTTCTCCTTGCATGAGTGGAGAGAACCAGAGAATGAGAGCAAGCCTTATAACGTCACCAATCCTATTGGATTAGGACACCACATTTAAGACCTTGTGTGCTAAGTCGCTTCAGTAGTATCCGACTCTGTGTGACCCCATGGACTGCAGCCCACTAGGCTCTTCTGTCCATGGGATTCCCCAGGCAAGAATACTAGAGCGGGTTGCCATTTCCTCCTCCAGGGAATCTTCCTGGCCCAGGTATTGAACCCCCATCTCTTATGTCTCCTACACTGGCAGGCAGATTCTTTACCATTAGTGCTACCTGGGAAGCACTAATGACCTTTCAGTTCAGTTCAGTTCAGTCGTTCAGTCGTGTCTGACTCTTTGCGATCCCATGGACTGCAGCAGGTCAGGCTTCCCTGTCCATTACTAACTCCTAGAGCTTACTCAAACTCATGTCCATTGAGTCGGTGATGCCATCCAACCGTCTCATCCTCTGTCATCCCCTTCTCCTCCCACCTTTAATCTTTCCTAGTCTTTTCCAATGAGTCAGTTCTTTGCATCAGGTGGCCAAAGTATTGGAGTTTCAGCTTCAACATCAGTCCTTCCAATGAATATTCAGGACTGATCTCCTTTAGGATAGACTGGTTGGATCTCCTTGCTGTCCAAGGGGTTCTTAAGAGTCTTCTCCAACACCACAGTTCAAAAGTATCAATTCTTCGGTGCTCAGCTTTCTTTATAGTCCAACTCTCACATCCATATATGATAGCTGGAAAAACCAAAGCTTTGACTAGATGGACGTTTATTAGCAAAAGTAATGTCTCTTCTTTTTAATATGCTGTCTAGGTTGGTCATAACTTTTCTTCCAAGGAGCAAGTGTCTTTTAATTTTATGGCTGCAGTAACCATCTGCAGTGATTTTGGAGCCCCCAAAAATAAAGTCTGTCACTGTTTCCACTGTTTCCCCATCTATTTGCCATGAAGTGATGGGACCAGATGCCATAATCTTAGTTTTCTGAATGTTGAGCTTTAAGTCAACTTTTTCACTCTCCGCTTTCACTTTCATCAAGAGGCTCTTTAGTTCTTCTAATGACCTTATTTAACCTTTATTACCTCCTCAAAGTCCCACCTTCAAATACAGTCACATTGAGGGGTTAGGGCTTTGATACGTGCATTTTGGGAGGACACAGTTCAATCTGTTGCAGTCAGAAAGAGAAGGAGGATGTAGCAGGGAGCAGAGAACCCATTCTCCAACCTTGCTGCTGGTGATATCTAATGTCTTCTTTGAGAATAAGTACAAATCCACTTGGTTTGTCTATAGAATTATGGGAATGTGGAGACAATACAGTGTTTTGTTTCACATGAAAGACAAGTATTTTGGAATAACCAATGGTGAATTAGAAGGGAAAGAAAACGAAAGTGAAAGTTGCTCAGTTGTGGCCGACTCTTTGCTACCACATGGACTATACAGTCCATAGAATTCTCCAGGCCAGAATACTGGAGTGGGTAGCCGTTCCCTTCTCCAGGGGATCTTCCCAACCCAGGGGTCGAACCCAGGTCTCCTGCATTGCAGGTGGATTCTTTACCAGCTGAGCTACAAGGGAAGCCCAAGAGTAGGCAGATTCTTTACCATCTGAGCTACCAGAGGAGTTAGAAGGGAGGACTTGAGCATTCCAAATGCATACCTAGGGCACAAAAATTCACAAATGTGGGGATTACTCCACCAACATACCAAGAATCTAGTGATACTAAATCATACATGATAAAGTTCACCAACTCTGACAGATAGGACTTACTGCCTCAGTGATGATATACTTGACTCTTGGTCAAATTGGATGCTTTTGTTCGTCTCCTTTCTACAGCTCTGTATCCATATCATCAGGACTAATTTTCAGATAGGTCATAGATTCCTGTCTGTTGCTGAAGTCAAATTACTGTCTGAGAGGACTGTGGGCCAGGGGAAGGCTTGTACAGTCCATTGTGTTAAGGGTGTTATTATTGGTGTCTGAAAATCAGCCCCCATCTGAGATTTGACAAACTGAGGTCCTGAAAGTGTGACTTCCAATTTGGAGTCATTTGTCACCTACAACTTCAATAAAATAAAACTTGTGGACTCTCATAGTTGTTAATTGACAAAATACTCCTCACTTTGCCAGAAAGTAGGTCTCCATTCTTTTGGGGGATGATGCTTACTCAAAGCACATTTGTAGCTTATGTTGGGGCAAATGTGATGCCAGTAATATTCCTCCTGATAATTACATAGAAATGGAAATGAAAGCCTCATTTATTTCATGCTTGTAACTGAGGCCATAAACTCATGCTGTCCCCAAATAAATATTTGAAGGGCAAAGTGAAATAGTACCCTGGGAGTCTAATTGCTCCTCTTTGAAGTAACTATCATATAATCTCTCTTTACCTCTCTATCAGCTTATTTCTGCTTGGGCAGAGATCTGCTGACCAGATGACAGGTAATACCTGGCCTCAGGTGTTTATTACACTCATTCATTTTCCCCCTTCTCATTAAATTGCAATAGCCAGAGGCCTATGGTAACTTCATAAACTTGCCCACATAAAAATAAAAACATCCTTGTAAAAAAAGTAAGAAAATGAAAAGATGCATAAGAAGCTAGACACAATTACTACAACTTACATCACAAAGAACTAACTTTTCAAATGGTTGCATTATTCAAGACATTTCTGTTCTAAAAAGTCACTGTGAACACTGTCTTAGCAAATCCTGAGCCATTGCTCCTGAGGAAATGCAAGGGTTGTTTCCAGAAAGCTTTCAGTCACAACATTTTTGTCAACCAATCATATATATATAACCTAATATTTTAAGTGTTTCTGTTTGAAGACAACTTATTTAACATACTCACAGCCAACAGTACTATAAGTCATGCCTGAATGAAGCTTATCAAATACACATAAATTTTATCCATAAGGCACTTCACAGCCATCTTGTTGTCAGGAACACTAGACAGACTTTAGCACTGTAGGTGGGGGGCCATTTTAAACAGCCAAATCACCAACTAAAAACCACAAAAATAGTCTACTTACTAAGTAGACCATGAACAGGACATTTTTTATTGTATGAGACCTGAAACAAGAGGGCAAGGCACAGCATTGCTTGACCTCAGCTGTGCATGCTCGGTGACTCAGATTTTCCCCGTCTGTGAACAACCACAAAAGCAAGAGTGGGCATTTGGGGATTACAAAAAATTTTTAACAAAGGAGCAAATTCTTCAATCTGGAATCTGTGAATAGTGAGATCTATTGTATACATAAGCCATTTATAAAACGCAGTAAGAAAAAGACTAAATGACTAGTAGAAAATGGGCAAAGGCAGTGGAGAGACAAATCTCAGAGTTGGGCACATGCGTGATTCCTAAATATGTGAGAAGATGCTCAATGTCCCTCATACAAGAAGAAATGCAAATTAAGCTAAGATTACACTGAGATACCATTTTGAAAACTATCAGATTAGTGAAGATAGAAAATGCTGTTAAAGTGTGGTGTTAGAGAGGTTGTGAGGATATAGGCATTCTCATATTTTGCCTGTGGGGTGTAAAATGATATGATATTAAATACTTGCTCCTTCCCTTAGCATTCCCGTTTCCAGGAATTCAGTTCATAGACACATTTGTATCCATGCAAAATGATACATACAGCATTTTTCATTGCAGTATTTTCTATAAAGGGAAATGTCTTGATAACAATCTAAATATCCATCAATAACTCTCTGGCTAAAGAAATGATGATACATCAAGAGTATGAAACATAATTCAGCTTTATAAAAGAATGAGGAACTCGCTGAGATACAGTGAACTTAGAAGGTACGCAGCATGTTATCACTGTGTGCATAAGTGTGTGTGTGTTTACAGTCTCAATGGTGTTCTAATTTCCATCTCATTGTATTTTAGTCAGGGTTATATACAGCATTACATGATCACAGGTGGGTACAGTGAGGATACTGAGGCTTTCCCCATCCCTTCCTCCTCCAAACTTAAAGATTTAAATTTTATGAATATAAATTTCTAGGCGGGAGAGTAGGGTGGGGAAAAAGTAAGAGACTGATGAGTATGCGTAATCTTGCCTTAGCCTACATGTCTATTTATTATCTATATTAATCTAAATCTTATCTACATTTAGTTATCTCTTCCTGAAGTAGATACCATACACTCCTCCCCCTGGGTCTTCAATTACAAAAGAATCTAGGTCATGCATCACCCCTTTTAGACTAGCTCCAGTGTAGCTACCCCTGCTTTTTTTTTTCTTCTGTAACTATTCAAAATCTCCCAAGACCCCTATCCTGTTCCAACGGCTTACATCAAATACCCTTTCCTCCTAATTTATTGATAAAACTGAGGCCATAAGATACACAGCATCTCTACTTGTTTTTGCTCTCTGAAAGATCCGTCTATATACCCATTCATCCTTCCTGCAGCATCTCCTTGGCCTTGAAGGATGAAATAAATGGTCCCTCTCTGCTGGTGTATTCCCCTCTGCACAGGAAGAGTCACCTGTTTCTCTTACAAAGGAAAACTCTCCCCCCTTCCCCTCCCGGTTACTCTTGTATGTTATTACTCTGTCTTCCTTTCTCACCCAAGCTGCCTGGACCCAAGTCTCTGCAGCCCGCCTCTCTCTTCTCTTTCCTCCTCCCTAGAGGATTCCCAGGCTGCTGAGGTCCACAGTCCCGCTCTTTGGAAACAGAGGCAATCGATGTTTCCTCAGATGCTGCAGTCAACGGAATAGTTTCAACCATTATCTTAAAAGTTTTCTTCTTAGAGGCACTATTAACCAGCCCATTCTTCCCTCCCTTCCCACATTAGCCACCAGCTCACTCCACTGGTTCCCTCCTGCTTCTTGGCTTCCCCCTGTTGGCTACCATTTTCCCTTTTATCCATTAAATACTGTTCTAGGGAACACACCAGCTCTCCACAGCTCTTCTCATTCTTTTTTCCCCTCCTTTGGAAATCATCTTTTTGAGGCATAAGTTTATATAATACTCAGTATCCTCTTAAAGCCTGTATTTCAAAGGCTTTTAACAGATCTCTGCACTCATGAATCCACCGCTACATCCAGTTGCAGAACCATCACAACCAATGTTTCCAACTGCTGCCTGTTCCTCCCTCTGATCCATGACTCCAGCAAACTCTGGAACGCGTGTTTGGTCACTACTGATGTTAGTGATTTTTAGGATTTTATATCAGTACAATGATAGGCTATGTATTTTTTTGTTTTTGGCTACTTTCACCCAGTAAAGAAACATTGATTTATAATGTGTCTGAGTATCAGTAGTTGGTTTCTTTTTATTGTGGAGAACTTCTTCATTCTATGGATATGTCACAGTTTGCTTCTCCGTTAATCTCTTAATGTTTTCTAAACCCTGTTATAATATTTCTTCACCAAGTCTTGGTCTTTAGTGCCATTTGCTAATTGTTTCATTCATCCTCTGTCATTTGCTATACCACTTAGATATGTAGTTTATATGCTACAAGAAAACAAAAATAAGATTCAGTTCAGTCACTCAGTTGTGTCCAACTCTTTGTGAGCCCATGAATCACAGCACGACAGGCCTCCCTGTCCATTACCAACTCCTGGAGTCCACCCAAACCCATGTCCGTCGAGTCGGTGATGCCATCCAGCCATCTCATCCTCTGTCGTCCCCTTCTCCTCCTGCCCCCAATTCTTCCCAGCATCAGGGTCAAGGTGGCCAAAGTATTGGAGCTTCAGCTCCAACATCAGTCCTTCCAATGAACACCCAGGACTGATTTCCTTTAGGATGGACTGGTTGGATCTCCTTGCAGTCCAAGGGACTCTCAAGAGTCTTCTCCAACACCACAGTTCAAAGGCATCAATTCTTTGGTGCTCAGTGTTCTTCACCGTCCAACTCTCACATCCATACATGACCACTGGAAAAACCATAGCCTTGACTAGATGGAACTTTGTTGGTAAAGTAATGTCTCTGCTTTTCAATATGCTCTCTAGGTTGGTTATAACCTTCCTTCCAAGGAGTAAGCATCTTTTAATTTCATGGCTGCAATCACCATCTGCAGTGATTTTGGAGCCCAGAAAAATAAAGTCTGTCACTGTTTCCACTGTTTCCCCATCTATTTGTCATGAAGTGATGCGACCGGATGCCATAGTCTTAGTTTTCTGAACGTTGAGCTTTAAGCCAACTTTTTCACTCTCCTCTTTCACTTTCATAAAGAGACTTTTTAGTTCCTCTTCCCTTTCTGCCATAAGGGTGATGTCATCTGCATATCTGAGGTTATTGATATTTCTCCAGGAAATCTTGATTCCAGCTTGTGCTTCCTTAAGCCCAGTGTTTCTCATGATGTACTCTGCATACAAGGTAAATAAGCAGGGTGACAATATACAGCCTTGGCATACTCCTTTTCCTATTTGGAAACAGTCTCTTGTTCCATGTCCAGTTCTAAGTGTTGCTTCCTGACCTGCATGCAGGTTTCTCAAGAGGCAGGTCAGATGGTCTGGTATTCCCATCTCTTTCAGAATTTTTCCCAGTTTATTGTGTTCCACACAGTCAAAGGCTTTGGCATACTCAATAAAGCAGAAATAGATGTTTTTCTGGAACTCTCTTGCTTTTTCGATGATCCAGCCAATGTTGGCAATTTGATCTCTGGTTCCTCTGCCTTTTCTAAAACCAGCTTGAACATCTGGTTCAACCAGATGTTTCACGGTTTCAACCGTGAAAGTTCGCGGTTCACCTGTTTCTGAAGCCTGGCTTGGAGAACTCTGAGCATCACTTTACTAGCGTGATGAGTACTAGTACTAGTACTTTACTAGTGAGATGAGTAAGTGCAATTGTGTGTGAGATGAGTGCAATTGTGTGGCAGTTCAAGCATCCTTTGGTATTGCCTTTCTTTGGGATTAGAATGAAAACTGACCTTTCCCAGTCCTGTGGCCATTGCTGAGTTTTCCAAATTTGCTGGCATATTGAGGGCAGCACTTTCACAGCGTCATCTTTCAGGATTTGAAATAGCTCAGCTGGAATTCCATCACCTCCACTAGCTTTGTTGGTAGTCATGCTTTCGAGGGCCCACTTGACTTCACATTCCAAGATGTCTGGCTCTAGGTGAGTGATCACACCATCGTGATTATCTGGGTCATGAAGATCTTTTTTGTACAGTTCTTCTGTGTATTCTTGCCACCTCTTCTTAATATCTTCTGCTTCTCTTAGGTCCAGACCATTTCTGTCCTTTATTGCATGAAAGGTTCCCTTGGTATCTCTAATTTTCTTGAAGAGATCTCTAGTCTTTCCCATTCTGTTGTTTTCCTCTATTTCTTTGCATTGATCACTGAAAAAGGCTTTCTTATCTCTCCTTGCTATTCTTTGGAACTCTGCATTCAGATGGGAATATCTTTCTTTTTCTCCTTTGCTTTTTGCTTCTCTTCTTTTCTCAGCTATTTGTAAGGCCTCTTCAGATAGCCATTTTGCTTTTTTGCATTTCTTTTCCATGGGGATGGTTTTAATCCCTGTCTCCTGTACAATGTCAGGAACCTCCATCCACAGATCATCAGGCACTCTGTCTATCAGATCTAGTCCCTTAAATCTATTTCTCACTTCCACTGTATAATCAGATTAAAAGTATATAAAGTGAAGTCACTCAGTCATGTCCAGTTCTTTGCGACCCCATGGACTGTAGCCTGCCAGGCTCCTCCGTCCATGGAATTTTCCTGGCAAGAGTACTGGAGTGGGGTGCCACTGCCTTCTGCAGGAGATCTCCCCCAACCCAGGGATTGAACCTGGGTCTCCCACATTGTAGGCAGATGCTTTACCCTCTGAGCCACCAGGGAAGTCCCATAAAAGTATATAAAGGACATGTATAATTGCTTAGGATTAAAATTTTTTATTTTTATTTTTCAATGATTTCAGGAATACCTTGTTTGATTGCACTCTGCTTTACTGCACTTCACAGGTAATTGTGTTTTCTACAAATTGAAGGTTTAAGGCAACCCTGGGTTAGGCAAGTCAACCTATGCCATGTTTCCAACAGCATTTGCTCAGTTTGTGTCTCTGTGTCACATTCTGATAATTTGCAAAATATTTTAAACCTTTTCATTATTATTATATTTGGCATGGTGATCTGTGACCTTTGTTGTTACTACTTCAACTCACTGAAGGCTTAGGTGATGTTTAGCACTTTTTAATTATGTCATGTACATTGTTATATAGGCAAAATGCTATTTCACACTTCATAGACTACAGTGTAGTATAAACAAATTTTATATGCACCAGGAAATCTAAAAATTCTGGTAACACACTTTATTGTGATATTCACTTTATTGAGGTGGTCTAGAATCTAAACCATGCTATTGCCAAGGTATGCCTGTATTTCCCAAAGGGAATTGCTTCTAATTAAGAATGTGTAATCTTTTCCTCCAGAGGACACTTTTTTCTCTGGGTCCCTTGGTCACTCTGATAGCAGTGAGCAACAATGAAGATTTCTGTAGAAATACATGCTGATGTGTAAGTAAACCAGAGCCTCCAACAAAGTGCTTCCTTGACTGGAAGACATTTACTGGAATTGCAGTTATAAAAGTTGATATATGAAGTGTTGTGTATTCTATGTTAGTCAAATAAAATACAAGCTTTTTGAGACTTTCATTAGTTTTTTTAAGTGACAATCATCTCTTCTCACCCCGTTGTGCTTCCTAAACAACCCTGACTATTTTCCTAGCTTTATTAACTCCTGACCTGTGAATAATTCCTAAACCTCATCACTGAGGATGAATTCTCCTGTCCTGTCTTTGACATCCACATGAGGTGCAAAAGAGGAACATGTCTGAACTGAGTACAGCACAGCTAACACCCTCAGCCCCATCCTGCTTCATCTCTTACTGTCTTTGAATTTATCCCTTTGCCTCACTCTCTCCATGACCACTCACTCCGGTGTAGTCAATCATCAAGTCTTTTACAGGATGTTCTGAATTTACATCAGTCTTGGTCCCAGAAGGAAACTGATGACTTGCTCACACGGTGTAATTCAGGGGTGTAAAGCATCATTACAAACAAAGCTAGTGGAGGTGATGGAATTTCAGATGAGCTGTTTCAAACCCTGAAAGATGATGCTGTGAAAGTGCTGCCTCAATATGCCAGCATATTGAAACCTCAGCAATGGCCACAGGACTGGAAAATAGCAGTTTTCATTCCAATCCCAAAGAAAGGCAATGCCAAAGAATGCTCAAACTACTGCACAATTGCACTCATCTCACACGCTAGTAAAGTAATGCTCAAAATTCTCCAAGCCAGGCTTCATCAATATGTGAACCGTGAACTTCCAGATGTTCAATCTGGTTTTAAAAAAGGCAGAAGAACCAGAGATCAAATTGCCAACATTTGCTGGATCGTCGAAAAAAACAAGAGAGTTCCAGAAAAACATCTATTTCTGCTTTATTGACTATGCCAAAGCCTTTGACTATGTGGATCACAATAAACTGTGGAAAATTCTGAAAGAGATGAGAATACCAGACCATCTGACCTGGCTCTTGAGAAACCTGTATGCAGGTCAGGAAGCAACAGTTAGAACTGGACATGGAATAAGAGACTGGTTCCAAATAGGAAAAGGAGTACGTCAAGGCTGTATATTGTCACCCTGCTTATTTACCTTCTTCGAAGAGTACATCATGAGAAACACTGGGCTGAAAGAAGCATAAGCTGGAATCAAGATTGCCTGGAGAAATCAATAACCTCAGATATGCAGATGACATCACCTTTATGACAGAAAGTGATGAGGAACTAAAAAGCCTCTTTATGAAAGTGAAAGAGGAGAGTGAAAAAGTTGGCTTAAAGCTGAACATTCAGAAAAATAATTATGGCATCCAGTCCCATCACTACATGGCATATAGATGGGGATACAGTGGCTGACTTTATTTTTCTGGGCTCCAAAATCACTGCAGATGGTGATTGCAGCAATGAAATTAAAAGATTCTTACTCCTTGGAAGGAAAGTTATGACCAACCTAGACAGCATATTAAAAAGCAGAGACATTACTTTGCCAACAAAGGTCTGTCTAGTCAAGGCTATGGTTTTTCCAGTGGTCATGCATGGATGTGAGAGTTGGACTATAAAGAAAGTTGAGCGCCGATGAACTGATGCTTTTGAACTGTGGTGTTGGAGAAGCCTCTTGAGAGTCCCTTGGACTGCAAGAAGATCCAAACAATCCATTCTAAAGGAAATCAGTCCTGGGTGTTCATTGGAAGGACTGATGTTGAAGCTGAAACCGCAATATTTTGACCACCTGATGCGAAGAGCTGACTTACTGGTTAAGACCCTGATGCTGGGAAGGACTGGGGCAGGAGAAGGGGACGACAGAGGATGAGATGGCTGGATGGCATCACCGACTCGATGGACATGGGTTTGGGTGGACTCAGGGAGTTTGTGATGGACAGGAAGGCCTGGCGTGCTGAGGTTCATGGGGTCGCAAAGAGTTGGACACGACTGAGCAACTGAACTGAATGAAAAGCTGCAAAGTGTGGGCGTGGCTCGGGAAAACCAAGGGGCTGGAGCGGGCGCAGCAGCGAGGCTTCCTGCCTAGTCCTGGAGAGCACCTGGCATGCTCTGTCCCATACAAAAACCCCAGCTCTTTTCTCAGTTTGCTCCTGTCTCCTACTCTGCTTTCTTTCCCTGGCGCCGCCCACAGGTGAAACCCACTCGAAGCCAGCAGACAGAAGGGAGGCAGCCCAGGCTTCTCGTCGGGGGAGCAAAGTGGAGAAGCTGCGAGCAAAGCTGGAGAGCCAGACGGAAAACATCCAGCGCGGACCCCTCCTGCAGGACGCGGGCGCAGCTGTTACTGTTTACATCAGGGTTTTGCTGACCTTGATGTAATTAGCGCACGCTGCCTTTCTCACTCTTTAACATGCTTTCTATCATATTTCCTTCGGCTCTGGCTTTCTCCCACTCTCCTTCTAAATTGGCTTTCTGCCTCCGGCTGGCCTGAATTTCCAAAGAGTTTTACCTTCCTTTCAAACTCCACCCGGCTTGTGGCGGGGGTCCTGCTCTCTGGGGGTGCAGTGACGCCACGTGATGGTTGAAGCTGTGGATTTCTCTCTGCAAAGATGGGCTTTCTGGCAAAGTTCCACTCGGGCGTCCTCCTCCCACAAGACACTCAGAGAATCTCCCTACATTCTAGGTGAACTGAAATGAGTAGATAATCAGGAAAAAGTGAGGTGGTGATTTTGTTCAGAAGCAGTGTTTTCCTAGTAATATCTAGGTGTCATTGAACATCTTCTATACAAACGTTCATAGATTTGGAGATAAGAAACCTTTTTACCTTATTTTGAGAAATTTCACACACAAGAGCCCTTCTGTTTATCCTATTTCTTTTTTTCTGGGACCCAGAGGCAGGAAACTCTTCGCATATTTCTTCATTTCATCACTTTAAGGTGTCCTAGTTTTGTTCTTTGTCAGGAGGTAGAACTGACAAACACGACCCCTTCTTTCAATTCTTTGCAGTATCATATTTGTGAGTTTTTAGAGATGAGTAATTAGGGAAAATTCTATGGAAAAGGAGTGTGTATCACACACAGCTGTTTCCTTGGAGAAATCTCACCTCCTCCATCCACAAGGTCCTTGCCAAGCTGTCCTTCGTGTGCCACGGTCATCTCCCCCAGCTGGGGCAATCCCAAAGTCTCATTGGTCTAGTGACATGATTGGGAGAGGGTCGCATATGACCCCCAAAGGAGCTGTAAGATCCTTGCCTGGATTGACAGACCTTCTTAAAGGAGAGAAGTTTCTTTTCATCTGAGGTTGTTCAGCTGGGTGGATGTGACTTTGGGGCAGCTGCTTGCAATCAAGTTCTTATTTGTGAGCAATAGAAACCCACTCTGGCTGCCTTAAGCAGAAAAGACATTTAGGAAAATGTCACTGGTATTATAAGGAATCTCTAGGATGGCTGAAGAATCAAGTACTGTCATTAACAACTGGGTATATGGCCCTCAGTTACACCCTAGGAGGGGTCTCCTGAGAACACCATTGCCACCGAGCACCAAGGTCCCCGGCGGGGGGAGCTGATGCCACGCACAGGACCCCAGAGACCTCCAGGAACATGAGCTCCTCAGGGAGAAGCCCCTTCCATGTTCCTGCTCTTCTTTCTTTCCTCTTGGTTTGATTTTTCTGCATCTAGTTCCAAATATGTGTAGGATGGCTTTGCTGGTTGCCGTCGCCTGCGCTGCATGTCTGAGCGCCAGCTGCAAAGGTGTTTGGGAAATGAAACAGCTGACATCGTCAGCTTCTGCAGCGGGAGGGCGCATGCCCTGCGGAGACGTAGGACGTGGGAAAGTCCCTAAACTGAGAGGCGTTCCAGATGCTGTGGAATGAAAGTCACGGGAGAAGAGGTCTGCAGAGCTCAGCCTAGGTAGAGAGGGAAGAAGAGCCAAGAAATGGAGAGACAGACAAAAACCAGACAGTGTGATTGAAGCCTCCGCATCTAGATGTGCCTCAGCCTTCAAAAAAAGAAACAAAAACCCTGGCCTATTTATGTTAGCTGATGAATTCTTCTTCTGGCCTAAATTATAAACTCCCTTTTGAGCTGAGCATCTGTCGCTAGTCAACAAGAGCCTCCTGCCTTATATGGCACTGCTTTCATATTGGTGGTGAAATCATATTCTTGCTTCTTTATTGGGGCATTTTCCCCCGAGTTTCCTCTGCCAGTGTCTTCTGAATGCACTTGATTTCTTGGCCATTGGGCAGGCCCGGGGAGGATGGACACCATCCTGCCCGCCAGCCTCCTGGGGGTGGAGGGCTTTGCCTCATTCCACTGAGGATCCCTCCCATTCGACCCCAGCCTTTTTCTCACTTTGCTGTTGTCTCCTGGAGCTGCCCTGGAGGTTGTCTGCTAGCTGCACTGTTGGAAGACTGACTAGTCCTTGCAGAAAACTCCAGCAGCACCTCTCTGGGGGCGGGCTTGGTCGGGGGTCACATGAACTGTGGGGATCCGTGCTGCCTTGAGGCCACTTGACAGTGATTCCAATGCAGAAGGGAGCAGACCCTTGGTGAGATGGAAGAACATTGAGGGTATTGTCTGAGGTTCTGGATCCAGCCATGCTTGAAACCCATCCTTGAGCTCTTCTGTTGCATTAGCCATTAAAGTTTTTCCTTTTCCTTAAAAATGAACCTGTGAGAGCCATGCTTTGTGTCCAGCTGTGGGATCAAGATGTCTGGTTCATCTCTAAATTGTTTGGGTTTGTTCAGGGAGCTGTTTGTAAGCACAAGGCCAGGAGTCATATCCTATCCCTTCAGGAACTGGTGTTTCTGGACCCCGTGGAAATAGTTTTCAGGTTGTTAGATCAAGTCTTCTTCCTTGGTTCTTGTCTCATCTTAGCAAAGAATTGAAACAGCAGTCCAGTTACAGCTCAAGCAGGATTTACTGGACATGCGACAAGCAGTACACTCTCAAGGTGTGAGAGCAGACAGCGCCCACCCCCCCACCCCAGGTGGGTCCTGTCCTGGTTTGGTTTTGGCTTCCCTCTTTTATGTCCCTGGTCCCCTTTCTTGAGTGAGTTTCTGGGGCCTGATTGGTCACACCCTGTGCAAATAAGAGCCTGTACTCTTCCTGGGTCTGATAGGTGATGCCCTAGGCCAATCAGGGAAGGGGGTACATTTTTCCCACTAGAGGTTCTCACTCCCCTGCAAGGCTTCCTCATTTTTGTGGGCTTTTTTTCCTAGTCACCATTTCCTCTGATCACCATCTTGGACCCTGTTTCCCTAGTCTAAGTACTTCACAGGGTGTAGGGTATACCCCAAAGATTTACCCTCTGGAGGAGAGCATCTTAGAAGTATGCCCTTAGTCCCCAGGGAAGAACCCTCATTACTGATTCCCCTGAATCCTCTGGTCCCCCTACTTCATAGGCTTACCCTGGTCTTGAGGGGCCCACCCCAGCTTCAGGGAGCAGGGATGATGGATGAGGGCTGGGCACCCCTTTCTGTCCATCTGATGATCTGGGAGTGAGGCCTCAGGGGCACTGGTCCAGGAGAAGCCGGTGAGAGGTAAAGGAATTTAGGGAACAAAAGAGGTGAAACCTGATGTCTCCTTGGCCTCCTAGAATATATGCCTTCCTCCTAGGTGCCTGAGACACTCTGTGGAGAGTCTGACTCCCTCATCTGATCTCACCCGGAGGCTGGACTCCAGCCTGTCTGGGGTTTCTGAGAATCAGCCCCTCTATCCCGACTGTCCCTTCCTAGGGAACTGTGAAAAGTTTCAGGCAGCCAAGACCTGGTGAATGGACAGATAAGGCAAGAACTTGGTAAACCAAAGCTGGGCTGACCTCTGTTCACCTGCTTGACCCTGAGGCACCAAGCTGTGGCACGTCTGTCAGCTGAGGGGACCTTGTCATCAGGAAGCAGCAGCTGGGCTGCGATGCTCTGAGATGCAGCTGTGCTTAGTCACTAGTCATGTCCAATCCTTTGCAGCTCCATGGACTATAGCCAGCCAGGCTCCTCTGTCCATGGGGGTTCTCCAGGCAAGAGTACTGGAGTGGGTTGCCATGCCCTCTTCCAGGGAGATGCAGTTGAGCCAAAGCCAAATGACTCTTAAGCAACCCCTTAGCATGTTACTGAGTCCAAGTTCATTCTGCTTGCTGCATGACAGGCCAATAAGTCTGTAGACAAGGTACTGAGGCAAGGAATAACGACTTTATTTGAAAAGTCAGCAGACTAAGAAGATGACAGACTAATGTCTCAAAAGAATCATCTTATTGGTGTCTGGATAGCAGCTTCTTTTATAGAACATGGTGGATGCTGAGGATGTCCGGTTCAGTTAAGTCACTCAGTTGTGTCCAGCTCTTTGCGACCCCATGGACTACAGCATTCCAGGCTTCCCTGTCCATCACCAACTCCTGGAGCTTACTCAAAGTCATGTCCATTGAGTCGGTGATGCCATCCAACTGTCTCATCCTCTGTCATCCCCTTCTTTTCCTGCCTTCAATCTTTCCCAGCATCAGCCTTTTCCAATGAGTCAGTTCTTCAAATCAAGTGGCCAAAGTATTGGAGTTTCAGCTTCAGCATCAGTCCTTCCAATGAATATTCAGGACTGATTTCCTTTAGGATTGACTGGTTTGATCTCCTTGCAGTCCAAGGGATTCTCAAGAGTCTTCTCCAACACCACAATTCAAAAGCATCGATTCTCTGGTGCTCAGCTTTCTTTATAGTCCAACCCTCACATCCATACATGACTATGGGAAAAACCATAGCTTTGACTAGACGGATGCTTGTTGACAAAGTAATGTCTCTTCTTTTTAATATGCTGCCTAGGTTTTTTCTTTTTAATATGCTGTCATATTAAAATATTTTATTTTTAATATGCTGTCATAGTTTTTCTCCCAAGGAGCAAACATCTTTTAATTTCATGGCTGTAGTCATCATCTACAGTGATTTTGAAGCCCCCCAAAATAAAGTCTCTCACTGTTTCCACTGTTTCCCCATCTATTTGCCATGAAGTGATGGGACCAGATGCCATGATCTTAGTTTTCTGAATGTTGAGCTTTAAGCCAAACTTTTCACTCTCCTCTTTCACTTTCATCAAAGACTCTTTAGTTCTTCTTCACTTTCTGCCATTAGAGTGGTGTCATCTGCATACCTGAGGTTATTGATATTTCTCCCAGCAATCTTGATTCAAGCTTGTGCTTCATCCAGCCTGGCACTTCACATGATGTACTCTGCATATAAGTTAAATAAGCAGGGTGACAGTATACAGCCTTGATGTACTCCTTTTCCTTTTTGGAACAAGTTTGTTGTTCCATGTCCATTTCTAACTGTTGCTTCCTGACCTGCATACAGGTTTCTCAGGAAGAAGGTCAGGTGGTCTGGTATTCCCATCTCTTGAAAAATTTTCCACAGTTTGTTGTGATCCACACAGTCAAAGGCTGAGGAAGTAAAGTAATCGAAAATAGATAGCTAATGGAAATTTGCTGCATAGGGAGCTCAACCCTGTACTTCGTGATAGCCTGGGGCAGGGGAACGGCGTGACGAGGAGGTTCGGGAGGGAAGGGACCTAAGTATACTCACGACTGATTTGTGTTGTTGTTTGGAGGAAGCCAATGCAATATTGTGAGGCAATCATCTTCCGATTAAAAATGAAATTTTTAAAAAAAGGCCATTAATCTTGCAATTGTTTCCTGGAATAGCCAGCCTCAGGGAGAGGATGTGTTGATTTCTTCTTCCTTGTAGCCATTCTCAGGTAGACAGAGTCAAGATGTTTCCCTGAGTAAAGGCACTTTGGTTTAACATTCAGGCAGACGGGCAGAGTTCCCTGAGGCAGGACATTATGTATATTTAGGAGATCCAACCAGTCCATGCTAAAGGAAATCAGTCCTGAATGTTTATTGGAAGGACTGATGTTGAAGCTGAAACTCCAATACATTGGCCACCTGATGCAGAGAGCTGACTCATTTGGAAAGACCCTGATGCTGGGAAAGAGGTGAGAGGAGAAGGGGATGACAGAGGATGAGATATTTGGATGGCATCACTGACTCAATGGACATGAGTTTGAGCAAGCTCCAGGAGTTGGTGATGGACAGGGAGGCCTGGTGTGCTGTGGTCCTTGGGGTCACAAAGAGTCGGACGACTGAGTGACTGAACTGAACTGAACTAGTATTCCTTTAGTGAACAAAAGCAAGTAAAAGTTAAAGAGACAGATCCAACAAGGAGCCAGATTTTGTTCTTTCCTGTAACAAGCACGGGAGCTCTGCTCCACACTCTGTAACAAACTAAATTGGGTGGGGGGAAATATATGTATATGTATAACTGAATCACTGCTGTACAACTGGAATGACCACAGCATTGTTAATCAACTACACTCCAGTACACAATAAAATAAAATGACCTCCCTTATCTCACCCCACCTTGGTGCCCACATTTGACTCTAAATCTTCTCTCTGCTTTTGGATTAGCAGTGCATCTACTGAGTAAATAGCAGATAACTAAGAACCGAGTGATGATATGTTTTTAACTTTTCAAACAGGGGAATGGCATTTAATTTCTCCCAGAGCTTCCAGACTCCGGGCTATCACACACTTGTTGGCTGCCTTTCCCTTTGAACCTGGAGATTTTTCATTAGAGGTTGTGGTTAGCAGGTGGTATGGATCCCGCAGGAAGTGAAAGCAAGTTCTGAAAATGACCTTTCCATTCTTTAAGGCATTTCCTTTCCCCCTAAAAATTATAGATTAATCTGATAAGGAATATGTAAATCAGCTGTCTCCTTCCTCTCCTTTTCGTCTGCTGCTCTGCAAAACTCGTCCTTCCTCTGGAAATGGGAGAAACTGATGTAATTGTTCTCTGCTGAGAACAATGCAGGGCTCCAGGCTCCTTGCCAGGTACGTTTCCCGCCAGGCCTGCTCCTTCATTCTGTTTAATTATGAGCGATTGTTTGGGCTCCGATGTGAAGAAATATTAGAGAATGGAAAAAAAAAGAGGAGCAGAGTTCAGAATATCCTGCTGTAACTGATTCAGGATTTGGCAAGAACTCTTCACTAGATTTTATGCTTTAGCCTTGTGACGGGATCCCAGGGAGCAACCTTGCCATATAAGCACATAAAGCCCAATTCTCCGATTTATTTTGAAAAGGGCCAAGGAGAAGCATTTGAAAAATGCATCAGCCAGCCACAGGGTGAAGCTCTGTTTTAGTCATGGGCAGTGCCCTCCTCTGAGGGACCAAGGTTATTTTAAACTGGACATTCACACCACCTATATTTAGCTGGTGTGTCAAATTTTAGTGCTTAGTTTTCATATATTTGACATATCTCCCATTTTGCAGGAGGCTCTGATTTGCTCTCCTGGGCTGTGCTCAGAAAGGGACATGGAGCTGAGCCCTGGGAGGCAGGTGAGGACAGAGGCTTTTATCCCAGATCTGGGTCTGAATCTGGCAGCCCCATCCAGAAGTATCCTGTGACCCCTGGTAGGAGAGGGGCTGAGAGAGAGACCGTTTGAGGTCAGATGATGAAGGGCATTCATTTTTTCTGTTTTTCAATTAATACAGTAAAGGACTGTGGATGAGAAGTGCCACCTGTCATATCAGTAAACAAGGGATGATGCAGCCATCAAGCCTTCATTACAATCACCCTGACGGTGAACCCCGAGGGACCTTGAGATGGAAAGAGGATGTCCCCATGAAACATCAGCTACTGCAGCCACCCCACCCCCACCCAAGGGTGCACCCGATGAGACTCAGGTTGAGAAAGCTGTGGTACTGGCCCAAGTATCACAGCTGAGGTACATATCAAAGGAATGATTTCAGGGCACCCAGACTCTTGTGTCTTTCCAAACCGAGAAAAGCACTAAATTCCTTAATTTGAGATGTCTAGTTTTCTTTAATCAAAAAAGTGATCTCTTGATGTTCTGTCTACCTGGTCTTTGTTGCAAAACCTCCATCTATCCTGGCTCCCCACTTACCTCTTAGGAGCAGGCCTTTAGAGCTATCTGAGATGCTATGTCCGAGGCTTAAGTTCTCAGAAACTCTGCCAAAGAAAACATAATTCTCAATTTTTAGGTTTGCATTTTGTTTGTTTGTTTTTTGGTTGACAAGATAAATACAGAAAAGCATAATAAGAAATTTAAAATTTCCTGATCCCCCACTGCCTGGAGATAACATCTGTGTATCTTCAAGGCTTTTTCTGTGCATATATTTGTGAATAATTCTGAAGATTCAACTAACCTGTTTTGTTTTCAATTGAAATATATCATGAGCATCTCCTTTGCTATTAATTCAAAGGAAACAAGTGTTAGGTTTGATTGGGTATGATTGCATTTAGCAGCCTGATAAGCATTCTGAATATTAGAAGGTTTTGTGTAAATATATGTGGTGGTTCTTTTAATTGTGTTTATTTGAATGCCACTGAGATTGAGCACTTGTTTTCATATTTAAGACCATTTGTAATTGATCAGAAAGGTCTTTCTCTGTTAAACATATTAGCACATATTTTGCACTTGTTTGCCTTCTTATTTTGTTCAGGTAGGAAGATTGGCAACCATTTGTGGTCACATACATCAGTTTTTTTCTTTACCTTTTCTTCTGCTTTTATGCCCCCAAAATCTCTGGGCCCCAAGAGCATGTACTTTTCACCCTCTTTTTCCCAGATTTTCCAGACATAGTTTTACATTCATTTCCCTCTTACATCTGGAATTCTTTTTGCTGTGTGATGTCAGGAAGACTTTGAATTGTCCTTGCATTTGTGGAATATTCTTTTCTGTCTTGAACTGACTTATATCTGTTCTCACACCTTGGCCACAGTGATTGAACTTCTTATAACTTTATAAAATGCCTTCATATCTGAGAAGAAGTATCCTCTGTGTTTTGCTATTGTTTTGGAATTTGTTTGGCTGTTTATGCCTTTTGAGTTTCTTTTGATAAATTTTATAATCATTTGGTCAAATGTCCTTTGGAAAATTTTCCTCTTCAGGAACATAATGTTTCTCTCCAATCATTATATTCTTCCTTGATATTTTTGTAGTTTTTCTCACCCATATCTCCGGATAGGTAGTCTGGGGGGGAAAAACAGAAACAAAAATTAATTTAGTGTTAAAAAATCAGCTTTGGGTGAAAATAGAATGCAATAGCTGATGCTGAGATATTTGAGCTGAATATAGCAAAGCAGGAGTTTTACAAGATATTTTACCAAATATGTCAAACATGATTAGGTATTTAAAGCCCTCTATAATTTAATGTGTTTACTGGAAAACTTTAATAAGCTTTCACCTTATTGTATGGCAAGTGCAGAGACAAGAGAGCGAGCTGGGCAGTCAAGGAAGAGAAGGAAATTTATTAGAGAGAAAATGAGAGGGTGACTGGCCTTTGAGAAGAACCAGTGTCTTCCCTTTCTGATGGAGTCTTTCTTATACCCTGATAATGAAAAATTCTCTAAAGGGCTGGTTACTTTTTAGCCTGTAGCTGAGTACTGCAGTCATATAGCTGGAGGTCTGGAATCTGGTGATCCTGTAGCCTTGAGAAGGTAGACACCAGCAGGAAAACAGAGTTGTTTGGGCAGTTTGGTCAGTCTTAATGGCCTCTGTGACTTTATCCTTTGTTTGTGAGGTCCACATAATAAGCCATTTTAACAATGAGTTCCCATGTAGGCCCCATCACTTATGATCTTACATATCCATTCAGAAAATGAAAACAATCATTCTGTTAACAGATTATCCCTTCTTTACAAAGCCATCAAAGATTAAAATAATTTTTTTTAGCTTAAATGAATGTATTCAATTGAATCAGAGGCTCTAGTTAATAAAGATGACCGACGTAGTTGTTTCTGAATGGTCAGCTCATCATTCTGGATTTATGATTAGTGCTTGTTTGCATTGACTTCTAAATAACTTGAAGCTGACCTGGTTTGCTTCCAAAGATGGAAGAAAATACTGTGTTGCCCATTCTACAGACACTCTCAGTAAGGAGTGAACAAGATTTACACCAGTCATTATGTTGGCATGCTTCTACCAAATAAATAGTTACAGGTAAGTGAAATGAATGGTAAACCAGCACATATTTGAAGAATACTGTGGAGGATGAGAACTGGGAACCACTGTGAATTTGTCTCCCTCAGCATTGTTGAGGATAGGGACAGGAGATGCCCCTGTGACACTTGCTGACCGGGGCTCAATGGCAGGAAGTGACCTTGAAGCTTTGTTCCAAGAAATACAAGCAAACTTGCCTGGCAGCTGAAGGCAGATCATTCTGAACCAAAGGGAGGTTTGGATAAATTTTAATGGGAATGAGAAGAGAGCATGAAGTGAGGTTCCCTGGGTGACTGCCTGCAGTTTTAATCAGGTGACAAAATGGTCGCTACCCTGCATCTTAACCAAGAGTCCTTTCAGTCACCGAAAAAGCAAACCATTGTGCATTTAGCTTTTTCCACTGTCATGAGTCAAGTTGTATCAATGTCCATTTCACCATTTATCTAAAATCATCATAAAAATGACATTTTATCTCTTTGTGATGAATCTACATACCTACAGGACATCCCTTTAAAGTCTGTAGATGCAGAGATTTAAATTTTGATTTTTTCTATTCCATATATCATAAATTATAGGTAAAGAAATGAGGGGATAATTGTCAAGGGTGACAGTTTTCTAGAATAATTTATTTATCTTAATGTTTAAAGTCATTTATAAAATATGAAAATATAAACTCTGTACATCCCACCCCAAGCCTCATCTAGCTGAGTCATAGGAGAGATTGTTGAGAAGTTTCTGACTGGAGTGTTGAGATTAGTGCAAACTCAAAATGCTCGATCTCACTGAACTGTGTTTTAACCAAAGGAATTGTACTCAAATGTTCATGAGTGTTTATGAGGCACCTTTAAGAATTATGTCACTCCCAACTAGTAGAAAATGGGATGAATGGGCTTACACAGTGAGAATATTTATTATCTCACATAACGAGAGGTCCAGAGGCAGATGCTTCAAGCAGAGCAGTCTTTGGCTTCATCCTCTGGAGTCATCCTTTCTGCTCTGGCCTCATTGTGTTGGGAGGGGTTGGCCATCTTGCTGTCTCAAAGCATCATTTCCAGACATGAAATTATCCTGTGGAAGAATGTGACTGCTTTCTCTTATTTCTGTTTTTTGAGAAGGTGGAAATTTTTTCCAGAAGTCCCCAGAAGACTTGTTCTCACATCTCATTGGCCAGATCTGGGCCACGTGCCCACTCCTAAATGAATCACTCATAAGGGAAGCAGTGTGACCACTCTGGGTTTAGACTAATCAGGGTTTACACTCTGAAACACATGGGGATGAACAAGCAAGCAAAATTAGGGTTATACCAACAGGAAAGAAGGAAGAGGCTGTTGACTGAACCACTAGGAATAGAGAGTGAGTTCCCATTTACCACACATGTAGGATAACTAGGGAATAATGGCATTTTAAATCAGATCTAAATATTTTAATATTGGTTTAAGTAAAAAGAGAAATCTACTAAAGTTACATGTTTCTGATATGCCGTTAAATTTTGTATTTACTTGGAAGATCGCAGAGACCTTATATCTTCTTGAAATGTTCAGCTGCCAATCTAAGTGTATCTTGAAGAAATTATGATTTTTGTTAAATTAAGGTAGAATGTATACAAGTGCACTTCTAATAGTACAAAGAACACCCCCAAGCCCTAGAATTCCCACTAGTCCATTGTGGTTGATCAGTTCTCCCTCTAAAAACAAATTGGCCTAGTGGAAATGAAACTTCTTAGAAACTATTGCTTCTGTGGTTGCTAAGTTTATATGCTCTTTTTCTTGCCATGGAACAATTTTCCACTCGTGGTACTGTGAAACACTCATCTGGAAGAAACCTGAATTTGTCCCTCTGAGAGGTGCTGGCCTCTAGTTCAAACCAAATCCCATCACCCTAATTGCTCCTGCCACATGGCCTCAGGAGTGAAGAATGCTCCCTTTGTTTGCAGCCTGACAGAGGGGCAGGGCTCCCAAGATGTATGGCTCACAAGAGAAGAGAGAAATACTACGGTGCATGACACCCTCCTCCTGATTTAGTTGCTTGTCTGGCACTGCTTGGTTCTACATTTGAATGTTGATGTGTTTTACAAAACATATTTCAAGTGGGAGCAGCCCCATCTCATGCCTGATCCTCAGCTTCTGAACGTTGACATGATCTCAACCACTAGACACTCGTCAGATTTTCCTGTTGTAAGACTTGGCCTTCAGAGCTGAAAGCCTGCCCCTGTGCGGGCCCAGAGGTCTCCCTGGTTTGCAGAGGGAGGTGCTGGGGAGGAAGGAGGCTGCACAGGCTCAGCCCTGGAAGGCTGGGCTGCACTCAAGATTTTGCCTGAGTCAGACTGTCTTACCTTTCAGTGCTTTTGCATTTTCATGCTTCCTCTCATTGCGCCTTTCCTATCTTTCATCCTGTTTTGCTTTTTTAAATCCCTTTTTGTTCCATCCAAATGTAATCTCAGAAGAGGAATCCAATAAACTCAGCATACAAGGATAAATACTACAAGGTTAGAGCCACATTTGCATTCATCCTTGCCTTGCATTTTCAAGCGAGACACAAATCTCTAAGTCAAAGGATGCATATCTAATTGTGACATTTTAGTCTTCCATAAAAGCCAGTTAAAAAAAGGTTTTCTTTTTTTCTTGTTTTTTTTTTTCTCTTTTGAGGGATTGGAAATTTTCCTGGGACTTTGAAATCCTCCCATATACTGAGATGGTTCCTAGTAACAGAGAAGGGGCTCTGGTGAAGTGAAAACAGACTGGGAAAGAAATGACTGTTACAGATGATGTAAAGGTTCAGAGTCCAAGTCTCAGATCAGCGAAACAGCTCTGTACCCTACTCACCTGTGAGGCTTTGACAAGTGAGAACCATGTTGGAACTCATGGGCTGTGACCTTGAGTGGTCCTCTGGCTTTATTAGCAAGCCAGACTACTGTGGATAAATATTACATTAGGAATATCTTAGAAAATCCTAAACACCATATTCATGTTCTACCTACAGTCAAAGCAGAGGGGAAGCAGCTTACATTAAAGAAGATGTGCAAGTATAAACAATGAATATTGCTCAGCCATAAAAAGAAAGAAATAATGCCATTTGCAGCAATATATGGACCTAGAGATAATCATACTAAATAAAATAAGCCAGAGAGTGAAAGACAAATACCGTATGATATCATTTAAATGTGGAATCTAAAAAAATGATACAAAGGAACTTATTTACAAACAAGAAATAGACTACAGACAGAAAGCAAACTCATGGTTAGGTGGGGGGAGGGATAAATTAGGAGTTTAAGATTAACATACACACACTACTGTATAAAAAATAGACAAACAAAAAGGACCTACTGTGTAGCACTGGGAACTGTACTCAACATCTTGTAATAACCTATAATGGAGGAGAATGTTAAAAAAGAATATATATTTGTATATATGTTTATATATATATATATGTTTAGGGTTTCCCTGGTGATTCATTGGTAATGAATCTGCCTGCAGTGCAAGAGATGTGAGTTCAGTCCCTGGTAGGGAAGATCCTCTGGAGTAGAAAATGGCAATCCACTCCAGTATTCTTGCCAGGAAAATCCCATGGACAGAGGAGCCTGGCAGGTCTATGGGGTCACAGAGTCAAACACGACTGAAGCGACTGAGCACACACATATGTTTTTAACTGAATCACTTTGCTGTACACATGAAGCTAACACAACTTTGTAAGTCAACTATATTTTGACAAAATTAAAAAATAAAAAAACCCCTCAAGCAATAAAATAATGAAACCATTAAAACAAGAGAAATAAAAAGATTTAAGAACCAAGAATTTATAGGGTAAGGATATGCCAGAAAACTATTTACATTAAACTATTCTTTGGAGCATAAAACTTAGTTCTGACCTCATAATCCAAAAGGAGGTGAGAGGTACACAGTTCTCATGATCTTCCTTGATCATCCACAAGGAGAAAGAAACCTAGCTTTCAACTCAGGAAGGAATATGTCAGGTAGGATTTTATTTGGGAATCAGTGAACATACACAAGAAAAGATAATTTATTCCTGGAGAGTCCTTTTGGTCAAATGTGGATAGCTATTTAAAGTTATTAGAGATTTGAGCAGTTGGGGGACAGGGAATTTTGTGGTGAGCTTTAAATGTTTTTTTTCCTGATAAATTTGACTCCTGACTGTTTAGGATTCCTGAGATTAAAGGAGGCAACTGAATCTATTTTAAGAACCTGCAAAAGTGTTTTCTGGAGTGTTACCCAGGAGTAGGGTTACAGAGAGATGACCCAGCCCCCTTGGCATCGTCTCTTGGGGAAGGGGCTTTACACAACTCCCCTCCTCCTCCTGCCACCCCAGGGTGCGGCTTTGACCATTCAACCATTCGTGTGCCAGTGACTCAGAGACAAAAATAGAATCAAATACTTTCTTGAAACTTGTATCGTGTTCCTTGTATAAACCTGAAAAAGGTACCCAATAACAGCTATGGTGAGCGATTGTGCCTTGAGCATGAGACAGCAGACCACTTGAATTTCTGAGTCTTTTTTTTTTCCTGGACTCTTTAAAAGAGAGAGATAACATCTAGCAACTTGGGTAGAATAAATTCAGAGCCGCTTTTGCTGTGTAATCTTTACTCAGGGAAAAGCAAATTGTAGCCCCAAAGCTGTCCAAGAGAGACTGAGAGGCAGTGGGATCAGCTGTCTGAGAACCAAGCAAGGCTTGTCGTGGGAAAGCGGGGGAGCATAAAGCCCTCTCAGCAGTGCCCTGGGATTCAGATGGGTTTGCTATGCGTGGAGATAAGTGAGATTTATGGGAGGGGTCTCTCCAAAGAGTCTAAAACACAATCCCCTCTCCTGGTCAAACAGGAGAGCCATTCATCTGTTAACAACATCCAAGAGAAAATGGCCCTTGAAGATGGTATCTGGGCAAAGGCATTATGTACTGGAGAAAGGATCTCCTTGTTCCCATGGAGGTGGAGGAGTCATTGGCGCTCCTAATTCTCTTTTCTGAAAGGTCGCTGCCTAGAATTTCTCATTTACAGTATCTGACACGGCTACTTCTGCCAGCATCCGTCAGTACTGTCTCAATGGTTCCCTTTGCCAAGTCGAAAGAATTTCACCTTAATGAGGGTCTGGGACCCCGAAGGGCTCATCATCGCCAATTCGAGGGACAACTGGGAGAGCGATGCTCTTTGTCAAAGAGGTAGATGCTTCTTCTTTCCTTATGGTGAAATCATACAGCCTCATTATGCTCAAAATGCATTTATCTTGGCCGCTGACCGAGGGAATGCTTGCTGATTACATCAGCCATCAACTCATGTTCAGTACAAGCTCTGAGTGAGGCCAGGTCAGTCCAGCTCAAATGATCTGCCCTGGTCAGTAATTATATTCCTTTTGATCTAATTATCCTGACTTGTCAATTATTAGCATACGGACATTTCTTTTAACAACACCACCCTAGAAGGTTGGATTTTTTTTTTTTTTTTGGCCATGCCATGTGGCATATGAGATATTAGTTCTCCTACCAGGGATCAAACCCATGCCCCCTGCAGTGGAAGGGTAGAGTCTTAACCACTAGACCACCAGGGAATTCCCTGGGCATTGCTTTTAACTCAGAGGTTCTCAGATTCCTGCTCTAGTTCTCAATCAGGGGAAGGAAAAATGCCCCCAGGGTGTCTGGAAACGTGTGTGTGTGTGTGTGTGTGTGTGTGTGTGTGTGTGTGTGGGGGTGTGTGTGTGTGTGTGTGTGTGTGTGTGTGTGTGCGCGCGCGCGCACGCACACGCGTGAATTTTGGATTGTCCCAATCAGATTTTAGTAGGCAGGGGTCATGGATGCTGATAACCCTGAAATGTGTAATAGAGACAGACCTATATAAGCAAGAACTGCCTCACCAGAATGTCCCCGATAAGAAACACTGCCTGACATCTATCTCTCAGACCTGGGTTGGGTCCTCCTAGGGTCCACTTAAGTCCATGGGAAGCAAATATCTTGAAATTCACAACTAGTTCTTACAGCCACAGGTGACCAACTTCAAAATATCTCTCAGAGTGAACTGTGATACAACAGGGGTCACCTTGTATTAAGCCTCAAATACATATATTGAAGTCTCTAGTATTTGCCAGTGGTAGGACTTATACCAGATGTCACAACATCTGAAGCTCTAATGTCTAGGTCAGTAAAATGAAGGTGTAAAAGCCCATCTTGCACAGCTCTGAGCATTAAAACAGATGATCCATGTATGATCACATGATACTCATGCCTACATGACCTGGGCTTCTGCTGTCTGGGAAAAAACAGGCCAAAGCCTGGTCCTCAGATCAAGGACCTCTCGAAGCACACATTCATTTATTAGCTTAGGGAGGACAATCTGTCTCTCCATTCAAGGCTGCACAAAACGTGACATAATTCTCCAGGGAGTTACTGCTTATCTAGTCTCCTCTGCCTGTTGGTCCTGCCTGGCCCTGGTGGAGACTCAGGGCAGAGAAGATTCAGAGAAAGAGGGAGAGAGACAGGGCTGTTCAATTAAATTGTCAAAATACCTCATTCATTTTTTTTAAAATTGCGAAGTACTACTTAATTCTCATACTAACCCTGGTGGCTCAGAGGGTAAAGAATCTGCCTGCAATGCGAGAGACCCAGATTTGATCCCTCAAATGGGTTGGGAAGATGCCCTGGAGAAGGAAGTGGCTACCCACTCCAGTATTCTTGCCTGGAGAATTCCATGGACAGAGGAGCCTGGTGGGCTACAAAGAGTTGGACATGACTTTCACTTTCACTTTTTTTTACCCATTTCTTGTAGAAAATTTAGGAAATAGAGAAAAGCAAAAAGAAAAACATTTAAGGCACTTACAGGCTCACAGAGGGACAATCATGAAACGTTTTGGTGAATTTCCTTCATGTGTTACTACTGACAGGTGAGTCTACAAAAGGCTAGCATGACCCTTGAGATGCTTTCTTCTTCAAGTGACACAGTTGCTTGCCAGACTCTGTCCTTCCAGTTGGGCTGAATTTGCCTCTGATCTGTGCTTGGTCATCTGGTGAGTCTGGAGGGCTCTCTGAGTGGTGTCAGCTGGTGGGCGGTGCGGTGGTGGGGTCGTGCATTTCCAGGGGAAGGTGCTCACTCTGTACCCCTGACCTGGAGACCTGGGTCACATCCGCCTGGGGACCCAGAAGGCAGCTGTTCCTGATGGAATGCCAAAAGGCCAGGGAGCCAGAGGAAAAGGTGACGTCTGCTTGAAAACAATGCCCAGGGCCCTCCTGCAAGAACCGCAGGCCCCTGCTATGCTTCCTGGCTCAGGCTTCAGGACAGCTGGGACTTTCAGAGCCTTCGAAAAGATATCATGGTCTTTGTTTATTTATGTTGGGGCAAAGCATAGGCGCTTGCGTGCATACACATGCGCACACTTGCACACAAGACAGGAAAATCACTCTCACAAAAAAGAACCGCTGTTCCTTTTTAAATTTTTGTGCTTTCATCTTTTGTTCTTAATTTAAAATGACATGTCTCTGGTGATGAACATTGTCATCATTGAGGTGTCCTTATTTATTTGTAAAAAAAGTGTGATCCTTCTGTTGGCAGCTTCTTTTTCTCTCTGTAACAAACTCCTATGAACGCTTTCCCCTAAGCACTAGGTGATCTACATCATTTCCAATGGATGTTTGGTTGTCCACTGAATTTGTGTGTGTGTGTGTGTGTGTGTGTGTGTGTGTGTGTGTGTGCGCGCGCGCGCGCGCTAAGTCACTTCAGTCGTGTCCGACTCTTTGCAACCCTCTGGGCTGTAGCCCGCCAGGTTCCTCTGTCCAGGCAAGCACACTGGAGTGGGTTGCCCTGCCCTCCTTCAGGGGATCTTCTGACCCAGGGATCGAACTTGCGGCTCATTTGTTTCCTGCATTGGTAGGTGAGTTCTTTACCTCTAGTGCCACCTGGGAAGCCCTGTCCACTGAATATATCAGAATAATGGAAAAGAACGTCATATCATTGGACATTTTGCTTATTTACAACTTTGGACTTGTTTTCAAACAATGTTTGCCATGTTAAAAATAAAGTTAAGTAAATAATTGTGTAACATGTGCACAAAATCAGATTAAAAAACGTCCTGGTTATTCATGGGTGAGAAAGAACACAGACTAGGAGAAGCTCCAGAGATGGACACGGCTCTGGCTCTGCTTCTGAGGGATGGAGTTTAATCTAACCCTCTTTTTTATTGTAGGAAATTGAGAGCAAAGCTAAACTACCTGTTCCAATTACAAGCAAATAAAAACCGCAGGTTCCTGACTTCCCAGTCTTGTATCCTTGATCTGTTTAGTGTTTAAATTCAGTCGTCTCAGATGTAAAAATTAAAATAAGAAAAGAAGAAAGTGGAGGTTGATGCTAATAATTCCAGTATTCTATCTACCTGAGGCCTATAGAAATATGTTTTTGCTATTCAAATGTATTTCCACTTATTTCTGAGGAATGGTGTCTTGAAAAGTCACCGTGGGTATTTATCTGTTCTCTTCAACTCACGCCATTTTAACTTTAAATCTCTTCCAATGCCTTTTACGTTCGTGCAGCCACCTTTCAGCCACGACACTTTCCTGCTGTCTGCTGCCTGGGCTTGTCTTCGGCTCTTTCGTTTCGTTTCTGTGACCTCTGCTGCCACCTCACCTCCACTAGGGCTCAGGTTCAGAACACTTACTGTGTCAGGGAGTGCTTTTTTAATAATAAAAGGTCATTTTCCTTGTCTGTCATCTGGCTTGCAATAATCTCAGCATACCCCTACCTCTGTTGCCTACCGCCTCTGTTCTCCCTGACATTGTGGCGTGAACCCTGCTGTTTCCTGCTATTGCGACATCACAGTGGTCCACGTGTCTCCCTGTGTGACCTGCGAAGGATGCTGGCTGGATGCAGGAGGCAACAGCTTCCTGCCTTCTGCACACATCACTGGCATCTGTGAGGACCTCCAGTTCCAGGAGGGTGACCTAGAATCCTATGAAAACATCAGCATTGCAATACCCCCACCTGTCATTCTTTTTAGGATAATTGATAAGCATTCTTCTGTTTAAGTGATGATTTATTGCAGTCAAAATAAAACTATTTCTCAGAGGTTTTCTGAGCAAATTACATCTCACTAGCTTTTTGCTTGTCAGTTGTTAGTGACTTATACTCAGAAAGGATCACTGATTAGATTAAGAGAGAGTTCTTCCCTTGATGTGGGATTCGGATAGGACTTCAAAGTGTTGTCAATTCTTTGTCTTGCTTCTCAGAGTTCCATAATGGATCATCCATCTTGCAAAGTATCTCTCTGCCAGAATCACCAGGTTTAATTTAATAGGATGCTTCACTGGGACTGGGAGCCTTTATCTTTCATCTTGTATTAATATGTCAATTCCAAGCACTATGGAATAATGGGACATGACTCAGGAAGAAAAAATTGAGCATGTGCTCAGACATAGCTTTTAGAAAAATCAATGACAAATGTTCTAATACCTCATATTTTTAGATTATAAAAAATAACTTTATTGATTAATATAGTAAAAGACTTAACAAGACAAGAAAGCAGAACAATAAACACACTGATTGATTCCTGGAGCTCATCTGATGACTCCAGATTATGTATTATGAGGTGCTTTGCTGTCCCCTGGTGGTTGATTGTCTCCATAACACAGACATGGCTCTGGCTTTTCCAACTAGTTTTCAGAAAATATTATCAGGAAAATTCTTTCACAGATCAATTTTGATGTGGGATGAGCTGATACGTTCTATGATAAACTTTGGCAGAAAATTATATCTTGGAATTGATAATTAAAATTCTTCTCAAAGTCTATCAAAATTTTAATAAAATTATTCATAAGTGCATGCATGCTAGGTTGCTTCAATCATGTCCGACTCGGCGACCCTATGGATTATAACCCACAGGGGATTCTCCAGGCAAGTATATTGGAGGGTGGCCATGCCCACCTCCAGCAGATCTTCTCCACCCAGGGACTGAAGCCTTTTATCTCCTGCATTGGCAGACAGGTTTTTTTTTTACCACTAGCACCACCTGGGAAGTAACTTTAATACTGAAAGAAAATAAAATGAGCTTTGCGTTAGGTAAACATCCATTGTAGAACTATTTTGTCATTCAGATGGAAAAATATTCTACATTGCCCTGTTTGTAAAATAGACCTTCTCCACATGTTTCCATTTGGCCATAACAGGTATTTTCATGCAATTTAAAATAATAATAATAAATATCACTTATTTCCCCAGAATATTTGGAGATTTTAGATATTTTCTTTTCTTCTTTAATTTATATACTTCGAGTATCTTTCCAGATATGGGACTATGTTTGGGGGAATTTTATACTCAGATGTTGTTCTTTTTTTCTAATTCCTTGAAATTTCAGTGAGATGAAATCAAAAGTGCTAACACTTTAGCAACATGCCAGGCTGAGTTACAGGTTTGTAACAGCTATATGAGGTTAGACCTGCTTTGATTTTAGTTCTCCTGCTCTGCCTGCCTGCTGATGCTGTGTGGTCCCTACCACATAGACCAGATAACCAGGGAGAGAGGGTAAGGGAGAATGTGGTTCAAATACCCTTTGGAGTCATCATGACTTGAGGGTTCAGATTCAACAATGAAATCAATTGCTTTGAAAGGACATTTAAGTTGTAATATACATCATCTGTGCCACACTTCATTTGGGGGATTTTTTTTTACATAATAAATTTACAGATAACCTTTCAATTTTGCCCCTTGATTCAACCAGATTTGACAGCCGTAAAATCCTAACAACAACCACCTCTAGAGTTTGTTGAGAACCAAGCAGATTCTGAGGCACTGTCATGGCCTCCCCTGTATTGTGTTCCCTCAAATCAAAAATAAAGATGATATAAGCCATCATTTTATGTATCACCAAGAAAGAAACAAACTTGCAATTAAAGCATTACTAAACACATTATTATCACATAGAGTTTTTGCTGTGTAAATTTTCAAAGAATTGTTTTGAACGTGGCTGAACATTGAGTCATTTCATTATGTGCTGCTCTTAGATGTACATCTAAGAAGGAAAATACAAGCAAATTCAATGGGCTAAGGAGGTCCTAAAAGTTTTATTTTCTTTGCTTTTTGCATTCAGAGTTCATTTTTATTGTGTCCCCTTTTACTCTGAGTAATTGAGGTTCTTGCTTCTCTGTCTGATACCTTTGAGCATGTGGATGACTCAGCGTTTCTTTGGCGAGGCACCTTATGACCCCTGGGAGTTCCCTCCATGATGCTGACGCCTATTCAGCAAGGGTTGCCATGGTGCTTTCTTAAGTGTCTGCAGGAGGTGATCAGAGAACCGCTGGGACCCACATTCCGTTCTCAGATGGTCCTGAGATGGGCTTTTAGCTGTAGATTGAGTTACCAGCTATGCTACGACGACGGTGGGCAGCAAATCTCTGTGTGGATAGGCAATACCAGCTGGATTGTGTCTGCTCCCTCCCTGGTGGTGACCTAAGATACTGTAGATTGTGAGGTGCGTTTCCATTCTGAGATGCTCAGATGTGGGGAAATCTTGCTTTTCCAAATCAGTAACATATGGCAGAAAGTGAAGAGGAACTAAAGAGCCTCTTGATGAAGGTAAAAGAGGAGAGTGAAAAAGTTGGCTTAAAGCTAAACATTCAGAAAACTAAGATCATGGCATCTGGTCCCATCACTTCATGGCAAATAGATGGGGAAACAGTGGAAACAGTGTCAGCCTTTTTTTTGGGGGGCTCCAAAATCACTGCAGATGGTGACTGCAGCCATGAAATTAAAAGACACTTACTCCTTGGAAGGAAAGTTATGACCAACCTAGACAGCATATTGAAAAGCAGAGACATTACTTTGCCAACAAAGGTCCATCTAGTCAAGGCTATGGTTTTTCCAGTAGTCATGTATGGATGTGAGAGTTGAATGGTGAAGAAAGCTGAGCTCCAAAGAATTGATGCTTTTGCACTGTGGTGTTGGAGAAGACTCTCGGCAGTCCCTTGGACTGCAAGGAGATCCAACCAGTCCATCCTAAAGGAGATCAGTCCTGGGTGTTCATTGGAAGGACTGATGTTGAAGCTGAAACTCCAATACTCTGGCCACCTCATGCAAAGAGTTGACTCATTGGAAAAGACCCTAATGCTGGGAAGGATTAGGGGCAGGAGGAGAAGGGGACGACAGAGGATGGGATGGCTGGATGGCATCACCAACATGATGGACATGGGTTTGGGTAGACTCTGGGAGTTGGTGATGGACAGGGAGGCCTGGTGTGTTGCGATTCATGGGGTCACAAAGAGTCAGACACGACTAAGCGACTGAACTGAACTGAACATATGGTTTGGTATCCTTTGGTCCTTATTATACCTCTATGAGGTAGGGATTGTTTCCTCTGACTTACTCATCAATACGTGAAGCTAGAGCCCTGAAGGAAGATTTAAGAATACATAAAATAGACTTTATAAGAAGGATAGTTGCTTTGAAGTAACCAGAAGAAATTAAAAGTGGTTGAATCAGTTCACCTCATCTGGTGCCAGGTATCCTGTTTACATAGAGACATGTTTATTGTGAGTGACATGTTGAGAGGGCCCAGAAAATTTTCACATCATACTGCAGAATTTGCAAAATCTCTAATAAAAAATAAGCAGCCTTTGATTGTGATTCTGAAAAGCAAATAAAGAGGTGTTCCATAAGATTTCCCCACTTAATCCTGAGATAAAATCATCAAAGTTGCCATGACTGCTTCTGGATCATGTTCAGTTCATAACAGAACTCTTTACAATAGCCAAGACATGGATACAGCCTAAATGTCCATTGACAGATGAATGGATAAAGAAGATGTAGTACCTATATACAGTGGAATATTACTCAGCCTTAAAAAAGAGTGAAACAATTTGTAGCAACATGAATAGACCTAGAGATTGTCCTACTAAGTGAAGTAAGAGAAGGACAGAACTCAGAAACAGAAAACAAATATTATATGCTATCACTTACATGTGGAATCTAAAATACGACAGAAATGAACTTATCTATGAAACAAAAACAGACACACATACATAGAGAACAGATTAATGGTTACCAAGGGGGTGGCAGGGTAGGGATGGGTTGAGAGTTTGCATTTAGCAGATGCAAACTATTATATATAGAATGGATAAACAACAAAGTCCTGCCATATAGCACAGGGAACTATATTCATTATCCTATGATAAATGAAAACAGAAAAGAATATATTTACATATCTGTGTATATATACTAATATATAATATATGTATATAAATGAATCACTTTGCTGTACAGCAGGTATTAACACAACAATGTAAATCAACTATAGTACAACAAGACTTTAAAAAGAAGTGGTTCATAGCAGGACTTGGTGGCTTAGGATACCATCCCATTGAAGTAAGATTGTGTCAACACATTTCCTGATGTGGTTCCAAGGTACTGCTTGAGCAGTGCTAGCTGCTAACAAGCCAACAACCTTTGGCCTCAAAGGATACCTTTTATGAGGAAATTGCACTATTACTCCACGAAGCGGTTGTTTTATGTGGGTACCTTCCATGCAGCTCAGCCCTTGCTTCTTGTGCAGACACTGTATAGAGGCAGTATCTTTTCATTGCCTGGGGGACACTTGGCCATGTTTGTGGGCAGTTTTGATTTTCACGGTGGTGGTGCTGGTGGTTCAGTTGGCCTCCGTGGACAGAGAACAAGGATGCCGCCGACCATCCCCTGTCACCCAGCAGGACCCTCTGGGGCCTTCCGAGGACAGACCCCTCCCCTTGTGTCCTCTGCTTGCCGCCCCTTGTTTTCAGAAAAGCTGTAGTCTCCCAGGCCTCCTCTAAGTCACAAAAGCCTGGCTTAAGAATTAATGATGCAAAGGATGTGAACATGTAGTAACAAAAACAGCAGTTGGGACAGGAGAACTGGCAAGAATTTAAACAGTAAGTCAGCCATATGGCAGTCACAGAACCTTTAGCTCCCTCTGAAAATACCAAGGATCAGATGCACGTTTCCTGAGTTGCTTTATAAAGCCTAAAACCCTCACCAAATGGAAGAAATAAACCATCTGATGACCATGAACACGTAGCCCCCAGACCTACTGAAGCCTGAGGACCAACAGTGTTAACTCTTGTGACATGGCCCTGAGACCTCACATCAATCGTTCAGAGAATTATGCATGAGCTGGTCACTTACTCTGCGATGCCCTCCTCCTCGCCTGAAGCCCATTGGGGAGTTCGGGTCGTTAGAGCATGAACTGCCCATTCTCCTCGATGGACCCTGTGTCAAACCTTTCTCCACTTATTGTGTGTTGGGTGCACGGACTTGGGTTGGACAACACTGTAAGTCACAAAACAGCCTCACAACACAGAAATATCAAGCAGCCAAACGTAGATGGTGCTGAGGCTGATTCCCTGGTCCGGCCCCTAATGGTCTGTTAGCTCCTGCAGTTAGCCTCCCTCCTGGAAAGCCCACCTGGGTGCCTTGCCCGTGGCTCTTAGCACTGTCTGCACAGAGAAAACACAGCCTGAAGTCAACTACACTCCTTATCTGTCTCTACCTTGTCCTTTAAGCTCCTTGAGGACAGAGCTGAGGTTTGGTCTGGTCACTATTGTGTCCTCAGACACTGGCACTCTTAGGTAAAATAAATAATTCCAGGAAATTAAAAACCCAACTTCTACCATGTCAGGGATAGAGCTAAAGGTCAGGATGTTGACTGAAGAAAAAAAGCACAATCAGTTGAGAATTACGCTTTATTCGGGATCTTACTGAGGACTATAGGCTGGGTATAGCCTCTCAGAATGCTGAAGGGTTGGTCCAAAGAGGTAAGCAAGGAGCCAGGATGTGCAAGTTTTTTGCTGAAAAAAAGAAAAAAAAGAAAAGCCCATATAGTCAAAGATTACAATCACACAAAAAACCAGGTATCTTGAGTTAATCATTTTAGTGTCTTGCTATGTATGGGAAGATGCAAGAATTTGGGCTTATTGAAATGATTCCTTAGATATATGCCTTAATTATCTAGGGCTAGTATTCTCTTTTTCTCAAGTCAGCTCATGTACAAAATGAGAGGGTTCCTCCCTCAGATTTCAGCCACACTCTCCAGCTCCCAGCTCCCCATTGACTGGTTTTTCTATTCAGAAAGATGAGATTTTCTTAGTTTTATTTTCCTGTGGGTTATGCAGTTATAAGTGAGTAGGCCAACCCTCAGGAGAGGCTGAAAAAGACAAGAGAAATGAGAAAATAACATAAATTTCTCCCATCCTCATTTCAGAATATTTTTTCCTGTATCTTTCTGTATCAGTCACTGCACTACAAAAATACTTATGAAGTGGTCACTTTCTTTTGCAGTGGTCTTCAGTGAATACAATAAACCCTCAAGGGAATTTAAGACAGCTTCCAAAGTTGCATCGCACATCAGCTCTCTATGTAGAACTGGGCAGCTGGCTGTTCATGTAGAACCTATGATCCCTGCTAAGATGTCAGCTTCACGCCTGTGCTGTCATGGATCTGTCTCTGCCAGGTAGTGTGTGGTTAAGTGGGCACAGGGTGGGTATTGTGTGTTAGCCGCTTGTTCGTGTCTAACTCTTTGCGACTCTGTGGACTGTAGCCCCCAAGTTCCTCTGTCCATGGAATTCTCCAGGCAAAAATACTGGAGTGAGTAGCCATTCCTTTCTCCAGGGGATCTTCCCAATCCAGGGACCAAACCCAGTCTCCTGCATAGCTGGCAGATTCTTTACCATTTGAGCCACCAGTAGGGGTAGGGTGGATATTAGGTAAATATTTTTTGAATGTTGAAATGATGAATTTCAGTTCCATAGCCATTTAAAGTTTGACAACAGAAAATTATTATTATTGTTGTTGTACAGTTGCTAAGTGTATCAGACTCTTTGCAACCCCATGGACTGTAGCACTCCAGGCTCCTCTGTCCTACACTATCTCCCAGAGTTTGCTCAAGTGATGCTATCTAACCATCTCATCCTCTGCTGCCCACTTCTTTTTTTGTCTTTAATCTTTCGCAGCATCAGGATTTTTTCCAGTGAGTTGGCTCTTGGCATCTGGTGGCCAAAGTATTGGAACTTCAGCTTCAGCATCAGTCCTTCCAATGAACATTCAGGGTTGATTTCCTTTAGGATTGACTGGCTTGATCTCTTTGCAGTCCAAGGGACTCTCAAGAGTTTCTCCAGCACCACAATTCAAAGGCATCAGTTCTTCAGTGTTCAGTCGATGTGATGGGCCAACACTCACACTGGGACCTGACCGCTGGAAAAACCATAGTTTTGACTACAGAAGCTTTTGTGGGCCAAGTGATGTCTCTGCTTTTTAATATGCTGTCTAGATTTGTCATAGTTTTCCTTCCAAGGAGCAAGCATCTCTTAATTTCCTGGCTGCAGTTACCATCTACAGTGATTTTGGAGCCCAAAAAAATAAAATCTGTCACTGCTTCCACTTTGTCCCCTTCTATTTACCATGAATTGATGGGACCAGGTACCATGATCTTACTTTTCTATGTTGAGTTTCAAGTCAGTTTCCTCACTCTCCTCTTTTAGCCTCATCAAGAGACTCTTTATTTAGTTCCTTTTCACTTTGCCATAGAGAGGTATTATCTGCATATCTGAGGTTGTTGATATTTCTCCTGGCAATCTTGATTCCAGCTTGTGATTCCAGCCTGGCATATTGCATGATGTACTCTGCATATAAGTTAAATAATCAGGGTGAGAATATACAATCTTGAAGTACTCCTTTCCCAACTTGGAACCAGTCAGTTGCTCCATGTCCAGTTCTCACTATTACTTCTTGATCTGCATACAGGTGTCTCAGGAGACAAGTAAGGTGGTCTGGTATTCCCATCTCTTTAAGAATTTTCCACAGTTTGTTGTGATCCACACAGTCAAAGGCTTTAGGGTAGTCAAGCAGAAGTAGATGTTTTTCTGGAATTCCCTTGCTTTCTATGTGATCCAACAAATGTTGGCAACTTGATCTCTGGTTCCTCTGCATTTTCCAAACCAAGCTTGTACATCTGGAAGTTTTTAAAGCCTAGCTTGAAGCATTTTGATCATTACCTTGCTAGCATGTGAAATGAGTGCAATTGTGTGGTAGTTTGAGCATACTTTTTCATTGTTCTTCTTTGGGATTGGAACGAAAACTGACCTTTTCCAGTTCTCTGGCCACTGCTGAGTTTTCCAAATTTGCTGGCATATTAAGTGCAGCACTTTCACAGCATCATCTTTTAGGATTTGAAATAGCTCAACTGGAATTCTGTCACCTCTACTAGCTTTGTTGTAATGCTTGCTAATGTCCTCTTGACTTCACGCTCCAGGATGTCTCACTCTAGGTGAGTGACCATGCCTTTGTGATTATGTCAACCATCAAGACCCTTTTAGTATAGTTCTTGTGTATGTTCTTGACACTGCTTTTTAATCACTTCTGCTTCGTTAGATCCTTACCATTTCTGTCCCTTTTCATGCCCATCCTTGCATGAAATCTTTCCTTGGTATCTCAGTCTTTCCCGTGCTATTGTTTTCCTCGGTTTCTTTTAATTGTTCATTTAAGAAGTCCTTCTTATCTCTCCTTGCTATTCTCTGGAACTCTGCATTCAGTGGAGTGTATCTTTCCCGTTCTGCCTTGCCTTTCACTTCTTTTCTCAGCTATTTGTAAAGCTTCTCAGACAACCAATTTGCCTTCTTGCATTTCTTTTTCTTTTGGATGGTTTTGGTCACTGCCTTCTGTAAAATGTTAAGAACCCCCATCCACAGTTCTTCAGACACTCTAGCTACTAGAGCTAATCCCTTGAATCTATTCACCACCTCCACTATATAATCATAAGGGATTTGATTTAGATCATACCTGAATAGCCTAGTCTAGTGGTTTTCCTTACTTCCTTCAATTTAAGCCTGAATTTTGTAGCGTGGAGCTGATAATCTGAGCCACAGTCAGCTCCAGGTCTTGTTTTTGCTGATTGTATAGAGCTTCTCCATCTTCAGTTGCAAAGAATATCATCAATCTGATTTCAGTATCGACTGTCCTCATTGATTACAGCCTTGCCATGGAAAAGGGGCTTGCATAACTCCATAAAGCTAAGGGCTGTGCCATGCAGGGCCACCCAAGACAGACAGGTCATACTGAAGAGTTCTGACAAAACGTGATCCACTGGAGAAGGGTATGGCAAACAACTCGAGTATTCTTGCCGCAGGAACCTCATGAACAGTACGAAAAGGCAAAAAGATAGGAATACCAGCAAATGAGCTCCCCAGGTTGGAAGGGATCCAATATGCTACTGGAGAAAAGCAGAGAGCAATTACTAATAGCTCCAGAAAGAATGAAACGGCTGGGCCAAAGCAGAAATTATGCTTGGTTGTGGATGTGTCTGGTGGTAAAAGTAAAGTCTGTCCCTATAAAGAACAATATTGCATAGGAACCTGGAATGTTAGGTCCATGAATCAGGGTAAACTGGACGTAGTTAAGCAGGAGATGGCAAGAGTGAACACTGACATCTTGGGAATCAGTGAACTAAAATGGACTGGAATGGGCAAATTTAATTCAGATGGCTGTGGGCAAGGATCCCTTAGAAGAAATGGAGTAGCCCTCACAGTCAACAAAAGAGTCCAAAATACAGTACTTGGGTGCAATCTCAAAAACAGCAGAATGACCTCGGTTTGTTTCCAAGGCAAACCATTCAACATCACAGTTATCCAAGACTATGCCCCAACCACTGATGTTAAGAAGCTGAAGTTAACCAGATCTATGAAGACCTGCAAGACCTTCTAGAAATAACTCCAAAAAAGATGTCCTTTTCATCATAGGGGATTGGACTGCAAAAGTTGGAAGTCAAGAGATACCTGGAGTAATAGGCAAGTTTGGCCTTGGAGTACAAAATGAAGCAGGGCAAAGTTAGCAGAGTTTTGTCAAGAGAACACACTACTCATAGCAAACACTGTTTTCCAACAACACAAGAGACAACTCTACACATGGACATCACCAAATGGTCAATACTGAAACCAGATTATTATTATTATTGTTGTTAGGTACTCTGCTTTGATGCAGTCTATTATGAAAGATTGTCTAACATATGTTTCATGACCAATCTCAGACTTTGTCATTCTTTTTTAAAAATTTTTTGTTTTATATTGGAGTATGATTGATTTATAATGTTGTATGAGTTTTAGGTATAGAATTCAGTGATTTAGATACACACACACACACACAAATATATGTGTATATATATAGACAGAGAGAGAAAGAGAGATAGCTATTCTTTTTCAGATTCTTTTCCCATATAGGTTATTACAGAATATTGAGTATAATTTCATGTGCTATACAATAGGTCCTTGTTGTTTATCTATTTTATATATAGCTATGTGTGTATATTAATCTCAAACTCCTAATTTATCCATCCCTCACCCCACCTTTCCCCTTTGATAACCATAAGTTTGTTTTCAATGTCTGTGAGTCTGTTTCTGACTATAGAAATTTATATTTCCAAAGTTTTAAAATTTATTAATAAATTAATATAACATTAGGAAAGTATGTCTGCTCTCCAAGACAGGAACTTGGACCCAGGTGGATTCTGGCTGGACTTCCCAGATGTGAGGACAAAGCAGGAATACCCCCACCCCCAGTCTGGCCCCGGGCCAGTCTCTCTGGTCCAAAGCTCCAGGTTACTGGCTTGTAGAAAGTAAGCCCAACTGGCAGGGACTCTGAATACAATTCTGGTCCATGTCCAGTCATGTTTACAACCTCTTCTTATAGATGTTAATTGAGTACATCTGGAGGAGAGCCTTGAGATCTTAAAGCCCTTTGAGGAAGGTCCAGAAAACAAACTAAACTGAAGCATCAGCAGTGTTCTTGCTGGGCAGGGTTTCCCTGAAATGTGTTTAGCTTCTTTTCTGTTTATCCATTCAGTACACATTGCACAGTGTCTGTTTGGTGAGAGGCAGCATGCAGCACACTGTGAGCGATAAAAAGAAGCACTTCTTGAGAAAGCTGAGGTCACTGCTCTGTGGCCAGCTGATGTTCTGCCAGCCAAGCGCTCCCACGGCCTGACGGCCCTTACTCCATTTCCACGGCTGCCCCTTCTCGGGACCCTCCCACCCGTCTGCATGCGCCTCGCAGGCAGTCTTACCCCTGCTAGGCTGGAGGTGGGCCAGGGGCTCCTGGGCACCTGTCCAGCCCCCCAGTTCAGAGTGGAGCAGAAGTGCATCTAGGCCAGTCCGTCTTTCTCTCTTGATGATTCTAAATTGGAACCAAGTTCTGAATTTGTGAGGCTTCCATGCCGATGTGTCCTCAGATGGGGAACTGCCATTTTGAGCAGACTTTGAGGGCTGGTGGTTGGAGTAGTAAGGGAAGTGTCTTGTCTACACAGCAAAAAGAAAGAAGAGAAGGAAGACAGGACCTGAGGAAAGAGTCCAAGTCGGCCCCAAGAGACAGAGAGTACCAGTTGGTTCCCAGTGTCACCCCAGGACAGTCCCCAATTCAGAAGACATCTAATTCCTTATGACAAAATGCCTGTTAGTGCCAACTCGAGGAGATTTCTGGGTTGTTTTCTTTTAACAATGAAATGCTTCTTGATTAGAAATATAAGCTAAATAGAAATATAAACAATAATGTAAAATGATGAGTTAATTCAGAAGATGGTGTATTAATTTTACACTTTGCTCCCCCTCTCCATATTTCTAAGTATGAAAGTTAAAAAATTGTGTCCTGGACTTCCCTGGTGGCTCAGTAGTAAAGAATCTGCCTGCCAGTGTTCCATCCTTGGTCCAGGAAGATTTCACAAGACTCAGAGCAACTAAGCCCGTGTGCCACAGCTACTGAAGCGCATGCACCTTGAGTCTGTGATCTGCAACATGAGAAGCCACCGCAGTGAGAAAGTTGTGTACCACAGCTAGAGAGGAGCCTCACGCACCACAGCCAAAGAAAGCCAGTGCCACGGAAAGAAATTAAAAATATCGTGTCCTGAAATTTTCAGTTATTTTATATCTGGTTGATGATTGTAAAATTTAATCCTATAGGAATATCTTTTGGCACTTTGATGATAACCTTTAGCATCTCCAATTTCTTTGGTCAAAAACCATTTGCTGGCAAGAATGCAACTTGAGATAATTATGGCTTTAGGCACTAAGTTTGTTTTCTGAAGGTTATTTTGATTTATGATGACTCAGCTGCTCAGTCTATGTGGTTATTTTGGTGGGGGACTGGTCTTCATGGATTACCAAGCTCTGTCTTCAAAAAGCATGAAATTCAAGGCACTATAGTTCCTTTCCTTACCTCAATCCATTTTACTCTCTCTGGGTATTTAATATTAAGGTTCTCAACAGGAAAGTTCTGGTCTTATTAAAAGGGTAACTGTCAAGGCAATGGATTGTTGTTGAAGGCTTGCTTTTTTAGTGCTCTAGTCAAGGATTAGAAGTACAGGTTTTTAAATTTCTTCAGACTAGCTTCCTTGATCTCTTCTCTGCTGCAGGGCACTTTTTTCTTCTGAAGGAATACTAGAGATGAAAACTCGTATTTGCCCTTCCTCTCTTAGTGATAGAGGCATGGGTGTGTGTGTTGGTCACTCAGTCATGTCCAACTCTTTGCGACCCCATGGACTGTAGCTCTCCAGGCTCCTCTGTCCATGGGATTCTCCAGGCAAGAATCCCGGAGGGGGTTGCCATTCTCTTCTCCAGGGGATCCTCCTGACCCAGGGACTGAACCCCAGTCTCCCGCACTGCAGGCAGATTCTTTACCATCTGAGCCACCAGGGAAGCCCCGAGGCACGGGTTGCATCTTTGGAATCGGACCTAACCGGTCTAAATGTTTATTTATTTACTTTTGGCTGTGCTTGGTCTTCAAGAGTCCGTGTGGGCTGTTCTCCAGCTTTGGTGCATGGGCCCCTCACTGCGGGGGCCTGTCTCGTTGTGGACCACGGCTCGAGGGCTCGTGGGCTTCAGTACTTTTGGCGTGTGGGCTCAGTAGTTGAGGCTCCCAGGCGCTAGAGCACAGGCTCAATAGCTGTGGCACATGGGTTTAGTTGCTCCACGGCGTGTGGGATCTTCCTGGATCAGGGATCACACCTGGCATGGGATTTCTAGCTCCTTAAGTGGTTCACAGGGGAATCCTGGGCCTTTTGGGGCATTCTTGCACTCAACATACTGCTGAACCTGGAGCCGCCTGGGTGATATTTCAGTCCAGGAATGGGACCAAGGGCTTGAGCCAGAAGGAGGCCCCACGGGCCTGTCACCCTCAGCTTGGTGTCTCCAGGGCATCGGAGTTGTCCAAGGTTGTATATAGGGTATAATTCAAATAGTGCTAAAAAGAAGGAAGCGGTAGATAAAGGAAACAGCCCTACTCATTTTTCACCCAAAGGCTTGGGCCAAATTGTTGAAATATAAATCAAAGTGTTGAAAATAAATGGTGCTGGATAAAAACATATATGATACTTGAATCTGCCTGGAGCTGACTCAGTCAGTCAGAGAGAAGACCGAGGGTAGATGTGAGCTGCAGGAAAATATGTTTTCACCAAAAGCCCCACTGGGCCTCCTCTGACTGTTTCCCTCTCCCTTGGAAAGTTTTAGATGCCATTATGTTACCATAACATTTTTCCAAAACTCTCCTCCTGGAGTTGATTTGTCTAAAGACACACTGGTTCCTTTAAAATCAAAACTAAGCTGTCAAAAAACATCCTAATGGCATTTTTTGGAGTCAAGATTGGTGACCTCAGTGGCCCTGGAAGGTGCAGGATCAGGCCTGTGCACGCTCTCAGTCCTGGGGAAATTTGCTCCTTTTCATCATTGTGCCGTGGTGAGAATGTTGGGTTCAGCATCACAGAAGTGTGGGTTCAGAACCCAGCTCTGCTTTTTCTTTTCGGGGTGATCTTGGGAAAGTTGCTTTGTCTTTCAGAGCCTTTGTTTCTTCATCTGTCCAAGGGATGACAGTTTGGGCTATGAAGATTAAACTGGGTCAAATATAAGTGTTTGGCATATGACAGACTTTCCACAAATGAGTGCTTATTGTTATCACAGGATTGCAAAAGACCACCAACTGGTCAGGGGCTTCAGGCCACGTGATTGGGCTTATTGTTATCACAGGATTGTTGTTATCACAGGATTGCAAAAGACCACCAACTGGTCAGGGGCTTCAGGCCACGTGATTGGGCGCTTTTCTTCCTCTCTCTGCTCCCAACTCAAATGCTGTCAGCCTCAGCTCAGGCATTTGGTCTCCCTTGTTACTTTATAAGGTGCTTAAAGGAAGCGTCCCTTTTCTTTTCGCTGTGCACCCCACAGGAGGGCTTACGCAGGTAGACAACTAATGCTTGTCAACTTGAAAGATTCTTTAAGAATACTAATGTTTTGCGACTTCCCTGTGGTCAGTGGTTAAGACTCCAGGCTTCCATTGTAGGAGGCAGAGGTTTAATCTCTGGTCAGGAACTAAGATCCCATGTGTCATGTGGTATGGCCAAAAAAAAAAAAAAAACCTAAATGTTTTATTAGAAAAATATATAGTATGAATATATTTTAGCACACGTTAGTGTGTCTTAACAACCTCTATTAGTTTATGATTGTTGTTCAGTCACTAAGTTGTATCCAACTTTTGGTGACCCCCATGGACTGCAGCACACCAGGCCTCCCTCTCAGTCACCAACTCCCAGAGTTTACTCAAACTCATGTCTATTGAGTCAGTGATGCCATCCAACCATCTCTTCCTCTGTCATCCCCTTCTCCTCCTGCCTTCAATCTTTCCCAGCATCAGGGGCTTTTCCAATGAGTCAGTGCTTCACATCAGGTGGCCAGAGTATTGGAGTTTCAGCTTCAGCAGCAGTCCTTCCAATGAATATTCAGGACTGATCTCCTTTAGGATGGACTGGCTGGATCTCCTAGCTGTCCAAGGGTCTCTTAAGAGTCTTCTCCAACACCACAGTTCAAAAACATCTATTCTTTGGCACTCAGCTTTCTTTATGGTCCAACTCTCACATCCATACATGACTACTGGAGAAACCTTAGCTTTGACTAGACAAATATTTGTTGGCAAAGTGATGTCTCTGCCTTTTAATATGTTGTCTAGGTTGGTCATAACTTTTCTTCCAAGGAGCAAGTATCTTTTAATTTCATATTCTATGGGTCACCGTGTGAAAGCTACCGACCCAAGGGCTTGGATACCAGGAAGTGAGAATCACTGAGGCCAGTTGGAAGGTGGGCATCAGATACTGGCACAAGAATTAGGTTGATTCCAGTCCACACACTTGCAGCAAGATGGTGGGCTCTTCTACGCTTGATTCCACTTGGAGGGCTAGTGGGTTGTATAACTACAGAGGCTTAGTTGGCATCTGAGTTTGTGTACCCTCCTGAACTGTGTAAAAAAGCAGCCCACTGCAGAGCTGTTGAAACACCAGCTTAGGGGCTTCTGGACTGGAAGAAAGAGGCTAGAGATTTAAAAAGCAAAGGATGACATTTAAAATAACCTTCAGTGGAACAAGCTTCCTAAAGGAGGAATGTTTTTGTTCTTGGCTGTATCCCAAGAGTCAGAACAGTACCTGGCATCTGGTGACATTCAAAAAATACACGTGGGGTAAATGAATGAGTTTGAAATTTGCTTGACAAATAATCTCTAGTACAACTTACTATAAACAAACTATAGGATTCTTAGTCTGTCATATAAATATATATACGATAACACATTGTTAATCATTAATGTTAAGAAAAGCTTGTTTTGTAGTTAGATGAGTATCACTTAATGTTTTACTTAAGTATCTGAAGAATTTGGTTTTATGAACATTTTTACATGGCATTTTCTCATGAAACATTCCTTTTTCTTATTTGTATAGCACAGCCAAGAAAGAAAATAGAAAAATTGTAATTGGCATTAGTTGGAAACACTAATTCTGGAAGCAGAATTTCATATTTTCATTATAATAGTACATTTTAAGAAACTATCACTATTATGGTGGCTCAGATGGTAAGGAGTTCACCTTCAATGCAGGATACCCAGGTTCGATCTCTGGGTCAGGAAGATCTCTTGGAGAAGGGAATGGCAACCCACTCCAGGATTCTTGCCTGGAGAATTCCGTGGACAGAGGAAGCTGGCAGGCTACAGTCCATGGAATCACAAAGAGTCAGACATGACTGAGTGACTAACACACACATCACTATTATATGATGGCCGGTACACTGTGCATTGATGAAATTCAGAATAAAGATATTGAACTCAGTTGCTCCATGCCAGTGAGTACAGGAAAAATAATTTTTTATGTCTATCATATTGAGTAATGTATTTTGCTTGAAAAATTTGAGCCACAAAATTAAAATGTAGAACTTTGACAGCAAATTCAAACTCTGAAATTGGAGTTACTCTTTATTATGAAAACTGGCTGAAATCAACAGTCCAATGTGAGTGTCTCTCAACTTCCCATTGAATTACAATAGGTCATTGTTGTGAAGCTGACTTTGCTCCTGAATCAGAGAGCAGCAATGGAGGTGGGCCAAAGCCACCTTACCTCCATCCCAGCAAAGAAGTAAAAAGTTGCAGGCAAAAGCAGGTGAACAAAAAGAGGAGGAACAGAATGTAGTCAAAGACAGAGTTAAGCATCAGAATTTAAATTGTGATGGAAGTTGACGGTTATTGCTTCCATATGCAAGCAAAGTACAGTTTTTTAAAGCTTGGCATTAATTGTTATCAGGGGTTCTGAAGGTTATTAGCATGACAGACTAAGAAGGCACTTGATTCTTGCCTGGCACCAGTGACCCTCCACTCCTCAAGACAGAAAGCATTATAGAATTCCCAGAATTGTAGATCTCAAAGATCAGACACAGACATTTAGTGACTTTAACTTAAGTGCCTTCCCTGTCTCTCTGGGTGGCCCTGATGATGCTGACTTTCAAAGGAAATCCTTCCTTCCAGCCTTGGAGATGCGCCCTAGAGGGTCTAAAAGGGGCAAATGTCACCCTCCTGTTGTCTTGAGAAGCCATCCCAGGCACTGTCCCTGGACAGGCACCGGAGTCCCTCCTTTGCCAATTTCCACCTTTAAACTTCACTTGAGTTGCCGGCTCTCGGCTGTCAGCAGTGGGTCCCACAGTCCCAGGCTTCAGCAGAGCCTCTCTCCTGATGAGGAACTGACTGGGATCCCAGGAAGGTTATAACTGGAAGCATTCTCCAGGATTCCTGGTTCACACGTGCAGAGAGCTGAAAACAGCAATCCCCGGGGTGCAGACCTCTCTCAGTGTGGTATGCTGGCAAAATTATGCCAGTGGAAGAAACGAGATTCAGATCACCGTTCCACAGCTCCCATTAACTTGCAGGAGATTTGACTTTACAAAGTATCATTCTTATAATTTTAAAAAATGTAATTCTTTCTCTTCTTTTAAAAAGTTTTATATTGCAGTATAGTTGATTCACAATATTATGTTAGTTTCAGGTTTGCCCCAAAGTGATACGAGTATACACATATCTATTCTGTATCAAATTATTTTCCCATTTAGGTTATTCCAGGGTATTGAGTATAGTTCCCTGTGCTATACATTAGGTCCTTGTTGACTCTCTACTTTATATATGTGTGTGTGCTAAGTTGCTTCAGTTGTGTTATATTCTGCGACCCTGTGGACTGTAGCCCTCCAGGCTCCTCTGTCCATGGGGTTCTCCAGGCAAGAATACAGGAGTGGGTTGTCATTTCCTCCTCCAGGGGATCTTCCCAACCCAGGGATCGAGCCCGTGCCTCTTATGTCGAGCCCGTGCCTCTTATGTCTCCTGCATTGGCAGGCAGGTTCTTTCACCACTAGTTTATATATAGTAGTGCATGTATGTTGATCCCAAACTCCTAATTTATCCCTCCCCCCACTTTCTCCTTTGGTAACCATAGCATTTTCTATGTCTGTGTCTCTCTGTTTTGTAAATAAGCTCATTTGTATCTTTTTTTAGATTCTACATATAAGTGATATCACATGATATTTATCTGACTCATGCAAAGTTCCCTTGTCTCCATTTCTTTTTTCACTAAAAGGAGACAGCAATGTTAATTTTCAGTTTCTATTTTCTACCTACAGTATTTACTGCGAAGCCACACTGGAGTGTTTTCCCATCTGTAAAATGATACATATGCTGGATGGTAAAATTCTTATTGTTGCTATTGTTGTGAAGTTGCTAAGTAAATTCTTATACATATGAAATATTCTATAGAGGGAAACACCAAGGTGCATGCACTGATTCTATCTTGTTGATGTAGTATCCAAGTGGTCAGCTCACCAGTGAGTTAGCTTAATCCTCTCCTCCCAGGATTCCTCTGCTCACTCCCAGGGAGCAGTTGACTGTAGGGGGGCATGGCTGGGTTTTATCCTCAGGTCAATAGGATTAATAATACAGATGTTAGGATAAGTTGAAGTAAAATAGCCAACGCTGAGGTGGTCTAGATGGAGCTAATTCTGGCAGAAGGGACGGGGAACAAGAAAGTTACACTAGACAAAAAAACACACAAAAAAACAAAAAACGTGTTATGGCAACGTTTCTTCTCTTCAGGGGATGATGGCAGGGTCTACTGGAGGGTTACCTCACTGGAACTGATGGAGTGATTTCTGATTGACTGGTTTAAGATTCCATTTCTGGAAGAACCAAAGCCATAATTAAATCTCAGTTTGTCGGCCTTGGGCTTAGCATAAGTGACTCCATTTTGGGCCTGTTGTCTTATTTTTAACAGAAACGTTCCATCCTCCAGCCTTGCAGGGTAGAAGTGAGGGCTGGAAGATCTTGGGACATCTCAGACCTTCAATAAGTGGTTGTAGCTGTTATTGCTATTGTTAGTTTTTAATTTCAAAAGTTTTGCTCAAAAATGTGTGAACTATATAACACATTACCTATTACATTGGTTTGGGTGAAAAATGGTCCACTCTGGTTTTTCCATAACATATTATGGGGAAACCCTTATGAAGTGTTTGGCCGACGCAATATTATACACACTCATTTAGGATAGAACTGGACAAAGTACATGCTTAAAGTACATGAAATGTGAGATAGTGTTATGTGCACTATCAAATTTTCACATAAATGTTAATGTTATGCTATTTCTATTTTTAATTCAGTAGAGCCCTGGAGGAACTCATTCTAAATAACAAAGAAGTTCACTGCCCAGGACATTTTGCAAACTGTGGATGTCCAGTAGTGCCATGTCCACTCATGATTGTTCTTGGTGGGTCAAGAAAAACATCCAGGAATGTTTAACAAATGTTTGGTAAGCATGCTTGAGAGAAAAGATGAAATGAGACAAACCTCTTGAAAAAGCTCAGATCAAACTCAGAACAGTTCCACCAAACAGTTAAGGAAGGAGAGGAGGATGCCTAGAGATTTAAATATGGAAAAAGGCACAGAAATACACATTTGGCCCAAACAAATCAACTGAGGCCATCTTAGTTTTGCTGAAATAATTGGATGAAAAGTGATCTATCCATTGTTTTGGACCAGACAGAACCAAATAACTGGTTTGACAGACTTCTTTGACAGACCAGGATGCTGGCACTGAGCAGACGCAGCATCAGTCACAGGGAGATCACTTTACAGTTGCTTTTGTTGGTTCTACTAACAGTAATGGCAGTAACTTGAGTCTTCAGAACTTCTTACAAAGTATCTTCACATGAGTGATCTCATTTGGTTGAGGCTGATCTCAATTTGTGTTTTTCAGTAATTCACGGTTATACAGCCTTGAGGGGGAAAATGGGCAAAGGAAATGTAAATAGTCCCTGAGTCTTCTTCAGGGCTCTGGGGGAAAAAATCTTTAAAAGAATATTTTCCTCTCGTGTTTATCCTTCTGCTATTTTAATTTCTTAAAATCTCACAAAGTGAATAATATTCACATAGATTAATTTTTTAAAAAGTGGAAAAAAATATGTATCTTTCTGCATAACTAGAGATTCTGACGGCCTGGGTGGGAATGCAGCCTTTATCCCTTTCTGGACATGTGAATTTTGGCGAGTTACTTAGTTGCCCTGTGCCTCAGTGTTTTCATCTTGGAATAATATAAATTAAAAGGAATTCATGGTAGGAAATTCCCTGGTGGGCCAATGGTTAGGACTTTACAGTCTCACTAATGGGCCTAGGTCAGATCCTGGCTAAGACAGCGCATGCTGCATGGCACAGCCAAGTTAAGAAAGAATTCACATGCACATGCATATATTCCTTTTCATTGAGGAAAAACTGAGCTATAAAATATAAAGTTTATACTTTATATAAGTTTTCTGAGGTTTATATATATAAAGTATAAAGCTTATACTCCATATAAGTTTTCTGAGGCTTATATGTATAAAGTTCCCTGAGCTATAAAGTCGGTTCTCATTAATTACCTATTTTTTACACAGTATCAGTAGTGTATATGCTTCAGTCCCAATCTCCTGGTTCACCCCATGCCCCCTCCCCCTTGGGGTCCATATGCTTTTCTCTATATCTGTGTCTCTATTACTGTTTTGTAAAGACTATCTAAACCATTTTTCTAGATGCCATATACATGCATTGATATACGATAGTTGTTTTTCTCTTTCTGACTTACTTCACTTTGTCTGATAGTCTCTCGGTCCATCCACATGTCTACAAATGTTCATTGCAGCACTGTTTACAGTAGCCAGGATGTGGAAGCGATCTAAATGTCCATCAGCAAAGAAGTGGGTAAAGAAGATGCGATATATATATATATAGACAACGGAATATTACTCAGCCATAGAAAGGAGCAAAATGGAGTCATTTGTAAGGAATTCACTTCACCGGCATCAGAATCAGCTGGAGGATGAGTCAATCTGCAGAGGGATCGGAGAGCTCGCATTTCTAACGTGTCCTCAGGTGGGGCTGAAGCACTTTGAGAGCTAATTATGTAACCCAAGTGCCTATCAGGGGACCTAAGAGCATTTGATAGATGCTAGTTATCATCTCTGTTGTCCTCATCGTCACCACCATCATCATCAACACACAGACAATGAAAGGAATCAATAACCAGGCAGTCCTCAAACCCTGTGGTTAAGACAAAATTGTTATTTTATTATTAGGACTCTAGAAGGGAGGCATCTTTCAGCATTCCTGAACAGTTTTGAACAAACTGGACCAGGTATCCTGGCAGGCCTCCTTATGCGCAGCCCACCTGGCTTATCCGTACAGCTGTGGAAATAAACCAAGACCAACCAAATGAGAAAAGGAAAGGTGATTTATTCTGATCTCACGGTAGCAAAGGAGTCAGCCACCAACATTTTGGCAGGGACTAAAGGGCAGACAGAGGAGTGGGCGAGCTTCAGGGTGGGAAAAGGGGAAGGCTCCAGGTGCGCCCTGGTTGGAGGCTGGGGCAAGGGGAAGCTGTAGGCAGGCTTGCTAGACGCAGGGCATCCTGTGTGATCGGTTAGGGTGCCTATTTGTCTGTCTTTGGTTGGTCTGGAGTTGAAAGCTGTGGATTTCAAGTCTGGGCCATTTGGGGCTGGTTGTTACTGAAGTTATTGTTTGGCTTCCTGCATTGTCCCCAGTGATAGCGGTCTGGGTTTTCCTGGAGGTCTGACTCAGGGCAGGCTGGTTTCCTGAGCTGTTGATTGTAGATAATGTGTTTGGCCTCCCAGGCAGATAGCTGCAAGTTGTAGGTCAACATTCAAGTTCAAATTTATCTAAGGGCTGGTTGTCTTCCGTTTTATCTTCAGGAGAAGATGCTGAGACACTTTGCAGGGAGAGGAGGTCCTGATCGCACTGACTTGTGATCCAACCCATGTGGGGCTTGTGATCTTTATCACAACTCTCTGACTGGCTCGTTTCTGAGTCAGTTACTGGCAAGCCTAGTTGGTGCTACTCTGTACAAGGAAATGACCCAGTCTTGGCACACCAGCAAATCAGGGCTGAGCCTACAAGACCGAGGAATAGATTCTGTCATTTACCAAATGATAAGCTGATGCCACATGATAAGCTTCTTGTTGGCCATGCAGCCATTATTTCAAGGGCAACGGCCCAACTTCATTGTAGTTTAACTCACCATTTTTTTGCTCTATACAGCTCTCTGAAGCCACTGAACCAAGGTCTAGAAGTAATAAGGCCAACTGTAACTCAAAATTATTGTGTTTTCCTTGAGTGTCAGATTAATAGGTTAAAAAATGTTTTACATATGGAATTTCACTTTGTCTCCTTACATAGCAATACTGTCTGGAGATCAACAATTTTATCACTAATCTCCTATGAGTGCAAGGGTGGGTTTCTCCACAGTAACCAACAATTCCAGGAACCACAGCTGGGTTGTGGTCAATCCTGACCGAATCTACCTGGAGAGAGCATTGTATCCAGAAGTGAAGGGCTTAGCCCTACAAGCCTGCTTTGCCACAGCCACTTCTATGGCCAGCTGAAAGCCCAGGTTGTTACCCGTGCTTCTGATGCACCAATTACAGATTCTCAGCCCCTCCTTGGAATTCAAATACCCATTCAAAGTCCAGATTGTTACTTGTACTTCTGATTAACTATAAATCAAAGGGTCCTACGGCCCTCTCATGGGGGTGATTATTTTGCTAGAGCACTTTCTAGAACTCAGAGAAACATTTTACTTATTGGATTACTGGTTTATCGTAAAGGGTTATAACTCCAGAACAGTCAGATGGAAGAGATGCACAAAGCACAGTGTGGGAAAGGGTGCAGAGACTGAAGGTCCTCTCTAGGTGCCCATGTCCACCAACCAGAAGCTCTTCAAGCCCCATCCTCCTGGGGTTTTATGGAGGCTTCATTGCATAGGCATGGCTGATTAAATCATTGGCCTTTGGTGAATGACCCAACATCCTGCCCCTTTCTCCTCCATGGAGGTCAGGGGAGGGGACTCTGAAGTGCCAGCCCTCAATTCACATTGCTGGTTCTTCTGGCAACCAGCCCCCATCCTTAGTGTCTTCTCCAAGTCACCTCATTCACATGACAAAAACATTTATGTCACTCTCATCTCAAGGATTTAGGAGCTTTATGCAAGAAATATGGATGGGGACCAAAGATGCAGTTCTTGCCTTAACCTTAATGTCACAGGATGCTGTCTTGCTGATCCTGCTGACAGTGCCAATTGTCTTGCTCTATCTGACTGAGTGTATTGTTTGCTGACCCCATGGTAGACAAGGTGTAGGTGGGGAAGCTGGAAAGAAAACTCAAGGAGCCATAGGAACTGCAGATGCGTTTATTCTCTCCTGGCTGGCACAGCAGCCACAGCAGCAGACACACTGTATCCTCTCCTCTCGTGGCTGACCCAATGGACACAGCTGTTATGCAGCAGTAAATGCCACTGCTTTTTAGGTGCAGCTCATATACCCTCAGCACACACAGTAGCTTCTGACCAAGTGGGTAGCTCGTGATGCACATGTGCAGTGTTATAAAGTGATCTCAGCTGTTACATAGTCATTATTTACAACACGTGAGGCATGAGAGCCTCAACACACCATCTTGGCTAATTTGCTCTCTCCCTATACATGCTGTTCATACGGTTCATGGGGTTCTCAGGGCAAGAACACTGAGGTGGTTTGCCATTCCCTTCTCCAGTGGACCACGTTTTGTCATAACTCTCCACCATGACCCGTCCGTCTTGGGTGGCCCTACATGGCATGGCTCATAGTTTCGTTGAGTTAGATGAGGCTGTGATCCAGGTGATCAGTTTGATTAGTTTTCAGTGATTGCGGTTTTCAGCCTGTCTGCCCTCTGAAGGGTAAGGATAAGAGGCTTATCCTTATGGAAACTTCCTGATGGGAGAGACTGACTGAGGGGGAAACTGTCTTGTTCTGAAGGGCAGGGCCATGCTCAGTAAATCTTTAATCCTATTTTCTGTTGATAGGTGGGGCTCTGTTGCCTCCCTGTTGTTTGGCCTGAGACCAAACTATGGTGGAGGCAATGAAGATAATGGTGACCTCCTTCAAAATGTCTCATGCACACACTGCTGCATGAGTCCTGGTGCACACATGGCTTTTTTTTGTGCCCTCAAAGAGTCTGTTTTCCCATTCCTGTGGAAGTTCTGTAATCAAATCCCACTTGCCTCCAAAGTCAAATTCCCTGTGGGTTCTCAATCACTGTGCCAGACCCCTAGGTTGGGAAATCTGTTGTGGGTCCTAGAACTTTCTTAACAGAGAATTTCTTTGATATAATATTCTGCAGTTTGTGGGTTGTCTGCTCTCACAGCTCTATGGTGGGGTTAGTGGTGACCTCCTCCAAGAGGGCTTACACCACAGGCTGTGTGACCCAGGTAACTGCATCCAGAGCCCCTGCCCCTGTGGCAGGCCACTGCTGATCCATACTTCTGCAGGAGACTCAAAGTCTGGCTCAGTCTCTGTGGGGTCCCTGGGTCCTGGTGTGGACAAGGTTTTGTTTGAACCCTCCAAGCATCTCTGGCAGGTATGGGGTTTGATTCTAAATGCAATTTCACCCCTCCTATCATCTTGCTGGGGCTTCTCCTTCGCCCTTGGGTGCGGGGTATCTTTTTTGGTGGGATCCAACATTCTCCTGTCAATGGTTGTTCACCAGTGAGCTGTAATTTTGGAGTTCACACATGAGAAGATGATGCTGTTAAAGTGCTGCACTCAATATGCCAGCAAATTTGAAAAACTCAGCAATGGCCACAGGACTGGAAAAGGTCAGTTTTCATTCCAATTTCAAAGAAGGGCAATGTCAAAGAATCCTCAAACTACGACACAATTGCACTCATCTCACATGCTAGCAAAGTAATGCTCAAAATACTCCAAGCCAGGCTTCAACAGTATGTGAACCATGAACTTCCAGAAGTTCAAGTTGGATTTAGAAAAGGCAGAGGAACCAGGGATCAAATTGCCAACATCCACTGGATCATAGGAAAAGCAAAAGAGTTCCAGAAAAGCATCTGCTTTATTGACTAGGCCCAAACCTTCGACTGTGTAGATCACCACACATTGAGGAAAATTCTTCAAGAGATGGGGATACCAGACCACCTGACCTGCCTCCTGAGAAATCTGTATGCAGGTCAAGAGGCAACAGTTAGAAACGGGCATGGAACAACAGACTGGTTCCAAATAGGGAAAGGAGTATGTCAAAACTGTGTATCATCACCCTGCTTATTTTAACTTGTATACAGAGTACATCATATGAAATGCTGAACTGGATGAAGCACAAGCTGGAATCAAGGTTTCTGGGAGAAATATCAATAACCTCAGATACGCAGATGATACCACCTTTATGGAAGAAAGTGAAGAGAAACTAAACAACTTCTTAATGAAAGTGAAAGAGGAGAGTGAAAAAGCTGGTTTAAAACTCAACATTTGAAAAACAAGCATCATGGCATCCAGTCTCATCATTTCATGGCAAATAGATGGGGAGACAATGGAAACAGTAAGAGACTTAATTTTGGGGGGCTCCAAAATCACTGCAGATGGGGACTGCAGCCATGAAATTAAAAGATATTCTCTCCTTGGAAGAAAAGCTATGACCAACCTAGACAGCATATTAAAAAGCAGAGGCATTACTTTGCTGACAAAGGTCTGTCTAGTCAAAGCTATGGTTTTTCCAGTAGTCATGTATGAGTATGAGAGTTGAACTATAACGAAAGCTGAGTGCTGAAGAATAAATGCTTTTAAACTGTGGTGTTGGAGAAGACTCTTGAGAGTCCCTTGGATTGCAAGGAGATCCAACCAGTCCATCCTCAATGAAATCAGTCCTGAATATTCATTGGAAGGACTGATGCTAAAGCTGAAACTTTGGCCACCCGATGTGAAGAACTGACTCACTGGAAAAGACCCTGATGCTGGGAAAGAACTGAAGGCAGGAGGAGAAAGGGATGGCAGAGGATGAGATGGTTGGATGGCATCACTGACTCGATGGACATGAGTTTGAGTAAGCTCCAGGAGTTGGAGCCTGGCATGCTGCAGGCTCATGGGTTTGCAAAGAGTAAGCTCCAGGGAAGCCTGGCATGCTGCAGCTCATGGGTTTGCAAAGAGTCAGTTACAACTGAGAGACTGAACTGAACTACACATGCTAATGAGTTTCCAATTTAGCCAGGCTGAGATTATTTAAATTCTCAGAGTTCACAAATGATGGAAATGCTGCTGAGGCAATGGTGGCGGGACTTCGAGATCCATGTTCTAAGAGAGAAAAAGGATCAGAAAGTGTGACTAATTCTGCAAACAACAGAGAAGATCCAAATTTGATCGTGTAGAGAAAGGGCCATTCTCTGTAAGCAACTTTCTGTATATTCCCTCTTACTGCAGTGCTTTGAGGTCTGATGCCACTTTGCTGAAACTGGGCCCTCAGACTATGGTGATGCTTCTCTGGCACTTTTAAAAAATGTTTGGAGCCAGAAATGGCAACCCACTCCAGTATTCTTGCCTGGAAAATTCCATGGACAGAAGGAGCCTGGTGAGTGGGCTACGGTCCATGGTGTCACAAAGAGTTGGACACCAGTGAGCATGCATGCGCTGAGAGGCTAGCTCACAGGCAGGAATCCTGACTGTGAAGAATCTGTAACTGGAGTCTGCATCAGAATGGTCTGAGGACTCACAGACCCAAGTAGCTTCTCTTCTCCTGCATTGTCTTTACCTCCCTCATTTCAAATCTCTCTGTATTGTTTGGCACTGGGGACCAGCCAGCCTTCTGGAAGCACTCCGCCGTTGGATTTCGTGTCCTTTTGGCTGGTTGCCTTTTATTTGTTTTACTTTCCCTTCTGCCTTCTTTATTCGCTAGCAGTGGGTGCACAGTAGGATCTGCTCCAATTCTCAGTTCCATGTTACACTCACTAACTCCTTTTCCATTTGCATGATTGTAAATGAAGTCTTTCAGATCTCCATTCCCAAATCTACATTTTACACTCCAAGCAGAGGTGTCTCTTCTTCACCTTACACCTACCATGTAGAGCCGAGAGGAAGGGAAGAGGCTGGAGATTCAGGAAGCAAATAACTTGCTAGAGGAAGATCCCTGACAAATTGAGAAGAGTTGGGATTTACAATATGAATGGAGAGATTATCACTGGACCAGAGGAAATTCCACTTTTTACCCAGATGAGGATGGAAGAAAACCAGGGAGACTTGAGGATGTGTTTGTTAAGTGTGAGGAGGGGGTTGAAGTTGTGAGATCTTGTACCCGAAAGCCTCCTTTTTCAGTGAATTATGAGCCAAAGCCTTCTGATACTGAGGGTAAAGGTGACAGGAGATGAAGTTTGAAAACAGAGGGAGACTTACACCTTAATTGTCAGTCTGCAAGAATTTCTGAGCACAAATATTAGGGTGGCCAAAAAAATTCCTTCGGGTTTTTCCAAAACAGTTTGTGAAAAATTAAAATGAACCTTTTGGCCAACATAACAGTTATCTAAATAAGTTGATTTTTTTCATACCATGACTATATTTTTATGATGACTCCTGGTTACAATTAATGTTCAGCTTACCACGTAAAATTGCTCTGGGAAATAGCATTGGATTTAATGCAAGTCAATATTTTTTTAAAAAAGATTCCCTTGGATTACAGGACACCACTCATGGTCTTTTATATTTTTGTTCTAGTTTAACTCTCTAACATTATTTTTGATGACTCTTCAACGTCTTTTCTTTACCATAGGGTCTATTCCTTTCCCCGCTAAGTGTCTTTCTGTCTTTACAATTCACGTGCATATTTTCCTGGGTAGAATTCACTAATACATGAGCTAATTTATACACATTTCAATCACTCGAAAATGGCAATTTAGTACCTGCAACGTGCCAAACGTCTGACTGGTGGAAAGACTGGAAACAATAATGATGATGATCTCTCAAAAAATGATATGATGGCTAATCCCGGGGAGTTCACATCGTATCAGGGTGAGGGAAGTAAATGAAAGGCATACGATAAACACCCCAAGGCAGCAGGTGACTCAGATTTTATCTATGGCTTGAGAATAAGCAGGCCCTGTCCTAGCAGACAGAGAGCTTGGCTGGGGAAGTGTACTGAGGGGCAGGCGAACCGGTCCAAGGTCATTGGCGCTAAGGCCTCAGCCGTGCAAGGAGCGCCGTGTGGGGCGGGAGCCCCAGGACAGGGAGGACGCGCCCCGCTGTGGGGGCTCCTGCGGGAACAGCACAGCCTGCGGGGCTCCCGGGATCCAGAGGCCTGGGGGCGGCGGCTGTGGCGAGCTCAGGTCGGAGGCTGGCCCAGCTGCTCCCGGAAAGGCCAGGCCGGGCGCGTCGAGCCCGCGGGCGCCACGGGGGCTCCTGGGACACCCCGCTCCGCGCGGCCAAGGCGGCTGTCGGCAGCGCTCACGCGCGTGGACAGCGCTGCGTGCCATCACCTGTGGGCGGAGGAGAGAGGCTCTAAGTCAGCTCTCCCAGCCCTCTCTCGAGAGACTAGCTGATCATGACACCATCACTGACAGAGGAAGCACCAAGATGCAGACTGTCACATACAGGATGGGTGAACAGCAAGGTCCTGCTGTGGAGCACAGGGAACCATGGTCAGTAGCCACACTGGAAAACAATGGGAATAAGAATATGCATATGGATATACACATATGAATTGCTTTGTTCAGAAATTAACACAACAACATAAATCAACTATTCTTAAAAAAAAACTCACCAAGGAGAAGGAACAGATTTTTATGGAAGAGCCATCGCTTGTTCTTAAATGCTTCTGGAATATGTAACTCGATTTGAACTCATTTAGCTCTTAAGGGCTACATATATGGTTTTACTTGCAAAATATCTTTAAGACATAATTGGTTAGGTAAACAACAATAAAGTAATGTATAGCAAGGCTTTTATAGAAAGTTATGCTCTATATTAAAATTTAAGTAAACATTTGAAATAATTAAAAAAAATATATATATATAAAGGTAGAGGATTGAAATAGGAGTATACTATTTCAAGATTCTTACTTAAGTAGTATATCATTTGAAAAATAGATGATAATAAGTTAAAGAGGGCACACATAAACACTACAACAATGACTAAAATAATTTTAAAAGCATTTAGCTAATAAACAACATAAAGGAAAATTGAACAAGAAAAAGACAAGATGAAGACAGAAATGAAAAATAGATGGAACAAAGAGGACATAATAATTCTAAAAATTTGTGTACCTAATAATAGAGCTTCAAAATACAACTGCAGAAAAGTTAATACCTATTTCTTAATAATTGATAGTGCAGATAGACAGAAATGGATAGAAAAGTTTTGAATAAGACTATCAACTAGATCAGAATGACACGTATAGAATACTCTATCCAACAACAGCAGGACACATATTATTTTCAAGTGCACATGGAACATTTGACAATATAGATTGTATTCTGAGTCATAAAAGAAGTCTCAATAAATAAAAGCATTTGAATCATTCAAAGTATGTTATCTAACTGCAATGGAATTAAATTATAAATCAATAACATGATCTCTCTCAAAAAATCCCTAAATATTTAGAAATGACATACTTTAAGTAACTCATTGGTCAAAATAATAATCAAAACTGTAATTAAGTAGCATTTTGAACCAAATGAAAATAAAAACAGTATATCAAAATTCATGGGATGCTTCCAAAGCAGTACTTTGTGGTGAATTTCATAGCACTGAGTGCATATACTAAAAAAGAAGGAAAGTCTGAAGTCTGTGACCTCAGTTTCTATCTTAAGAGAAGAGAAAAGCAAATCCACATTTAGTAAAAATAGAGAATAATAAATGTCAGAGTAGGAGTCAATGAAATAGAAAACTAAACTATAAAGAAAAGTGAATGAAAACCAAAACTAGTTCATTGAGAAGTTGAATAAAGTTGATAAAATTTTAGCCACACTGATCAAGATAAACAGAAAGGAGATACATATGGCCCATGTTAAAAATAAGAGCTGTGACAGCTCCATAGATGCTACAGAGTAGTATTAAAAGGATAATAAAGAGATATTATGGGCAATTTTATATCATCAAATTCAACTACTTGGATGAAATGAACAGTTTCTCTGATCACTCAAGAAGAAATAGATACCCTGACTAGACTTATTATATCTTCAAAGGTATTGAATTTATAGTTTAAAAACCTACATACATTGAAAACTTCAGGTCTAGGTGGTTTCATGAATGAATCCTAGAAAAACTTAAGGCAGAAATAATACCTAATTTTACCCAATCTTTATGAGAATGCAGAAGAGGGTTAATCTATTCCAAATTATTCATTCACCCAACCCAATCAGAATTACCCTGATACCAAAAGAAGAAAAGAAAACTACAAACTAATATTCCTTATAGACATAGAAGTAAACATTTATACAAAATTTTAGCAAATTAAATGCAAAAATTTACAAAAAGGAAAATGTATCATGACTATGTGGTTCAGCATTAGAAAACCAATCAATGTTATTTACCAAATTATTAAACTAAAACAGGAGAATCAAGTTATCATCTCAGACACAGAAAAAAGTATTTGAAAATATTTAACATCCATTCCTGATAAAAAATGTTCAAAAAATAGGAATAGAATGAAGTTCTCTGAATCCGATAAGCTGCATCTACCAAAAAAAAAAAAAAAGAACAACAAAAAACCCCAAGACAGATAACATAATATTAAATAGAGAAAGATCAGTCTTAAGCCAAGGGTGTTCACTTTCACTACTTTATTCAAAACTGGATTGTTCAATTTTGGACTGAAAAAGCTCTAAATTGGAGCCATAAGCCTGTTCTCTGTGTCCATAAATCTGTTTCTGTTTTGTAGATAAGTTCGTTTTTCATTTGGCACACAACATTTGTTTAGGTATTTTTAAGTAGTCATTAAAGTTAAAGAAACTTGAAATGGCAGTAGACACGTGTCATTTAGTCATGGCAGTGATGGATAATAGCTCTCATAGTTGAGCCTAGTATTTTGTGCCTGATGTTATTAATGTTATGAGCAATTTGTAGATAGATGTTGCTTTTCTCATTTTAAAGATGAGAAAACTGAGATCAGAGCAGTTTCATCACTTGCTCTAGGTCACCTGGCTGGGATCTGAACCCAGGCTTGTTCTGCCCCTAATCCAAGGCTGTAAACTACAATGGCCCTTCATTTTTGAAATTATCTCCATGAATACAGACTCTTCCTGCTGCTGAGGATTTGGGTTCAGCCAGCCCAGTGATCATGGTGGAGTAGCTGCCCTTCCACAAACACCAGCTGTGGGCTCAGGGAGCAGAGTTTGCTGGTGAGTATTTTTCTCCCTACTTAACATTTGAGAGCATGATTTTCAGTTCAATATCCGAAAACAGCAGGTGGGAAAATGTTCTCGAATAGTGGAGATCAATATTTACAAAGTAACTCCTTTTTCTCAAGAATTTGAAAACTTTTAATTCTAAGATTCTTAGAGCTACCATCAGTTCTGCAAATTGATTTTGTTAGGCTCGACAGTATTTCTGCCTTTGATATGTTTGCAAATATATAGCTTTCATCAAATTGAAGGAAGTTTGGTTGTTCTGTGATTCATATTAAGCTTCAGTATGACCTGTCATTGGTTCAATAACATTTCCTCAGCTGAGAATTTTTTAAAAAATATGACAAGTGGAGTTTCTATGTGATTTTTTTCTGCAGTGTGAAAGACAGATCTGTAATCAGCAAATGATTGATGAATTATAGCACCTGTGAGTTGTCTAAAGTAGCCGAAGTATTAATGCTATATTATGCTGCTCCACTCTTGTGATTGGGAATGTCTTAAAGCTGATGGCAAATGAAAACACAATTGCACACGGATTTTCATCATGCAAAATCTATTTTGTGTTGTACCTAGCATTTAGTATGCATTTTGTATCAAAATTTGAATTGGGATAGACCTAAAAATACTTGAAGTTTTCGTTGAAAAGAACTCATTTTTTTAAGATAGTTGATTATAAAACTTCAGCTGTTACTGTGAAGAGAAGTTTATCTACTTTGCTTATATAACTATCAATTTTTTCTACCCATTTATTGAAAGGTCTAGAAATAATTTAAGAATTTGTGGGGGAGGTAGATTGTGAAACCCTTAAAATAAACATCAATGTATTTTCTCCTAAAGGTAGAACATAAGTTACACTTTGAATCAGAATGGCAAGTGTCTGCAGCTATTCAATTAATTATTTTCCATATTTGATATTGAAATTGGTAGGAGAGAAAATTTTTATATGTAGTAGATAAAGAGGAACATTTTGCAAAGTTTGATCTGCAGCAGAGCCTAGTCTGTGCGAGAAAGGCATGAGGCTGTCTTTCTAAATGAGAAGTCATTAAAGCTCGTGGCTTAGGCTGAGGATGCAATGAGAAAATGTTCCAGACTTTGATGGAGGAAGGGGTTCTGACATCTGGAAAGCAATGAATCAGCTTAATGTAGACAAAACAGGACTTAAAGACATTGCATAAAGTTAAGGCTGCTAGCTAGAATGACTCATAGTACTCCTGAAATCACTTTCTAGAAATCATGTGATTGTGAGTCATTCAGTTCAGTTCAGTCATTCAGTTCAGTTCAGTCACTCAGTTGTGTCCAAATCTGTGCGACCCCATGGACTGCAGCATACCAGACTTCCCTGTCCATTACCAACTCCTGGAGCCTACTCAAATTCATGTCCATTTTGTCGGTGATGCCATCCAACCATCTCATCCTCTGTCATCCCCTTCTCCTATGCCTTCAATCTTTCCCAGCATCAAGGTCTTTTCCAATGAGTCGGTTCTTTGCATCAGGTGGCCAAAGTATTGGTGTTTCAGCTTCAGCACCAGTCCTTCCAATGAATATTCAGGACTGATTTCCTTTAGGATGGACTGGTGGATCTCATTGCAGTCCAAGAGACTATCAAGAATTTTCTCCAACACCATAGTTCAAAAGCATCAGTTCTTCAGCACTCAGCTTTCTTTATAGTCCAAATCTCACATCCATACATGACTACTGGAAAAACCATAGCTTTGACTAGATGAAACATTGTCAACAAAGTAATATCTCTGCTTTTTAATATGCTGTCTAGGTTGGTCATAGCTTTTCTTCCAAGGAACAAACGTCCTTTAATTTCATAGCTGCAGCCCCCATCTGCAGTGATTTTGAAGCCCAAGAAACTAAAGTCGCTCACTGTTTCCATTGTCTCCCCATTTTCTCTGCCATGAAGTGATGGGACTGGATGCCATGATGTTTGTTTTTTGAATGTTGAGTTTTAAACCAGCTTTTTCACTCTCCTCTTTCACTTTCATCAAGAGGCTCTTTAGTTCTTCAGTTTCTGTATTAAGGGTGGTGTCATCTGCATATCTGAGGTTATTGATACTTCTCTTGGCAATCTTAGATCCCAGCTTGTGCTTCATCCAGTCCAGCATTTTGCATGATGTACTCTACATATAAGTTAAATAAGCAGGGTGACAATATACAGCTTTGACATAATTCTTTCCCTATTTGGAACCAGTCTGTTGTTCCATGTCCAGTTCTAACTGTTGCTTCTTGACCTGCATACAGATTTCTCAGGAGGCAGATAAGGTGGTCTGCTATTCCCATCTCTTTAAGAATTTTCCACAGTTTATTGTGAGTCACATAGTCAAAGTCTTTGGCATAGTCAATAAAGAAAAAGTAGATGTTTTTCTGGAATTCTTCTGCTTTTTTTGATGATCCAGCAGATGCTGGCAGTTTGATCTCTGGTTCCTCTGCCTTTTCTAAATCCAGCTTGAACATCTGGAAGTTCATGGTTCATGTACTGTTGAAGCCTGACTCGGAGAATTTTAAGTGTTTCTTTGCTAGCATGTGAGATGAGTGCAATTGTGTGGTAGTTTGAACATTCTTTGGCATTGCCTTTCTTTGGGATTGGAATGAAAACTGACCTTTTCCAGTCCTGTGGCCACTGCTGAGTTTTCCAAATTTGCTGGCATATTGAGTGTAGCACTTTCACAGCATCATCTTTCAGGATTTGAAATAGCTCAGCTGGAATTCCATCACCTCCACTAGCTTTGCTCATAGTGATGCTTCCTAAGGCCCCCTTGACTTCACATTCCAGGATGTCTGGCTCCAGGTGAGTGAGCACACCATCATGATTATCTGGGTTGTCAAGATCTTTTTGTTTTGTACAGTTCTTCTGTGTATACTTGCCACCTCTCCTTAATATCATCTGCTTCTGTTAAGTCCATACCATTTCTATCCTTTATTATGCTCATCTTTGTGTGAAATGTTTCCTTGGTGTCTCTAATTTTTTTGAGGAGGTCTTTAGTCTTTCCCATTCTATTGTTTTCCTCTATTTCTTTGCATTGATCACTAGTAATGAGTCATAGAAAATGAATTATTATTAGCTTAATGATGTGATCAGTAGGTTAGATGCATTTCTATATTGTTAATAACCACTGGGTTGAGTTTCCAGGTGCCCAGTGGCAGTAATTTTGGGGATAAATTTAGGGGTGCTTGTCTAGTCTCTATTTTAGTACTAAATCAGACCTCTGTTGCATACCAACACTCCTGACCTGGTCAATTGGACATGAAGATGTGCTTTTCACTAAACAGATGAATTATTTTATAAGAGTTTTTCAGAATTTCCTCTCTAACTTAATCAAAATAGTCACTTTGCTATTAATAAATGTTTTGAAGGATCCTAAGAGTTGTCTCAACTGATCTTCATGTAAGATTATCAATCAGCAAGAAAAACTGGATTGTCATTTTGATTTGTGATGTTATATTATGATTGTTGTGATGCAATGCCACTAAGTTATAATTAGTGTAGCTTTTAGAATCCTTCCTCTGGCAGTTCTTGAGAACCTGATGAAATTAGGAAGGAGGAAATTTTATGTAAAGGAGAAACAATGGGTGTGCTCAGACTACATGGCAGCCGTTGCCGCTATGTTCTGACTTGAAGAGCTGTGATTATCCTGTTGTTTCCTACTCAATGCACTTTTGTTATTTCCCAGGTTGCTTGAATTCATATGTGTGAACTACAAGTTATATTTTAATATAACAAATATAAGCTAACTGAAAAATCCAACTTTTCAAAGTTATTGCCATTGATTACTTTCAGAAAGATCAACAGGGTTTCAAGACTTAATTATATTTTCATGTCGTATATATACACTTCATTAAAATGTGTGAAAAACTTTAATTATGACAGACAACATATCTAATCAAGTGTGTTATTAAGACAGAGCCATGAGTTTCCCCAGATTGCTCTTGCTTTGTGTTACAGTTTTCATCAGTTGTCACAACTAAAGTTCATTTGATGGCTGTTGGGAGAAATGCATAGTCATAGCAGGGGTCTGCGTTTCTACATCACTGTGATAGAGGTGGGTGGGGCACTGACCCATGGCTGTCTAGATGTGGTGGGACACCAGTTCTGTCTCAGCGTCCTTTTCCAGCGGTGGATGTGGCCTCAGCTGCATACCATTCTCCTGGCCAGGTGGCTAGGACCCTCTCGTGCCTCCTGCTCAGGGCCAGGGATGGTGAGCTTTTCTTCTTAGAGCGTTGCTAAGCAATGCATTGTCCTCACTCTGCCCCAGTCTATGGGCCAGAGGCTGACTGGGATAAAGGAGGATACCCTCAGTTCATGATCTTTTCGTCTCTGAGGGTTTCCTCCTATAACTCAAGCAATCTGTGCTCAGTCCCTACTACACTGAGGAAAGGGCCAGGCAGAAAACAAGGGTGCCAGCTTCTTCCATTCTAGAGGGATTTATAAGTGAGCTTGCAGAGTGAGCTTTCCTGCCCCTGGGCCAGACAAAAGAGATCCCGGGCTGAGAGAGGAGATGGTGAGCAGGATGAAGACAGATGGTCTCCAGCCACCATGGCACAGGCCTGAACCAGTGCCCAGTTGCCCTTCTCCTGTGGTCTAGTGAGTGGTGCGAGGGTCAACTTGGACTGTCCATCAGGAGTGAAACTTACCTGTGTCTCAACACATTGCTGAGGGTCCCCCTGGCACCTTGGCTTAAATATACACGTAGGCAAAGGGTCAAACCTTTCATCTATAGCCAGCTACATGACTGCACAGAGAATCCAATAAGGGGTTGGATTCCATTTTAGTAAATGGTAAAGTTAGGTTTATTTATTCAGGTAAATTTAATCTGGCCCATTTAGGTTTCTACGAATCAACACTAGAAACTGCTAGGATGCACTGGGGTACCTGGAATCAGCAGTATGTGGCTTGACAAAAACTTTGTTGGGCTGAGAGCCACTCGTGAGCTCACCAGTTAGCTTACTGAGGTTTGGTGATGGCGGCAGACACGACTTCCTGCTCAGAGACAATGGACTTTATAACTCACAGCATGGCAAGCAGCACGCTCAACTTATTGCAACGGATTCCATTGCCCAAAGTTCCAAGGCACCAATGTGTTAGGTCCAGATTGTGCCTGTACATGTGGTAGGTTTCATCACAGGAGAGAAATTCTGAATTTAGGGAACCCAAACATTTTATAGTAGGCAGCAAGGATGCCTGCTCTTTGTTCTGGAGGGAGATATCACCTCTAATTTCTCAACTAATCAGTATACAAATATCTTTGAAAAGAGTCTGGAACAAAGGACAGCCAGTGCCTCTGCTTGTAAGATGTGCAGGAACACAAGAGGCCCATTCAGCTGAGTCCTCACTGCGTCATGATGACGACTGTGTTTAACTGGAAGTTTGGCAGTTTCAATCAGTTCTGTACCTCTGGTGGATGAGCCATTTTATATGCAGCCTATAAAATTTGGCTTTCTCATCTGTAAAATTTAGTCTTCTCTCAGCTAATATTCATTGAGTGTTCTTTTCGTCCAGCCACTGTTGTAGCACTTGGCATAAAGCAGGCCAAAGTCCCCACTCTAAGAGAGTCTACATTTCACTGGGTGTATCTTGATAATTAAAAATAAATCAAAAGTGCAGCATGAGTCAAAGATGCTCATGCCCTGGAAAAAAAATAATAAAACAAAGCAGAGAAGAGGGAGAGAACTGGGTGGAATGTTGGGGGAGAGTGCATTGCTTTCTAGCAAAGTTAACAGACTTCTCTTTTCAAAGGTGACAGTCGAGCAGAAATCTGAAAGAAATGAAGGTACAAGCCATGTGGATATTAAAGGAAAGAGATTTCCAGGTAAAGGAAACAGAAGATGTGAAACCTAGAGACAGGTCCTGAGTGGTGAGCTGTAGAAATTGTAAGGTAGTAGGGAGGCTGTTTGCTTAAGGGGATGGAGCGAGGGGAAGAGAAATAAGTACAAGATAATGTTAGAGAGAGAAAGAGACAGAGAGAGAGAGAGAGAGAGAGACAGAGAGAGAGAGAAGATGAATGGCTTGTACACGTATAGACCCTGAAGTGTTTTGGGGGCAGAAGAACTAGAGGGATTGAGCTGGGGAGATAAGAGAGGGGCTGGCCCAGGAAATGCAGCATCTGAGATTGAGACTTTGGAGAGATTAGTATTTGTAAGGGCAGGCGTGCCTTTGCTGTGGCCTTGGGGGTGGAGGGCTGTGACAGCAGAATGGAAGTGGTCAGCTGAGGGGGGGAGAGGTCAAGGAGTGAAGAGTCTGGAGTACTGGATGAGTCCTCCTCATGGGCTTTGAAACGTCTCCGAGTTATGACAGGAGTAACTGGTGTGTACGGAGCTCAGATCTTCTTAAAATAAGGAGGGACCATCCAGGGGTCTGTTGCTGAGGCACTGCTCATGAGGTGGCGTTGCTGGCCTTCCAGCAGTGGGTGCTGTGCTGGGGCGCTTTGGGGAGAATTAAAGATCTGCAAACTCAGGAGACACTTTGCCAGGCACACAGTGAGTGTCAATAGTCATTTTTTGTTCTTGGCTGTAAAGAGCTTGGAAGTCATCACTCTCCCCTTGCAACAAGAGAAATCCGAACAATCAAAAATCAACGGCTTTTCTCTTCAAAAAAATGATTCAAGTATCATTCCCTACGTTGCTGTTAGTTTCAGATGTATAGCAAAATGATTCAGTTGCAGATATATATTAATTATTTTTCAGTTTCTATTCTCATAGAAGTTATTATAGAATACTGAGTGGAGTTCCCTGTGCTATACAATAGGTCCTTGTTGGTTATCTGTCTTATATACAGTTGTGTGTGTGTTAATCCCAAGCTCCTGATGCATCCTGCCCTGCTACATGTCCCTTTTGGTAGCCATAAGTTTGTTTTTGTTATCTGTAGACTTGTTTCTGTTTTGTAAATAAGTTTGTATCATTTTTTTAAAAAAAACCATATTTCATGTATGAGTGATATCATGTGATATTTGTCTTTGATTTATTTCACTTTATATGATAATATTTAGGCCCATCCATGTTGTGAGGTGTGTGTGTGTGTGTGTATACTCTTTCATGTTCACCTCTGTGACCCCATGGACTATATGTAGCCCACCAGGCTCCTCTGACCATGGGATTTTTTAGGCAAGAGTACTGGTGTGGGTTGCCATTTCCTACCTCAGGGGATTTTCTTGACCTAGGAACTTAACCCTCATCTCTTGTGTCTCCTGCATTGGCAGGCAGATTCTTTACCACTAGTACCACCTGGGAAGCCCCTCCATGTGGCTGCAAATGATATTATTTCATTATCTTTTATGGCTGAGTAATATTCCACTGTGTATAAATGTTGCTGTTGTTCAGTCTCTCAGTCGTGTCCAACTCTTTGCGACCCCATGGACTGCAGCACACCAGGCTTCCCTGTCCTTCACTATCTCCCAAAGTTTGTTCCAACTCATGTTCACTGAATCAATGATGCCATCCAGCCATCTCACCCATGTCGTCCCCTTCTCCTCTTGCCCTCAATCTTCCCCAGCATCAGGGCCTTTTCCAGTGAGTTGGCTCTTCGTACAAGGTGGCTAAAGGGTTGGAGCTTCAGCTCCAGTGCCAGTCCTTCTAATGTATATTCAGGGTTGATTTCCTTTAGGATTGACTGGTTTGGTTTTCTTGCAGTCCAAGAGACTCTGAAGAGTCTTCTCCATCACCGCAGTTCAAAAGCATCAATCCTTCATTGCTCAGCTTTCTTTATGGTCCAACTCTTACATCTGCATATGACTACTGGAAAAATCATAGCTTTGACTAGACGGATATTTGTCAGCAAATTGATACCTCTGCTTTTTAATGCACTGTTGAGGTTGGTCATAGCTTTCCTTCCAAGGAGCAAGCATCTTTAATTTCATGGCTGCAGTCACCATCTGCAGTGATTTTGGAGCCCCCCCCCCAATAAAGTCTGTCACTGTTTCCAATTTTTCCCCATCTATTTGCCATAGATGGGACCAGATGCATCATTTCAGTTTTCTGAATGTTGAGTTTTAAGCCAGCTTTTTCACCCTCCCCTTTCACCTTCATCAAGAGGCTCTTTAGTTCCTCTTTGCTTTCTGCCATTAAGGTGGTGTCATCTGCATATCTAAGGTTATGTACCACATCTTCTTTATCCATTTCTCTGTTGCTGAACCTTTAGTTTGTTTCTTGGCTATTGTAAATAGTGTTGCAGTGAACATTGGTGTGCATGTATCTTTTTAAATTATGGTTTTCTCTGGATATATGCCTTAGAGTGAGGTTGCTGGATTTCAGTGGCTTTTCTTGATCCATCAGAGTACAGAATTTGCAGGACAAACTGCTGTCCTGAGACCAGGAGAAAGGGGAATTCAGACAGTCATGGCTGGGATCTGCTTACTTGAAGCAGAACCCACTAGAACCATGAGGGTAAGAACCTTTAGATGATCACTTTGATGATTCCTGGAGGCGGAGTGTGAATGAGCATGAAAGGGAGAAACATCTGGGGCTGTAGTCTTTATCTCCTAGATGACATTTCTGGAGAAGCAAGGGCCCCTATGAATAGACTTGGCTTGAAACTTGGACACTCTGTAGTCAGTCCCCTGCTCAGATCTCTTCATGTCAAATCTCTTGGTATTTTTTATAAAACTATAATTCAGAAAAATAATAACCTGTTTGAAAATGCAAGAATGTTATAGCTATCACTAGACTCCACCGCAGTTCAAGGACATGCCGTGGCAATAGAATAATACTTTTAGGGACCACATGTAACATGAAAATTGGTTCTAGCAACATGATTCCCATGTACGTTTTTTTAAAGCATCTTTTTTGGGAGGAAGGGAAAATGGTTCATTAGATCTAACTCAGATAATCGACAAGATCTCATGCAAGAACAGAGTGGGGAGGATTGAGAGGGAGGAGGGAGGAGAAAGGGAAAGAGGGAGGGGAAGAGAAATCTTAAACGAAGGTAGGTACAGTTCTAGAGAGGAATAGGAACAGTAGTTTGGAAGTGGGAAAGATTCCAAATTCAACCTAGATCTAAGAAAGTGAAAGTGGAAGTTGTTCTGTTGTGTCCGACTCTTTGCAACCCAATGGACTATACAGTCAGTGGAATTCTCCAGGCCAGAATGCTGGAGTGGGTGGCCTTTCCTTTGTCGGGGATCTTCCCAACCCAGGGATCAAACCCAGGTCTCCTGCATTGCAGGCAGACTCTTTACCAGCTGAGCCTCCAGGGAAGCCCCATGCAGATCTAAGGACAGGCCTTTAAAAAGTGTTATTTGCTTGTATATTTATTTGGCTGTGTTGGGTGTTAGGTGTGGCACATGGACCCTGGAGTCTGCAGCACACAGGCTTACTTGCCCCCTGGCACTTGGCTCCTTAGTTCCCTGACCAGGGATCAAACCCCTCTCCCCTGCGTTGGAAGGTGGACTTCCACTGCACCACCAGGGAAGTCCCAAGATGGGCCTTTCTAAGGGTCCTCAGGGTAATAAACCAGAGATCATCACTCTGCATTTTCTTCTTTTATATCTATTCCAGCCATCAACTGGATGATGCCATCATTCTAAATGAAAATTTCAGAACCAGAGCATCTCATTGGTGCAGCCACTCTCCCTTGGCCATGTTTGTGTGGAACTTTGTATCAGGTTATCTCCAGGTTGGTTGGCCCCTCTATGGGTTATCACCTCTCCTGGAATCCAACCATGAGGCAGGAGGGTGGGCCTGAGGAGCGGGCAGGGCTTTACAGGACAAAGGCTCCCTGCACAGGGAGTAGTGAAGGGCCCTTGTGAAGCCAAAGCCCCCAAGGAGAAACAGAATGGAGCTTTTCTGTATTGTATGGTTAGACATCTGGAGGGAAACAAAACAAGTCAGTTGTGGGAATTTACTATTCAGGCATTTACCTTGTTTATAGGCAGTCAATATGTCTACAACATTTATCATGCTGTTTTTAAATAATTCCCAGAAGCATTGATTTTTTTCTTAGTTATACAGTCTATGTTTTCAGGGACACCACATAATACAGCTAGCGCTCAGATACTTTAGTGACCCTTACACCGTGTGTACATGGGATGCGCTGCAGAATGAAATGCCAGGTACCGAAGAATCGCTGTCACTGTACTGCCCTCTAGTGGTGGACTATTGGGTTTGCAGTTCCTTCGCTGCCACGTGCAGAAAGAGGCCTTTTGCTTTCATTTCAAGTTAGAAAGGAAACTGCTTTTCTTCAATTTAGAGCATGCACCAGGTGCCATAATATCACAATATCTATGTAGGTCTTACCAGGAAAGTCACAAATTAGGCCCATCAAACTTTAACAGAAGATACTGTGTTGGAGACCATGGAAGCAGAGTGTTTTGAATCTGAAATGCTTGTCAGTGTTGTTAGAATTATTTTACATAAGGAATGGAACAAACCTTAAGACCGTTGAATCCAATGCAGTCATTTTACAAGGAGAAAGCAAGCTAAGCTTGAAGCATCTTGGTCTACTACAGATAATTTAGAATAGAACTTAGCTTAGAATTGAAGCTTCCTGCCTCCCAGGTGGGGAATCTTGCTTTACAGAACCGACATCATGTGTGTGCTAAGTCGCTTCAGTCGTGTCTGACTCTTTGTGACCCTATGCATTGTCACCCTCCAAGATCCTCTGTCCACAGGATTCTCCAGGCAAGAATACTGGAGCGGGTAGCCAGGCCCTCCTCCAGGAGATCTTCCCCACCCAGGGATCAAACCTGGGTCTCCTGCATTTGCAGGCGGATTCTTTACCACTGGGCCACCTGGAAGTCCAACCCACATCATACATCACACTTATTCAATAGGAAGAGAGCCTCATATGCAGGCTCAAGGTGTTATCAAGAAAAAAGGTATGATACATTAAAAAAGAAAATCAATCCATTCATTAGTTTAAAAACATTACCTTCTTTATTGATTCCAGAGCATTTTCTTTGCAAAGCAGGGAAGGAGGGGAAAATGTGCTGAATAGGGTAGAGGCCAGTGGGGGAGGGTCTTCAAGGATGTCTCTCTCCAGGTTTGTGACCTCAGGTCCTCTTTCTCAATCAGTGAACAGATTACAAAGATGACTTGGCTGGTGCAAGTCAGGGATCTGAATGGTTGTGATATGGGCGGAACTATGTCCCCATTGTCCCAGTTTATATGTTGAAGCCCTAATCCCCAATGTGACTGTACCTGGAGATAGGACTGTAAAGAGACAATTAATGTTAAGTGAGGTCATAATGGTGGGAGGTCTAGGGGTGGGGCCCTTCAGAGAAGAGGGGAGAGAGAGAAATCTGTCATGCTAGGGCAATTATTCATGCACACGCTCAGTCGTGTCCAGCTCTGTGCAACTCCGTGGTCTGTAGCTCACCAGGCTCCTCTGTACATGGGATTTCCCAGGCAAGAGTACGGGAGTAGGTTGCCATTTCCTCCTCCAGGGGATTTTTCCAACCTAGGGATTGAACCCACACTTCCTGCGTTGGCAGGTAGATTCTTTACCTCTGAGCCACCTGGGAAGCCTAGGACATAGCTAGAAGGCGCTATATGCAATCCTGAAAGAGTTCTCATTGGAATTTGACTGTGTTGGCACCCTGCTTTCATTATTTCATTTTAATTTTACAAATTTTGGAAGTTGAAAATCAGCGGGTAACTTTCTATCCTTGTAAGAAGTTGTTGTTTTTGTTATTGTTCTTTAGTCACTAAGTAGTGTCTGTCTCTTTGTGACTCCATGGACCTTATCCCATCAGGCTGCTCTGTCCATGGGATTCTCCAGGCAAGAATGCTGGGGTAGATAGCCATTCCCTCCTTCAGGGGATCTTCCTGACAAAAGGATCAGACCCGAGTCTCTTGCCTTGGCAGGTGGATTCTTCACCCATGAGCCAGTTGTGTGACTAATCAAAACAAGGTTTGCATGACTCTGAAGCCCGAGATTATCCCCAATCCCACCTCCACCCTGCATTTTGTCCACATCAGCTCCTCACCAGCTCAACCTCCCCCACCCCATCTTGACTGATCCTGAGAAACCAGCAGAGATTCACCAAGCTTGGCTTAGCAGTCACAACAGTTAGAGACATGTGCTGTCGGCCTAGTCTTCTAATATCGATGAATATGGGTTCTGCTCTCTTCCTGGCTTCTCTGGTGCTTTTGCCATTGTGGACGATCCCTCCATGAAAAGCGCTCTTCTGTAGGTATCCCTAATATGAATTTTTTTGTCCGTCTTTCTTCCTGACTCTTCCTTCCTTGTTTCTTCAAGGGCATTCTTCCCTCTAGATGTGCGTTAGCAGCCTTGATGTGCCCTGAAAGTGGAAAGTGAAGTCGCTCAGTCGTGTCTGACTCTCTGCGACCCCATGGACCGCAGCCCGCCAGGCTTCTCCTTCCATGGGATTCTCCAGGCAGGAGTACTGGCGTGGGGTGCATTGCCTTCTCTGGGAGATCTTCCTGACCCAGGGGTTGAACCTGATCAGATTGATGTGTCCTAATGGTGTCCATCTATTGATCTCTTCTCTTGGCAATTTCATGTAGTATGTGTTATTTGGTTTTTTATTATCACTGATATTCTTAGACCTTCCAAGTAGCTTTCTCTATCTTTCCTTTGTGTCTTGATGCCTCTCCTGAGCTTCCAATCTGTGCATCAAGTATATGCTGGATATATCTATCTGTATCACTAGCAGTTACTTCAATACTAATTATACACCTGAACTTAGACGTTTTCATTCATTAAATGTTCTTACTCAAACTAACCCAGAAATAGCAGCAACTTCCCAGTCACCCCTGCAGAAAGCTGGGAACAAGTCCCAGTGTTTTTCTTCTACACTCTCTTCTTTATCTGATCAGTCACCAGTTTCTGGTTGTTGATCACTTAAAGAGCCACAGAGTCCACCCCTTGTTCCCTTCCCTGCTGCCATTCCTCTAGTCCACAGTCTCTTCGTTTCTGGCTTGCATTAAGCATCTAACTCACCTCTCTGCTTCCATTTCTGATCCACTGAAGTCTTTCTTGCTACAGTGAGACTGGCTAATCCAAAATGCAGATGTGACCAAGTGCAAAGAAGAGCATTCGGCCTCTAAGCACAGCACTCAAGGGTCCCATTATCCAGGCATTGCCTATCTTTCCAGCTTCGGTTCTGCTCACCTTTAGAGCGTATGCTGCATTCTAAGTGTGCAAAGTTTTCCTACAATTCTTTGCTTACAGATATAATTCTGTTAGTTCTTTATGCTCTTTTCTCTGTCCGTAGCTCACTACTCCTCCAAACCCTCAGCAATAATCCTCCCTCAGCAGAATGATGCCTATAGCAACTCATTGTTTTTCAACACTCACTCTGTGGAATGTTCATCCCCTCCAAGAAGGCTTCCTGAGGTCACATTAGGCTGAGTATGCATTCTTTGTGTTAACAGAATCCTGACCATTCTTCTGCCCTTGGACCTACCATTTAATCTGTTTTTTGAATTTGCTCCCTAAAGGGAGTAGAGTCAGAATTCAGCCCAATGCTTAACAGGTCCAAGTAAATGGTTGTTAAACTTTAGTCTTTAAGGGCAAGTTTTTTTTTAAAATGTCAGATTCTGAAGTTTCAATATCTTCTGGACCACTATGTATTTTATTATTCAATTTTTTTAATTTTTGGCTGACCTGGCTCTTCGTTGCTACATGCAGGCTTTCTCTGGTGGCAACAGGCAGGGGCTACTCCGCAGCTGCTGTGCTGGGCTCCCCACTGCAGTGACCCCTGTTGTGGACCACGGCTCTCGGCTGTAAGTCTTCAGTAGTCGCGGGGCTCCACTTTCAGGCAGACTTTTTTCAGTAAATACCACTATGATACTACACCATCTTTTGTTGCTTGAATCTTCAGAATGTAAAACTGGATGTGAAGGGTGTGCTATAGTCTCACTTGGATTTTTGTCCTTTTGTCGGGGCAGGTTAGGTGCCCCCACCCCCACTGTTGTTTAAGGGTCCCCCACATGAGTGGATACATCAGCCCCTTTGTTGAAAAATACTATAGACAAGATAACCTTGATTATAGGTGTCTTCTGATTGTCAAAAATTGTGCTGTACCTCCACCTGGCATGAACAAAAACGGCGGTGATGTTGAAGAGATTTTGGCCTCGCTTGACCAAGATCTGACAGAGGAAGAGTGGATGCAGTTGTATGTGGAAAGGATACAAACGGAGATCAAAGGCAATAGTGAACAGCCTGGAAACGAAGTCTTCCAGGGACAGAAAGAGAAGCACTGTATGCAATTTTGCTGGGCTTGACAGTGAAGCAAGGATTGCAGGAAAGTCTGACTCTAGTTTTGAAAGGGCGTGCGTGTTCATGGAGGAGTTGCAGGATGGTTTTTGTGCATGCAAAGAATCATGTGCTAGAAAAACACACGGGGCTAGGCAGGGAAGCGTCCTGTGCTGTGTCAAGCCGTCCACACCGGCCACACCAGCCATGGCAGATGGAGCCTCAAGCGTTTACATCCGGAACATGTTAGCGACCTGCCTGCCCTGATTGATTCAGACAAGGATGAGCTGTGAAAAGGTGGCCTTTTCCTGTCTTTCTTGTACCCTGTCTCCTGTGCCTCCTGCCACCCCAGCCTCCGAGCAGGAAGCCTCCCCACCTCCATCAGCTCCCTTGGCCTGCTGGGTGCTGCCTGTCCTCTCAACGCTGGTGGGTGAAATCACGTAGCGTATATGTTATTTCTACTGTGTGCAGGCTGGGTCCTTTTCATATCATTCCTCCCTTAACTATACGGTAGTGTTGTTTTACATTTTGTGTGCTATTTTGTATGAATTGGTAGGTTATTTGGGGGGTCTGGGAACACTCAAACATTTTTTCATATGAATTAATAATAGTTGCTTCTTCACTTTATGCCATTTATGCTCACAAAGGTGTTTAGAAACATTCTACTTTTGCTCTACTTTTGGGAAACTTACATGTATATATATAGATATGTACGTATCTGTGTATGTATATGTTAATTATAATTAATCTCCAATTGCATTAATTAAATATGATTATATTGTTATTACATGCAACAGTAATATCAGTTCAGTTCAGTTGCTCAGTTGTGTCCGACTCTTTGCGACCCCATGAACCGCAGCACACCAGGCCTCCCTGTCCATCACCAACTCCCAGAGTCTACCCAAACCATGCCATCGAGTCAGTGATGCCATCCAGCCATCCCATCCTCTGTCTTTCCCTTCTCCTCCTGCCCCTAATCCTTCCCAGCATCAGGGTATTTTCCAATGAGTCAACTCTTCACATGAGGTGGCCAAAGTATTGGAGTTTCAGCTTCAGCATCAGTCCTTCCAATGAACACCCAGTACCGATCTCCTTTAGGATGGACTGGTTGGATCTCCTTGCAGTCCAAGGGACTCTCAAGAGTCTTCTCCAACAGTTCAAAAGCATCAGTTCTTCAGAGCTCAGCCTTTTACACTGTCCAACTCTCACATCCATACATGAGTACTGGAAAAACCATAGCCTTGACTAGACACACCTTTGTTGGCAAAGTAATGTCTCTGCTTTTCAATATGCTATGCAGGTTGGATATAACTTTCCTTCCCAGGAATAAGCGTCTTTTGATTTCATGGCTGCAATCACCATCTACAGTGATTTTGGAGCCCCCCCCAAATAAAGTCTGACACTGTTTCCACGTTTCCCTATCTATTTCCCATGAAGTGATGGGACCAGATACCATGATCTTAGTTTTCTTAATGTTGAGCCTTAAGCCAACTTTTCCACTCTCCTCTTTCACTTCCAGCAAGAGGCTTTTTAGTTCCTCTTCACTTTCTGCCATAAGGGTGGTGTCATCTGCATATCTGAGGTTATTGATATTTCTCCCGGCAATCTTGATTCCAGCTTGTGCTTCTTCCAGCCCAGCGTTTCTCATGATGAACTCTGCATAGAAGTTAAATAAGCAGGGTGACAATATACAGCCTTGACGTACTCTTTTTCCTATTTGGAACCAGTCTGTTGTTGCATGTCTAGTTCTAACTGTTGCTTCTTGACCTGTATACCAGTTTCTCAAGAGACAGATCAGGTGGTCTGGTATTCCCATGTCTTTAAGAATCTTCCACTATTATTGAAATATTAATTATAATTATGATTAATATATCAATATATGTACACATGTGTAGACATACATATAATATATATTTATATATGTATGATGTATGTATTTATACAGCTACAGCCACATTAAGTAACTGCTATCTTCAAAACACCATAGAACTAATAAATATGTAGAGCTATACCACAGATCCCCAACAAGACGAACGACTTCACTTTCACTTTTCACTTTCATGCACTGGAGAAGGAAATGGCAACCCACTCCAGTGTTCTTGCCTGGAGAATCCCAGGGACAGGGGAGCCTGGTAGGCTGCCATCTATGGGGTCGTACAGAGTCGGACACGACTGAAGCAACTTAGCAGCAGCATACCCCAGATCCAGTTGAAGGAAAATTACTTTGTCAAGGTCCAATTCACTTGTGCATAGACTAATTTTTCCTAATCCCCATTGTAAGGAATCCCAGCAACATCCTTCTCAGTGCTCTTTACCCTTTTCATTGTTTATCTCACAAGGAATTAGAGAAAGCATTAAAATACCGAAGGTGGCACCACAGGGTCCCGAGTGTCCCCCTTCCCAGGGGCTCTGATCTGGACCACTCCCATCAGTGTATCAGGAACACATGTTTTCAAACAGTTGTTCTAAAAAAGCAGCTCATGTCCTGGAATGAGTTCCTACTCATGAATCCAAGAATTGTATTCTCTGGTTTATTCTTTTCACTCCCGAACTTTGTGCTTTTATCTTGGCCAGGAAAAGAGCCATTGTATTCTGTAGAACTGTTGTTTGATGGGTTAGCATTAGGACTTTTGGAAGTTTTGTTTTTATGGAAATGGTACTTTAAAAATATACTGGCATTTCATTATTAAACCCATGTCATGTCTTTTAAAAGCTGATAGCTGTTTATTATTCCTGGCTTTTGTGACTCAAGCCTCTATTAATTTGCTACATCTGTGCCAAGGTTAAAAACCTGTTTTAAATATATACTCCTAAAGTGTGCTTATGGGCTAAACAGTCAAGCAGATTTCTGCTAAAGTTAAAAAAACAATAATGTACATACTATATCCTATAAATATATGTTTATAGGTATACTTTAAATGTTCTAAAACAACATTATAAATACTAGTAATAGTCAATCCACAAATATATTAACAAACACATACTTCTTCATTTGTTCTGGACATACCCCTTGGCATTGGATGGTAAGGTTTGTGCCATAAAGCTTACTTAACTAGTCAGACACGTTTTTCTGGCTGCAATTACATATTTGTAAATAGCCTCCAAGTCACTTTTATAAGAATAAAAAGAAAGATCTTTCCAATACCAGATTTCATATATTTAAATAAAATTACTGTAATAGTTCTGTTATATTATAATGGGGCACGGTTTGCACTGTGATAAACTTGTTTCTACTCTGTAAGCCTCCCTGCTTGTCAGACCTTCACATGCCTTTCAGACATCTTGGATGGATATTGGTGTAATGTAGGGAGCATTAAAAATACTAATACTCAAACTTTCTCCTAGAGATTCTAACTCAGTTGCTTTGGATGGACATTAGTACTTTTAAAAAACTACCCAGTACATTCTGAAGTGCAGGCAAAACTGACAGTGAAAGGCTGAGTGTGATTAACAAGTAACTGAAAGTCAAACAGAAGTTTCTGCATCTGCCCCAGCCCCGCCCCCTCCACCCTGGCTGGGATGATACACCCAAAGCATGTCACATCCCAGAATGACAGAAATAAGTGACACCCTTAAGTATCACCTAAAGCCAGGTGGTCCAAGAGAATTTTCTGTGATGATGGAATTGTTCTATGCCTACTGTGAACTAAGGATGCCACCCACTATATCAGTAAACAAAGAATGTTTACCATATGACCCAGTAATCCCACTGCTGGGCATACACACCGAGGAAACCAGAATTGACAGAGACACGTGTACTCACCCCAATGTTCATCGCCGCATTGTTTACAATAGCCAGGACAGGGAAGCAACCTAGATGTCCATCAGCAGACAAATGAATAAGAACGCTGTGGTACATATGCACAATGGAATATTACTCAGCCACAAAAAAGAATAGATTTGAATCAGTTCTACTTAGGTGGATGAAACTGGAGCCTATTATACAGAGTGAAAGACGGTAACGAGAACCCAGCATGCGAGACAGCAAAAGAGATGCAGATGTATAGAACAGTCTTTTGGACTCTATGGGAGAGGGCAAGGGTGGGATGATATGGGAGAACGGCACTGAAACATGTAAATTATCATATGTGAAATGAATTGCCAGCCCAGGTGTGATGCATGATACAGGGTGCTCAGGGCTGGTGAACCAGGATAACCCAGAAGGATGGAATTGGGAGGGATGTGGGAGGGGGGTTCTGGAAGGGGAACACATGTATACCTATTGTGGATTCATGTCAATGTATGGCAAAACCAACACAATAATGTAAAGAAAAAAAATTAAAAAAAAAAATAAAAGAATGTTGCAACTGTCAAGCCCTCACACAAAGCCCCCTCCCTCCAGGGAACTCAGAATGCAAACAGAGAAGGTCCATGATCCAGCATTCAGCTGCTGCAGCCTCGTCCCAAGTGGTGCCCCTGGGGAGAATCAGGGTGAGAGAGCACAGGGGCTGGCCCCAGACAGCTGAGGGGCATATCAGAGGAGTGACTGCAGCGAGCTCAGACTCTTATGTTTTCCCAAACACAGAAAAGTGCTAAGTTCTTTAACTTGAGATAGATATTCTTCAATTAACAGTAATCATTTGCTGTTCTGACTACCTGGTCTTAGGTGCATAAGCATCTATATATCCTGGCTTCTCACTTGCCTCTTCAGAACAATCTCTCAAGTTATTTGAGATGCTATATCCTGCACTTAAATCCTCAGATTTGTTCACTGACTAAAACATAATTCTCAATTTTTAGGTTGCATTTTCTTTTTTTTTTAGCTGACACTATCCTATCCAACAGAGCATCCATTAGCCGCTTGTAGTGGCTGAATTCTTTCATGTGACTAGTACAACTGAGAAAGTGGATTTAAAATTTTATTTTAGAAGCTTAAATTTAAATAGCCACTGTGGTTAGCAGCTGTTTTCCAGACAATACACATCTAATGGATGCAGAAATGGTGAACTCTGTCTTGTTTCCACTTAAGCTCAGTAAAATGGCTCCTGATGTGTCTGGTTACAAGTAATCCTGTTTCTATCTGTGCCTTTCCTAGTGCTTCTGTAACAAATTACCACCAACACAGAGGTATAACAGAATACAAATTTAAGATCCTGAGTTCTTAGGTCTGGAGTCTCTAGACGTCAGATGTTCGAGATGAGTTTTTCTAGGCTACAAGCAAGGTGTTGGCAGGGCTGTGTGTCTTCTGGGGGCTCTAGGAGTAAATCTTCTTTGCCTTTTCCATCTGCTGGGGATTGCCTGTGTTCCTGGGCTTGTGGCCCCTCCATCTACCTTCAGAGGCAGCAGTGCAGGGTCTTCAGATCGCTCTCTGATTCTGACATTCCCACCTCCCTCTGTTACCAAATCTAAGCACGCTCTGCTTGCTGCATGATAAGCTGGTAAATCCAAGAGATGAGGTGTTGAGGCAAGGAATTACCACTTTATTCGGAGAGCTGGCTGATGGAGAAGATGGCAGACTAACGTCTCAGGATAACCATCTTGTTGGGGCCTGGATGCCAGGTTCTTTAATGGAGCAGAGATGGGGAGGGGTAAGGAAACAAAATAAAAAGACCATTTAATGCTTGCGAATATCTCCAGAACAGTAAGCCTTGGACAGAGGGGTGTGTCAGTTTCACTTCCTTACAGATATTTCACAGGTGGTTTGAAGTGGCCACAGCTATCTGTGACTCTGACCCCCCAACATGTGAATTTCTGAGCCACACTGCCAAGCAGCAGATGGGCAGCAGCACCATTCTTCACACAAGGAACTTAAGAATGTCATAGTCCTTCACAAGTGGGCAGGGCTAGGTTATCTCCCTGTGAGGTAAACAAAGGCACTTTGGTTTAAGGGTCAGGCAGAGTTGGGGCAGGAGTCCCCAAGGCAAGGCCTTATGTATGCTACAAAAGCAAAAAACAAGGATTAAAGTTACAGAAACAGATCCAGTACGGAGTCAAAATTAACCCTTTCCAGTTGCACCTCCTTCAGTTAGAATGATCCTCCTGATAACACTGGATCCATTTGAACAGTCCAGATAGTCTCCTCAACTCAAAATCCTTCATTTAATGACACTTCACAGCATCTTTTGCCATGTGAGGTAACACATTCGCAGGCTCTGGGGATTAGGCTGTGGATATCTTTGGGAGGGGGCATTATTCAGCCTACCCCATCAGGGTACTTATTCCCTGTTGCCTGATAGATAGTTTCCTATGTATTTTTCTTTCCACTTCATTCAAAGCATCAAGTGAGTCTCAATGATTTTAATCCCTGGGTTAAAGCTAACTTTCACATCATAGTGGCTCAAAATATGTTTCCTGGAATGAGTTGATTAAAGCAATTGGCATACACACACTACTATACATAAAATAAAAAACTAATAAGGACCCACTCTGTAGCGCAGTGAACTCTACACAATACTCTGTAATGACCCATATGGGAAAAGAACCTAAAAAAGAGTTGATATATAACTGAAACACTTTGTTGCACAGCAGAAACTGAATTCAACATTGTAAATCAACTATACCCTAATAATAAAATTTTACAATAAGAGAATGAAATATGACAAACAAAAAAATTGAAGAATGAAGTATTTGATAGATGCTGACTGAGTGAAGCAGCAAGATGGGTCTGATGCAGCAAATTAATTTTGAGAATTTCGTGTATTGAAATAGTCACCAATCAGTTGATCAATGGACCCATAGAACAGATTTTGGAGCAATACTCATCAATTACAAACCAAATGTAGACTTAAGAATTCTGCCCTGGTCTGTTCATTCTGGCTACATATGTGTTTTGCAAGGAGGTCAAACCAGTCAGAAGTAAGGGAAATCAACCCTGAGTATTCACTGGAAGGACTGATGCTGTCTCTGTAGTTCCAATATTTTGGCTACCTGAGGTGAAGAGTCAATGCATTGGAAAAGACTCTGGTGCTGGGAAAGATTAAAGGCAAAAAGAAAAGTGGGTAGCAGAGAACAGATGGTTAGATAGTATCACTGATTCAATGGACATGAGTTTGAGCAAACTCCAGGAGATAGTGAAGGAAGGACAGGGAAGTCTGGAGTGCTACAGTCCATGGGGGTTGCAAAGAGTCAGACGTGACTGAATAACAGCAATAACAGATGTGTACTGAGCTAATGTAGGCATGGAGGCCACAGCCTGTTTGCCTGATTCTCTCTAGTAATTAAGTCGAGAACAAAGAAGATGGAGGGATATCTCTTGATGCATTTTAAAATGCCAGCAGAATATTTAATTAATGCCATTATCAATGAAGGAAGTTAGTGTATGAAACTTTGTGTGATTACTTCATTATGCTTTATGTCAGAGGGAACAATTTAGGTTTTTTTTTTTGAAAGGGCAATCTGGATAGAAGATGTCCAGTTCAATTATTACATCCACAAAGTTTAAAAGTATATAAATGTGGACAGGATCCTATAATAGACCCCATGGACTCATCGCCCAGCTTAGACAACTGGCTTCCCACGGCCTGTGCTGCTTCCATCTGTGCTCATTTCTGCTTCTCCACCCCAGCCCTCACTATTTTCAAGCAAATCCCAGAACTGCATCATTTTCTCCATAAATTTAATTATTTATAAACACATTTGGGAAGATTTGATAATGAATTTCCTCTTATTCATGCTGGCTTCCTGCACATTTTGGCTGCTCCATCATCTTGCTGACATTTACTGTCTTTTCTTTGCCTTATGTGGAATTTTGCACTAAAAGACAAAGCTTGGCAACTAAAAACAGAAAAGGCTTAATTGGCCAGACTTGTTTAATTTTTCTATTATTTTAATTCATGTTTTAGAAAGTAGCTTACAAAGTGGAAATACATATTTCCATATAATATTGCATATGTGAAAAAAACAATATTTTTATTTTAAGGAGCGCTCTTAACCATAGAGGAAATATGAGTGAGAACTGAAGCTCTGCTTACTTTCATTTCAGGAACATGTTAAATAATGCTAAGGTAAGACAAAACAATCCAGTGTAAGGCACATAAAGAGCTCCCGGGATTAGGGGATATTTTGAGGGGAAATTTCTCATAGGAAGAATTAGGTGAAGCCAAAACTAGAAGTGAGAAATAAGATATTTTTGAATGTGAAAGTTTGGTCAGAAAATATAAAGCCATATAAAATGTGGTTTCACAAAATATGGAATATACTGTTTAGACACTAAAATAGTATTTTTACATGTCTGTCTGTACACAGAGATTATAAATGACCTCCCTCTTTATATAAAATATATCAGTAAAAGGGTCCATCACCAGGGTTAGCTGGATTGGAGAAGGAAGACGGTGATAATACTCTTGACAGTTACCTCTGCCTTTCTGCCATTTCTTTCTGCCTTATTGTCTTTAAGTACCAACCAGAGCTAATTTATCCATCCAATGAACACGAGTCACAGTATTTTATTCAGAAGGATATCAATTAAATATTTGGAGGAACAAGTAAAATCAATTTCTGGTCTTTCAAATCTAAAGCTAGCATTCTAAACTTTATCTAGCTTAAAACTCCTGCCACTGTTCCAAGGAAGAAAGTTTCTCTGTATCTGTTCCATTCATAGACTAGTGATGGTTTGTAGTGGACTGGAATATTGACTCTAATATTATAGCGGTCTAATTTAGTCAAAAGAGCCTACCTGCAATGCAGGGACCCGGGTTCGATCCCTGGGTTGGGAAGATCCCCTGGAGAAGGAAATGGCAGCCCACCGCCGGAGCGCACTGACCTTGCCTGGAGACCTCCACGGACAGAGGAGCCTCGAGGGCTACAGCCCACGGGGTCTCAGAGAGCTGGGCACGACTGAGCGACTGACGCTGCCGCTGTCGCTTTCAGTTCAGCTCTGTGTCCGGACCCTGAGCTCTCTGGACTAAACGAGTTATTAGAGGTCACACTGTTAGAATGCGTCAGTGTGGAGACAAAAAGCCAGCTTTCTTGCCTTCCATGTTGGGCGCACCCATCCCAGATATTATTAACACATAAGATGGGCTTTTATCTCAAGTGACAGATGAAGAAAATTGTTTGCTTCTGTTAACTATGGTGGTATATAAATTTGTGGTTTAATAAAATGGCTTTAAACACAGATTATTTCAGGAAGTTATACAACTTTTAAGGTCCCACCAAGCTCTAAGATGATGAATTTATGAGAAGAGGTCCTAGTTTGTGTTTTTCAAAGCAAATAACTTTTTATTGAAGTACAGTTAATTCAGTTAGTACAGTTAATTAGATTAAACTCAGTTAATTCAGAAGACAGCTTCTGGTATACTGTAAAGCAATTCAAATATATATCTGCATATTTTTCAGATTCATTTCTAAGAAAACTTATTACAAGATATTAAATAAAGTTCTATGTGCCAGGTTGTTTATTATTATACAGTAATTCATATGGGTTGATCCAAAACTCCTAATTTACCCTTCGCTACCTTGTTGCCCCTTGGGCAATCATAAGCTTTTTTTCTATGTCTGTAAATCTGTTTCTGTTTTTGTATATAAGTTCATTTGTACTGTTTTTAAGATTCCACATGTAAGTGACATCATATGATATTGGTCTTTTTCTTTCTTACTTTACTTACTATGAAGATCTCTAGGTCCATTCATGTTGCTGTAAATGACATTATTTTATTCTTTTATGACTGAGTAATGCCATATATATATATATATATATATATATATATATATACACACACACACACACACACACATATGTATATACACACCACATCTTTTTTTAATCCATTGATGGACATTTAGGTTGTTTCCATGTCCTGATTATCATGAATACTGCTGCTTTGAACATAAGGGTGCATGAATACTTTTGAATTACCGTTTTGTTTGGATATATGCCCAGGAGTGGGATTGCTGAATCACAAGTCAGCTCTAATTTTAGTGTTCTGAGGAACTTCCATACTGTTCTCCATAGTGGCTGCACCAACTCACATTCTTACCAACAGTGTAGGAGGGTTCCCTTTTCTCTACGTCCTCTCCAGCATTTCTTATAGACTTTTTAATGATGAGGAGGCTCTCAACTTTTAAACCCTAATGTTCAACTGCTCAAAGGACTCATTCTGAGTCATAATAATGACATTTAGATACCATCAGTCTACTGTGTTGTGACCTTTTGAGAACCATAACTTCATTGTGTATAGCTGTTTCCACTTTCCAACATGTCATTTTATTATTGTTATAAATTACACTTGTTTTTTAAGGTTTTTAACTTTCAAATTACCATAAATTAAGAACTGGTTTTCTTTGGTTAGAGTTATAATAATCAGTTGCCCACGAAGTCAAAGAAAAAGAAATCACAATCAATGAAAAAACATAGTAAATATCCTCAGTATTCTTGGCTACAGTTTTCCCAGGTTGGAGTTTCACAATATGACAGAACATTAAGCAAAGTGAAAATATGTATGTTGGCTCACATACAGGGACCTGCCCATTTTTGCAAGGTCAGTTGGCTACTGCTGACATTTTAAGGTCAGTGAAAACTAATCTCAAGGTTCACTTGATTTAATCTGGAGAGAGTAAACAAAACAATGGGATGAGTAGAAGGGGACTGAGATACGCAGGTTTTGGGGGAACCTTAATGAGCAAACTTTGAAGGGTAGAGAATGACAGGAACTAGTTTTTACTTATCCTGGATTTTATTCATTCTGCGCAAGTTGAGTTCGCTGTAACTTAATATATAGCATTTAAAAAAATCAAAGTATGCTGTCATCTTGGCCTTTTTAATGCCCTTCTCCCTTTGAAAGATAGAAAGCATCTGGGGCCTACATTAGTTAGCAAATTAATATAGCGGTTTGAAATGGCACTTCATTAAAATTAAAATCTTCTGCTTTGTGAAGGACACCTTTAAAATAATGAAAAAGCAAGCCACTGATTGGGAGAGAACCTTCGTAAAAAACATACCTGATAAAGAGCTAATATCCAAAGTTTACAGAGATCTTTAAATTCTCATCAGTAAGAAAAACAATTTCATTTTTTAAAAAATGAGCAGAAGATCTGAGCAGACATTTTACCAAAAAAATAAACATTCGAGGAGATGATCCACACCATATGTCATTTAGAGAGCTATAAATCACAACAACAATGAGCTGCCATTACATAACTATTAGAAATGGCCAGAATCCAAACAACTGACAACACCAAATGGTGGTGGGGATGCAAGGCCACAGGAACTCTAATTCACCGTTTGCAGGAATACAAAATGGTATGGCCTCTTTGGAAGGCAGTTGGCAGTGACTCACAAAACTAAACACACTCTTACCATAGGTGTGTGTGTGTTCAGTCACTCAGTCATGGCCAGCCCTTTGTGACCCCATGAACTGTAGCCCACCAGGCTCCTCTGTCCATGGAATTTTCCAGGAGTTCTGGAAAATTTCCCACTCCGGGGGACCTTCCAGACCCAGGGATCGAATCCCTAGCTCCCGCACTGGAAGGTGGATTCTTTACCACTGTGCCACCTAGGAAGCCCACTCTTACCATATGATTCAGCAATCATGTTCCTTGGTATTTAATTAAAAAGGAGTTAAAAGTTTATATCCATACAAAAAACTGTATGTGGGTTTTTACAGCAGTTTTATTCATAATGACCAGAACTTGGAGGCAACCAAGACATTTTTCATTAGATAATTGTATAATTAAACTGAGGTACATCTAGACAATAGAACATTACGCAGTTATAAAATGGACTGTCTAGCTGCAGAGACACAGAGGGGCCTTAAATGCATGGTATGTGCATGCTAAGTTGCTTCAGTCGTGTCTGACTCTTTGCGACCCTATGGACCATAGCCTGCCAGGTTCCTCTGGCCACAGGATTCTCCAGACAAGAATACTGGAGTGGATTGCTATGTCCTCCACCAGGGGAACTTCCTGCGCAGGGATCAAACCCACGTCTCTTGTGTCTCCTGCATTGACAAGCATGTTCTTGACCACTAGTGCCACCTGGGAAACCCTGAAATGCATACTGCTATGTGAAACAAGCCAGTCTAAAAATACTACATGAGTACAACTCTGACATTCTAGAAAAGGAAAAACTATGGAAACAGAAGGATCTGTGGTTTCTAGGGATTCAAGGGCAGGGAGGGATAAATAGGCAGAGTAGAGAGGATTCTAGAGCTGTGAAACTCATGATACTGTAACGGTAGATACATGTTATTCATGATGTGTTATTAAACCCATAGAATGTAAAACACAAATAATAAATCCTAAATACTTTAGATAGTAATTATGTGTCAATAATGCATCAATTGTAACAAATGTATCACACTAATGCAACATGCTGATAATAGTGGAAACTGTGAGTGTGTGTGTATCCTGGTAGGAAGGAGGGGGTAGATGGAACCTCTTTGTACTTTCTACTCAATTTTCTGTAAACTTAAAAAGGAAGAGTGTGAAATAGCTTCTGAAGATGCATTATGAATTTTTGAATATTATATATTATTTCCTTTTTAAAACAACTTTACTGAAATTAATTGATATACAATTGTATATATCTAATATATACAATTTGGTGAGTTTGCTATTGTTACTGTTCAGTTGCTAAGTCATGTCTGACTCTTTGTGACCCCCATGAACTGCAGCATGCCAGGCTTCTGTGTCTTTCACTATCTCCCAGAGTTTGCTCAAATTCGTGTCTATTGAATTGGTGATGCTATCTAACCATCTCATCCTCTGTCGTCCCCTTCTCCTTCTACCCACAATCTTTGCCAGCATCAGGGTCTTTCCCAGTGAGATGGCTCTTTGCATCAGGTGGCCAAATTATTGAAGCTTTAGCTTCAGCATCAGTCCTTCCAATGAATATTCAGGGTTGAATTCCTTTAGGATTGACTGGCTTGATCACCTTGCTGTCCAAGGGATTCTCAAGGGTCTTCTCCAGCACCACAATTTGAAAGCATCAGTTCTTTGGCGCTCAGGTTTCTATATGGTCCAACTCTCACATCCGCACATGACTACTGGAAAAAAAATGGCTTTTACTATACAAACCCCTGGTGAGTTTGGACACATGCAAACACTTGCCATACCATGACCACAGTCAGGATAATGGCCATCCAACACTCCCTCATTTCCTTGTATCCCATTTTTCTCCCTCTGTGGTTGTAACACAATGTGAGATCTATCTACATGCTTAATAAAGTTTGAAGTGCACGATACTGTGTGCAATTAGCAATTACAGGCACACTGTTATATAGCAGATCTCCAGGACTAATTCACCTAGTTTAACTGAAATTTTTATATCCATTGAACAAATCCTCATTTAATATCCAAGATATATAAGACATTTAATATCTTCCTATGGAATGGGAGAAAATATTTGGAAACCATATGTTTGATATGCATTTTTTCTAGACCCTTTAAAATCCTTGTTCTGCGGAATTGATTGAGTAAAAAATTTGATTGGAAGGGCAAAAAAGTTAAGCCCTCACGTATTGCTATAAACTCAAAAAGATAGCAGAGATTTGCTACTTAATTCAATCTTGCAGGATTCAATATCAAAATATAAATTGAACTGATAGTTTTATTTAGCTTACTAAAGTGAAGATAGGAGTTTGGAATGATTATGACTGGTAGAATAACAAAATATTTTGAGGTCCAGTTCTGGTTCAACTAAATTGCCATTTCAAATCAATTTCCTGGTTTCATTTTAATCAAGTTTGATTCACCACATGGAGTTTCCACCATACGCACTTTGCAATGAACCAGAGTAAATTCCAAAAGGAGCCAGCACATTTCAGCTGTTAGAGTTCAAGCTCAGTAGAAACATTTTCCCTTTTTATGAAAGTTTTTATGCCTGAATGCACTTTGTGTAATTAGCCAACTGTTTGGAAATTATCATATAACTTTTACTTATTTTAATGAAATTAAAAAATTCAAATAATCTGCTTTCATATGTCTTCTCAGTCTTACAGTTTTATTAAAAATTGTTAAATTTTTCTGAGGATTTCTATGTCTATTGGTAACTGAGTTGAAGCTGCCTAAAACAATTTAGAAGTTTTTATCTATAATCTCATGTTTTACTTCATTAATTATCAAAGATGAATAATAAATTTGAGATACAACGCTGGGATTTTCTTCCTTTTAATATAGGGGTTGTGGTTTCTTTTTAGTAAATGTATGCTTATTGTGAGTTACACATATATTGTTCTCTGAAGAGTGTAATTCTTTCTTTCTTACTTTAAATTATTTTTTAAAATAAATTTATTTATTTATTTTTAATTTTTTCTCTAGTTGCAGAGAGCAGGAGCTACTCTCCAGTTGCGGTGTGTGGGCTTCTCACTGCAGTGGTTTCCCTTGCTGCAGAGCGTGAGCTCATGCAGGCTTCAGTGGTCGTAGCCCCTTGGGCTGGAGAACACAGGGTCGACAGTTGTGGCACACGGGCTTAGCTGGAATATTCCATGTGGGATCTTCCAGACCAGGGAGTGAATCTGTGTCTCCTGCATTGGCAGATGAGTTCTTACCACTGGGCCACCAAGGAAACTCTAAATTCTTTTTTTTTTTTTAAATTTATTTTTAAAATTGAAGTATGGTTGATTTACCATGTTTTTATTTATTTATTTATTTATTTTTATTGTTTTTGCCATACATTGTCATGATATCACCATGGGTTTACATATGCTTCCCCTCTGGAACCCCCCTCCCTCCTCCCTCCCCCCCCGGGAAATCTCGCTGCACCAGTCCCGAGCATCAATCCTGGGCTGGCGATTGATTAGACACATGACAATTAACATGCTTCAATGCCCTTCTCCCATAACATCCCACCCTTACCCTCATCCACAAAGTCCACGAGTCTATTCTATACATCTGCGTTCCTTTTGTTGTCTCCCATGTTGGGTTCTCGTTACTGTCTTTCTAAATTCCATATATATGCGTTAATATACTGTATTGTTGTTTTTGCTTCTGGCTTACTTCACTCTGGATAATGGGCTCCAGTTTCGTCCATCTGAGTAGAATTGCTTCAAATGAATTATTTTTTAATGCTGAGTAATATTCCATTGTGTATATGTACCACAGCTTTCTTATCCATTCGTCAGTTGATGGGCATCTAGGTTGTTTCCATGTCTTAGCTATTGTAAACAATGCAGCGATGAACATTGGGGTACACGTGGCTCTTTCAATTCTGGTTTCCTCGGTGTATATGCCCAGCAGTGGGATTGCCGGGTCATATGGCAGGTCTATTTGCAGCTTTTTAAGGAACCTCCACACTGTTTTCCATAGTGGCTGTACTAGTTTGCAATCCCACCAACAGTGTAAGAGGGTTCCCTTTTCTCCACATCCTCTCCAGCATTTATTGCTTGTAGACTTTTGGATGGCAGCCATTCTGACTGGTGTAAAGTGGTACCTCATTGTGGTTTTGATTTGCATTTCTCTGATAATGAGTGATGTTGAGCATCTTTTCATGTGTTTGTTAGCCATTTTTATATCTTCTTTGGAGAAATGTCTGTTAAGTTATTTGGCCCACTTTTTAATTGGGTTGTTTATTTTTCTGGAATGGAGCTGCAGGAGTTGCTTGTATATTTTTGAGATTAATTGTTTGTCCGTTGCTTCATTGGCTATTATTTTCTCCCGTTCTGAAGGCTGTCTTTTCACCTTGCTTATAGTTTCCTTTGTTGTGCAAAAGCTTTTAATTTTAATTAGGTCCCATTTGTTTATTCGTGCTTTTATTTCCAATATTCTGGGAGGTGGGTCATGGAGTATCCCGCTTTGGGTTATGGCAGAGAGTGTTTTGCCTATGTTATCCTCTAGGAGTTTTATAGTTTCTGGTCTTATGCTTAGATCTTTGATCCATTTTGAGTTTATCTTTGTGTATGGTGTTAGAAAGTGATCTAGTTTCATTATTTTACAAGTGGCTGTCTAGTTTTCCCAGCACCACTTGTTAAAGATGTTGTCTTTTCTCCATTGTATATTCTTGCCTCCTTTGTCAAAGATAAGGTGTCCATAGATGCGTGGATTTATCTCTGGGCTTTCTATTCTGTTCCATTGATCTATATTTCTGTCTTTGTGCCAGTACCATACTGTCTTAATGACTGTGGATTAGTAGTATAGCCTAAAGTCAGGTAGGTTGATTCCTCCAGTTCCATTCTTTTTTCTCAAGATTGCTTTGGCTATACGAGGTTTTTTGTATTTCCATACAAATTGAGAAATTATTTGTTCTAATTCTTTGAAGAAGACCTCTGGTAGCTTGATAGGAATTGCATTGAATCTATAGATTGCTTTGGGTAGTATACTCATTTTCACTATATTGATTCTTCCAATCCACGCACACGGCACATTTCTCCATCTGTTTGTGTCCTCCTTGATTTCTTTCATCAGTGTTTTATAGTTTTCTATATACAAGTCTTTTGATTCTTTAGGTAGAAATACTCCTAAGTATTTTATTCTTTTTGTTTCGATGGTGAATGGAATTGTTTCCTTAATTTCTCTTTCTGATTTCTCACTGTTGGTGTATAGGAATGCCAGGGATTTCTGTGTGTTGATTTTGTATCCTGAAACTTTGCTATATTCACTGATTAGCTCTAGTAATTTTCTCGTAGAGTCTTTAGGGTTTTCAATATAGAGGATCATGTCATCTGCAAACAGAGAGAGTTTTACTTCTTCTTTTCCAATCTGGATTCCTTTGATTTCTTTATCTGCTCTGATTGCTGTGGCCAAGACTTCCAAGACTATGTTGAAAAGTAGTGGTGAGAGTGGGCACCCTTGTCTTGTTCCTGATTTCAGGGGGAATGCTTCCAGCTTTTCACCATTGAGGATAATGTTTGCTGTGGGTTTGTCATATATAGCTTTTATTATGTTGAGGTATGTTCCTTCTATTCCTACTTTTTGGAGGGTTTTTATCATAAATGGATGTTGAATTTTGTCAAAGGCTTTCTCTGCATCTATTGAGATAATCATGTGATTTTTATTTTTCAATTTGTTACTGTGGTGTATTACATTGATCGATTTACGAATATTGAAGAATCCTTGCATCCCTGGGATAAAGCCTACTTGATCATGATGTATGATCTTTTTGATGTGTTGTTGGATTCTATTTGCTAGAATTTTGTTGAGGATTTTTGCATCTAAGTTCATCAGTGATATTGGCCTGTAGTTTTCTTTTTTTGTGGCATCTTTGTCGGGTTTTGGAATTAGGGTGATGGTGGCCTCATAGAATGAGTTTGGAAGTTTACCTTCGTCTGCAATTTTCTGGAAGAGTTTGAGTAGAATAGGTGTTAGCTCTTCTCTAAATTTTTGGTAGAATTCAGCTGTGAAGCCATCTGGTCCTGGGCTTTTGTTTAATGGAAGATTTCTGATTACGGTTTCAATTTCCGTGCTTGTGATGGGTCTATTAATATTATCTATCTCTTCCTGGTTTAGTCTTGGAAAGTTGTACTTTTCTAGGAATTTGTCCATTTCATCCAAATTGTCCAGTTTTTTTGTGTATAGTTGCTGATAATAGTCTCTTATGATCCTTTGTATTTCTGTGTTTTCTGTTGTGATCTCTCCATTTTCATTTCTAATTCTGTTGATTTGGTTCTTCTCCCTTTGTTTCTTGATGAGTCTGGCTAATGGTTTGTCAATTTTATTTATCTTCTCAAAGAACCAGCTTTTGGCTTGGTTGATTTTTGCTATGGTCACTTTTGATTCCTTTGCATTAATTTCTGCCCTGATCTTTAAGATTTCTTTCCTTCTACTAGACCTGGGCTTCTGCATCTCTTCCCTTTCTAGTTGCTTTAGGTGTAAAGTAAGGTCATTTATTTGATTTTTCTCTTGTTTCCTGAGGTGAGCTTGTATTGCTATGAACTTTCCCCTTAACATTGCTTTCACAGTGTCCCATAGGTTTTGGGCTGTTGTGTTTTCATTTTCATTGGTTTCTATGCATAACTGAATTTCATTTTTGATTTCTTCTGTGATTTGTTGGTTATTCAGCAGTGTGTTGTTGAGCCTCCATATGTTGGAAGTTTTGAAAGGTTTTCTCCTGTAGTTGATATCTAATCTCACTGCATTGTGGTCAGAAAAGATGCTTGGGATGATTTCAATATTTTTAAATTTATCAAGGTTAGATTTATGGCCCAGGATGTGATCTATCCTGGAGAAGGTCCCGTGTGCACTTGAGAAAAAGGTGAAATTCCTTGTTTTGTGGTGGAATGACCTACAGATATCAATTAGGTCTAGTTGGTCTATTGTATCATTTAAAGTTTGAATTTCCTTGTTACTTTTCTGTCTAGTTGATCTATCCATTGGTGTGAGTGGTGTATTAAAGTCTCCCACTATTATTGTGTTGTTGTTAATTTCCCCTTTCATACTTGTTAACATTTGACTTACATATTGTGGAGCTCCTATGTTAGGTGCATAAATATTTATAATTGTTATTTCTTCTTCCTGGATTGATCCTTTGATCATTATGTAATGTCCATCTTTATCTCTTTTCACTGCCTTTATTTTAAAGTCTACTTTATCTGATATGAGTATTGCCACTCCTGCTTTCTTTTGGTCTTTATTCGCATGGAATATCTTTTTCCAGCCTTTAACTTTCAGTCTATATATGTCCCTAGGTTTGAGGTGGGTCTCTTGTAGGCAACATATATAGGGGTCTTGTTTCTGTATCCAATCGGCCAATCTTTGTCTTTTGGTTGGGGCATTCAGCCCTTTTACATTTAAGGTAATTATTGATAAGTATGATCCCGTTGCCATTTATTTTATTGTTTTGGGTTCCAGATTATCTATCCCATCCGTGTTTCCTATCTAGGCAAGTTCCTTTAGCATTTGTTGGAGGGCTGGTTTGGTGTTGCTGAATTCTCTCAGTTTCTGCTTGTCTGAGAAAATTTTGAATTCTCCTTCAAATTTGAATGAGATCCTTGCTGGGTACAGTAGTCGGGGTTGTAGATTGTTTTCTTCCATGACTTTAAGTATGTTTTGCCATTCCCTTCTGGCCTGAAGTGTTTCTATTGAGAGATCAGCTGTTATCCTTATGGGATTCCCCTTGTGAGTTATTTTTTGCTTCTCCCTTGCTGCTTTTAATAGTTGGTCTTTGTATTTGATATTTGCTAATTTGATTAATATGTGTCTTGGGGTGTCCCGCTTGGGGTTCATTCTATTTGGGACTCTCTGTGTTTCTTGGACCTGAGTGGCTATTTGCTTCCCCAATTTAGGGAAGTTTTCAACAATTATCTCTTCAAGAATTTTCTGATGGTCTTTCTTTTTGTCTTCTTCTTCTGGGACTCCTATGATTCGAATATTGGTGCGTTTAATATTGTCCCAGAGGTCTCTAAG
>ML661334.1:2820582-2836684 GCA_007570785.1 Antilocapra americana | reverse complement strand
AACTCCAACTTATTTTCCAGGTTTTGGATCATTTTCACTATCATTATTCGGAATTCTTTGTCAGGTAGACTTCCTATCTCTTCGTCTTTTGTTTGGTCTAGGGGGTATTTATCCTGTTCCTTTACTTGCTGGGTATTTCTCTGCCTTTTCATCTTGTTTATCTTGCTGTGTTGTCCCTTTATTGTGGGGATTCCTCTCTGTGGGAGGGGTTGGATGTGTGGTTTGTTAAAGTTTCCTGGATGGGAAGGCTTGTGTGGTTTTCTGGTGGGTGGGTCTAGGTTTCCTCACTGTTACTCCTCACGTCGGCAATGGGTCGCCCCTCCAGATGCCCGATGTCCTCTGCCAGCATTCAGTTCCTGTTTTTTGGAGTTTGCTCGGCCTTTAAAAGTTCTTTTGGTATATTTATTGGGGAGAGAGTGTTCTCCCCGTCCTTTTCCTCCGCCATCTTAGTTCCCTCCCTCTACCATGTTGTTTTAATTCCTGCACTACAGCAAAGTGACTCAGCTATGCACACACATACATTCTTTCTTATATTCTTTTCCATTATGTTAGTCACTCAGTCGTGTCTGACTCTTTGTGATCTCATGGACTGTAGCCCACCAGGCTCCTCTGTCCATGGAGTTCTCCAGGCAAGAATACTGGAGTGGGTAGCCATTCCCTTCTCTAGGGGATCTTCTGGACCCTGGGATTGAACCCAGGTCTCCTGCATTGGCAGGCAGATTCTTTATCACTGAGCCACCTAGTTTCCTAGATATTATACAACATTTTAATTAACATATTTGTCCACCAATTTACTCAAATAAAAGAATTTTTAAATGTCGTATGTTCTGTGTAGTTTTTAAAAAACTTGAAAACCTAAGAATTTATGCTTAATAAAACTTGTGTGGAAAATCACTCTACACACAAAGAAAAACAATCTGATAAAATCAAGTTGCTTCCACAGGCCTAGAGTGCAAATGGATACCTTGGAATCAAAATCTTTGATGCTTTCTATGTTATTTTTTTTTACTTCAACTCAAAAGAGAATTTTTTTGATGTTTTATTTATTTATTTTTTAAAATTATTATTATGTTTATTAGTTTTTAATTAATTAATTAATTTTCTTTACATTATCGTGTTGGTTTTGCCATACATTGACATGAATCTGCCATGGGTATACATGTGTTCCCCTTCCAGAACCCCCCTCCCACATCCCTCCCAATTGCATCCTTCTGGGTTATCCTGGTTCACCAGCCCTGAGCACCCTGAATCATACACCAAACCTGGGCTGGCAATTCATTTCACATATGATAATTTACATGTTTCAATGCTGTTCTCCCGTATCATCCCACCCTTGCCCTCTCCCATAGAGTCCAAAAGACTCTTCTATACATCTGCATCTCTTTTGCTGTCTCGCATACAGGGTTCTCGTTACCATCTTTCTAAATTCCATATATATGCGTTAGTATACTGTATTGCTGTTTTTCCTTCTGGCTTACTTCACTCTGGATAATAGGCTCCAGTTCCGTCCACCTGATTAGAACTGATTCAAATGAATTTTTTTTTAATGCTGAGTAATATTCCATTGTGTATATGTACCACAGCTTTCTTATCCATTAGTCAGTTGACGGGCATCTAGGTTGCTTCCATGTCCTGGCTATTTAAACAATGTGGCGATGAACATTGGGGTACATGTGTCTCTTTCAATTCTGGTTTCCTCAGTGTGTATGCCCAGCAGTGGGATTGCTGGGTCATATGGCAGTTCTATTTCCAAAAGAGAATTTTTAATGTTTGCAACTAAAAACTCAACACATACGCATATATGGAACTGTGCTTCTCTTAGTATATCTTTAAACTATGAATAATCTCCACAAATTTGAAAAAGGTCATTTTGTTTTCATTCACACTTTCATAAACTGTGTTTTCATTATAAAAATATCCCATAAATTTCCATTTGTATAGAATTAAATATGTGGTAAAGAACCTGCCTGCCAATGCAAGAGACATAAGAGACATAGTTTTGATCCCTGGATCTGGAAGATCCCCTGGAGGAGGGCATCACAAACTACTTGAGTATTCTTGCCTGGAGAATTCCAAGGACAGAGGAGCCCCGTGGGCCACAGTCCATAGGATTGCGAAGAGTCAGACATGACTGAAGCAATTTAGTATGCACACATGCATGCACATATAATTACACTAGCCCAGATGGAGTGGGATGTTAATATTTATATTTAATTTTAAAGTAACTTTTAATGCACTTACAGAAGGACTGGCAGTTTTCAGGAACAATTACAGCATATGCAAATCATAGTGATACAATGATTTGTATCAATAAAAGACAACAACCACATCTCAATAGATGCAGAAAAGGCACTTGATAAAATTCCACATCCAACCATGAGAAAAATTCTTACCAAAGTGGGTATCCAAGCAACATATCTCAACATAATAAAGTCTATTTATGACAAACCTACAGCCTACTAATACTCAATGGTGAAAGGCTGAAATACTTAAGTTTTGAAAAAAAAAAAAAAGCTAGACTTCACAATTCACGGGTACGCCTAGGAGTCAGAACATCCACTGGGGGGCAGAAGTGCACCAGGATCACTCATAAGCAGCCCAGCCCTTGAACTCAGAATGACGCCATCGCCAGGGGAACATGCGGAGGCTCCCAGGGAGGACAGTCTCCAGCTGTGCCCCGTGTGGGCACCGAGCCCTGGCCTGGGTCCCCTGCCTGCTCTCCCTCGTGGCCAAAGGGTACATTTGGGAGAGGCAGGCCCCCAGAGAGAAGCCGAGTTGCCTGAGTCTACATTTTTACACCACTGGTCCCCTGGTGAGTTCAAGGACCCCAAGTCTCCTTGAGGCTCCCTGTTCTGTTAGTACTAACTTCACAACTGAAGTTTCTCGTTTTACTCAGTCGTTTAAAGAAGGGTGAAGAAACAAAGGGCTGAAAAGTTGCTTTTGTTTGTCATACTTTGAAATAGAAGGGAAAAAGCAGACAGGGACATACATAGCTTTTAAGAGAACATGGAGACTGCATTCCCCCCATTTCCCCACTGAAAATGCTCTTTACATGTAAGATGATAAACCACAGTGAAGTCATGGTTTATATTCTTGGCACTGAGGAAGGAAGGGCGATTCAAGTCAGTGTTGCTGCCAGGCTATGGACTAACTCGTGGTAACTTGTCTAGAGGCCAGAATAGGTGCAAGAAGTGAGCATCCCTAAAGCGGGACTCTCCTAGGATGATGTGCATGGGGGTCTCTGGGGATCTCGCTGAACTGTGGGTTCGGAATCACTGGACATGCCTGTGATTAAGCTATGGTTTTGCAACTCCAAACCTGTCCAGCCAAGCTTGGCTTTGGGAGGCTGGGCTGAGCTAGGCTCTTCCAGTAGGGGGCGCCAGGGGGAGCTTGCCAAACCAGGTGGGGGAGCAGGGGCCTGTCTCCTTCGGCCCCTGTGGGCCTCGTGGGCATCGCCCAGCGATGATTCCTCCGTCTGCAGCAGCAGCAGCAGCAGCTCTTTCCTGTAGCACCAGCTTCCGGTTTCCAGGTCTGATCACGCTCTCGCCATGAACTTTGTTACGCCCTTCAGGGATCCCAGCGTTAGCCAAGCAGCTCCCCTGTCCAACGTCTTTCCTTTACTGTATTCCTAATTTGTTGGAGTTCTATTTTCACCCTTTCAATTACCCAGTTAGTAAGCTTATGCTGCTGCTGCTGCTAAGTCGATTCAGTCGTGTCTGACTCTGTGCGACCCCAGAGACGGCAGCCCACCAGGCTCCCCCGTCCCTGGGATTCTCCGGGCAAGAGTACTGGAGTGGGTTGCCATTGCCTTCTCTAGTAAGCTTATACCTAGTTAACAATGCTTCGTATGAAATGCTCACTGTTCAAATAACGGGTGTGGTTTCTTTCAGGTTCCTGCCTGGACTCTGATACAGGACGGTCGGGGCAGGGCCTGAGATTTTGCCTTTCTCACAAGCTTCAAGGTGATGCCCAACTGCTGGGTCCACCGACCACAGTATTAGGAGCAAGCAGCTACTAACCAAAAGTGGTTCTCAAACTCTGGCCACACATTCGAGTCCCGGCCGCACATTTCCGGGAGCTTTAGGAAATGGCCGACGACTAGATGCCACCCCAGTGAGTCAGATTTAGTTGGTCTGAGGCGTGGCTTAAGCACTGGGTTTACAGACGTCTTCCTAATTGATTCTAATATGCAGCCAAAGTTGAAGACCTCTGCTTTAGAGCAGTGGTTCTTTTCTTACAGTTGTTGGTGGTGATGGGGGGGTGGTGGTGCCTTTATTGAGAGTGGGGCTGGGGATGCTCTGAACATCCTTTGACACACAGACACCCCCCAAACAAAGGATGGTTTCACCCGTATATAAACAGCGCCAAGTTTGAGAAACCCTGGTGGAGATGATGTGGCAAGATCAACCCAGCTCATCTTTATCTGTTTTCTGTTTACTTACTCATTCAAATATATGGGTGGAGCATCTACTGTGGGATTTCCTAGATGTTGGAGGCTACAAAAAATTTGAGAGCAAGGTATTCAAAGACAACCAAAGAAGAGAGAAAATCATCCCATCCTATTCTTGTTAGGTGAACAAGCAGGCTTTGTTTTTTTATGTCCTGGAAGTTAACTGTAGGGGCTTCTCTCATAACTTAGTTGGTAAAGAATCCACCTGCAATGCAGTAGACCCCAGTTCGGTTCCTGGATCAGGAAGATCTGCTGCAGAAGGGATAGGCTACCTACTCCAGTAGTCTTGGGCTTCCCTTGTGGCTCAGCTGGTAAAGAATCCACCTGCAATGAGAGAGACCTGGGTTCGATCCCTGGGTTGGGTAGATGTCCTGGAGAAGGGAAAGGCCGCCCACTCCAGTATTCTGGCCTGGAAAATTCCATGGACTGTATAGTCCATGGGGTTGCAAAGAGTCAGACACGACTGAACAACCTTCACTTTCAAGTTAACTGTAGTGCAAGACTTGCTAGTATGTGTACAGTCTGCAGATTCTCCCAGAACCTTGCCTTGTCCCACTGTGTATTGTTGGCAAGCATTCTAGTGTCACTATCAAGAACACCACTTCAAAAAAAGAAGCAGATTAGAGAACAAACTAGTGATTACCATTGGGGGGAGGGAATTGAGGAGGGGGAGGGGATGAAGACCTACAAACTATTAGGTATAAAACAAGCTACAATGATACATTGTGTAACATGGGATAAAATATAAATATAAAAATATAAGTCTATATATAAAATAAAAATTAAAAATATAGGCAATATTTTTCAATAACTACAAAAACAGTATAATCAAAAATTTTTTTGAACAGACTCGTGGACTCTGTAGATGAGGGCAAGGGTGGGATGATATGGGAGAATGGCATTGAAACATGTTAATTATCATATGTGTAATCAATCGCCAACCCAGGATTGATGCTCAGGGCTGGTGCATCGAGATTTCCCGGAGGGAGGGAGGAGGGAGGGGGGTTCTGGAGGGAGAGCATATGTAAACCCATGGCGATATCATGTCATTGTATGGCAAAACTAATAAAAAAAAGAAAAAAAATGTCTGCAAACAAATAAAGCAGCATTTACATGGGTTAACACACACACACACACAAATTTTTGTGAACACTATGTTGTATACTAGTAACTTATACAGTATTGTACATTGACTCTACTTCAGTAACAAAGAATGACAGTAGAAAGTGGAGAGAAAGCTGATCAGTTTGCATGATCCTCCTTTTAGCTGCTAGTGTAGTATCCAATTCATATCCTTGAGAATTGAGGAACTGGCTAACTTCAGGCAGAATGAATGAAGACATTCTAATAATGAACAATTACCACTGGCTGGACGTCTTCTATTATTGTGTGCCAGGTGTTTTGTTAGGCACTCTAGATATCATGTTTAATCCTTTGAGGGAAGTTTTGTTAACGCTATGGTCAAGTTAGTGGGATCAAGACTTTGAAACCATCAATACATGCCAATGTTCCATAGCTTATGAGGATTGGAGTTTTTGTCACTTCAGAAAATGATATCCATCCATATATTCCATTAAGAATACTAAGGATTTCCATCCAAGCAATGGTGGTGTGTCAATTGCAGTGGCACCGGCACTGTGATGTCAACATCAGAGCTTTAACAGGATTGCCTGCCAATACCCATAATGCCCTGTAACCCTGTACTTCATCACTACCCACAGTGCCTTGCATCCCTGTACTTCATCACTACCCACAATGCCCTGCATCCCTGTATTGCATCATTACCCGTAATGCCCTGTATCATTACCCCCAGTGTTGTGGGCATGGGTTTCTATTTCCTCCAAGAGGTGGGGGCTTCCCTACTCCCCCTACCCTTGGCATGCATGGTACACTGAGCCCTCCCTGCAGAGACGGAGTGGCTGTGACCGTGGTGAGCAGCTGCTGCTTCAGCTGTTCTCTTGGCTGTTCCCTCTGCCTCTTGTTCTCTCCTGGTCCCTGGGCAAGTAAGCCTGGTGTGCAGACAGGCAATATGTCTTCAAAGGCAGCAAATGCCAAGTCGTTTGAAAGTTCATCCATCTCTAGAGCATAATTGCTGCAACCATTTTGGTGATTCCATCAAAACTGTAACAGATTTTCTTCTTTCCTGTTATTTAAGCTCTACTAGATCTGTCCTTACTTACACCCCAGGGCAGTGTTCTCTATCTCAGAAGTCCTGTGAAAACCCTAGTGGGCTAAGCAGTCAAATGATCAGCATTTCCTTTTTTTTTTTTAAATGAAATTCACTGGAATAAAACTTTTGCTCCATGAATATCTTTCCATATAGGGCCTATCTTAGTTTCCTATCACCATTGGAACAAGTTGCCAAACTCTTCAAGGCTTAAAACAATACAGATTTATGACCTTTTAGTTCTGTGGGTTAGAACACTCATTGGGCTAAAATCAAGGTGTCTGCTGGCTTGTTCCTGCTGGCGTTCCAGGGAGAGTCCACATCCTTGCCTTTTTCAGCTCAGAAGGACACCTGATATCCTTGGCTCGTGGCACGACTCACCTTCAGAGCAGCAGAGGTGTATGGAGTTTTTTTCAGAGCGCATCACTCCGGCCTTCTCATCTGGTTAGCCACCTTTTTCTACTTTTAAAGGCCCCTGTAATCACAGTGGCATCATGGATAACCCAGGATGGGCACAAAGTCAAGTTGATTAGAGTCTCATTTTTCCTTTGATCTTTAACTAACATATACAAGGTCCAGAATATTAAGATGTAGACATTTTTTGGAGGGGAGTTATTCTATCCTTCAACTGTGTGGACCACAACAAACTCTGGAAAATTCTTAAAGAGATGGGAATATGAGACCACCTGACCTGCCTCCTGAGAAATCTGTATGCAGATCAGGAAGCAACAGTTAGAACTGGACATGGAACAACAGACTGATTCCTGAAAAGGAGTACGTCAAGGCTGTATATTGTCGCCCTGCTTATTTAACTTATATGCAGAGTACATCATGAGAAATGCTGGGCTGGAGGAAGCACAAGCTGGAATCAACATTGCCAGGAGAAATATCAATAACCTCAGATATGCAGACGACACCACCCTTATGGCAGAAAGTGAAGAAGAGGTACAGAGTCTCTTGCTGAAAGTGAAAGAGGAGAGTGAAAAAGTTGGCTTAAAGCTCAACATTCAGAAAACTAAGATCATGGCATCTGGTCCCATCACTTCAAGGCAAATAGATGAGGAAACAGTGGAAACAGTGAGAGACTTTATTCTGGGGGGCTCAAAAATCACTGCAGATGGTGACAGAAGCCATGAAACTGAAATATGCTTGTTCCTTGTAAGAAAAGGTATGACTAATCTAGATAGCATATTAAAAGCAGAGACATTACTTTGTTGACAAAGATCCATATAGTCAAAGCTATGATTTTTCCAGTAGTCATGTATGGATGTGAGAGCTGGACTCTAAAGAAAGCTGAGCACCGAAGAATTGATGCTTTTGAACTGTGGTGTTAGACAAGACTCTTGAGAGTCCCTTGAACTGCCAGGAGATCCAGTTCAGTATCAGTTCAGTCACTCATCATGTCCCACTCTTTGAGACCCCATGAACAGCATGTCAGGCCTCCCTGTCCATCACCAACTCCCAGAGTCCACCCAAATCCATGTCCATCGACTTGGTGATGCCATCCAGCCATCTCATCCTCTGTCTTCTCCTTCTCCTCCTGCCCCCAATCCTTCCCAGTATCAGGGTCTTTTCCAATGAGTCAGCACTTTGCATGAGGTGGCCAAAATACTGGAGTTTCAGCTTGAACATCAGTCCTTTCAATGAACACCCAGGACTGATCTCCTTTAGGATGGACTTGTTGAATCTCCTTGCAGTCCAAGGGACTCTCAAGAGTCTTCTCCAAAACACAGTTCAAAAGCATCAATTATTTGGTGCTCAGCTTTCTTCCCAATTCAACTCTCACATCCATACATGACTACTGGAAAAACCATAACCTTGACTAGATGGACTTTTGCTGGCAAAGTAATGTCTCTGATTTTCAATATGCTATCTAGGTTGGTCATAACTTTCCTTCCAAGGAGTAAGTGTCTTTTGATTTCATGGCTGCAATCACCATCTGCAGTGATTTTTGAGCCCCCCAGAATAAAGTCTCTCACTGTTTCCACTGTTTCCTCATCTATTTGCCTTGAAGTGATGGGACCAGATGCCATGATCTTAGTTTTCTGAATGTTGAGCTTTAAGCCAACTTTTTCACTCTCCTCTTTCACTTTCAGCAAGAGGTTTTTTAGTTCCTCTTCACTTTCTGCCATAAGGGTGGTGTCGTCTGCATATCTGAGGTTATTGATATTTCTCCTGGCAATGTTGATTCCAGCTTGTGCTTCTTCCAGCCCAACGTTTCTCATGATGTACTCTGCATATAAATTAAATAAGCAGGGTGACAATATACAGCCTTGATGTACTCCTTTTCCTATTTGGAACCAGTCTGTTGTTCCATGTCCAGTTCTAACTGTTGCTTCCTGGCCTGCATACAGGTTTCTTAAGAGACAGGTCAGATGGTCTGGTATTCCCATCTCTTTAAGAATTTTTCACAGTTTATTGTGATCCACACAATCAAAAGCTTTGGCATAGTCAATAAAGCAGAAGTAGATGTTTTTCTGGAACTCTGTTGCTTTTTCAATAATCCAGTAGATGTTGGCAATTTGATCTCTGGTTCCTCTGCCTTTTCTAAAATCAACTTGAACATCTGGAAGTTCATGGTTCATGCATTGCTGAAGCCTGGCTTGGAGAATTTTGAGCATTACTTTACTAGCGTGTGAAATGAGTGCAATTGTGCAGTAGTTTGAGCATTCTTTGGCATTGCCTTTCTTTGGGATTGGAATGAAACTGACCTTTTCCAGTCCTGTGGCCATTGCTGAGCTTTCCAAATTTGCTGGCATATTGAGTGCAGCACTTTCACCAGTCCATCCTAAAGGAAATCAGTCCTGAATATTCATTGGAAGGACTGATGTTGAAGTTGAAACTCAAGTACTTTGGCCACCTGATGCAAAGAACTGATTCACTGGAAAAGACTCTCATGCTGGGAAAGATTGAAGGCGAGAGGAGAAGGGGACAACAGAGGATGAGATGGTTGGATGGCATAACTAACTCAATGGACATGGATTTGAGTAAACTCTAGGAGTTGTTGATGGACAGGGAAGCCTGGCGTGCTGCAGTCCATGTGGTGGCAAAGAGTTGGACTCAACTGAGTAACTAAACTGAACTCCCAGGGGTACAGTGTAAACGCATTTGAAAAATATCATCTGATGGTAAATTATTCTGCTTCAAACATAGCAGATGCCCTGAAAGGGCTTACCTGTATCAGTAGATCAGGTTCTCATTCATGTCACCTACGACTCTGAGTCTTGATCTGAAGATTATTTTTAGTATTTTTTTTTTCCTACTGATCTGGATTTGGCTAATCCACTCCAAGCCCTGAATGTTGGCAGGAACTCTCCACTTTCTATTTATCTTTTTTCTAAGAACCATTAGGGTGATATTGTCACTTGGGTCTAATTTCAACAAAGTAAAAGCAAAGAAGAGAAAGAAACAAGGCTGTTCTTTTCAGAAAAACAAATCCAAACTCTGGCTCACAGAGATCTCTCTGTGAATACTCTTTTCATGTCCAGCTTTGTTTTACATAAAATATTACGAGATTATGGACTCAAGGGTCATCAGCTTTGAGCAGCATCATTGTAACTCTATGAGATAAGCAATGGTTATCAGCCATAGAGTTCAGTTAAGAAAAATAAGATATTACATTATTTGATATCAAATTCCTTTCGATTATACAGTGGAAGTGACAAATAGATTCAACAGATTAGATCCAATAGAGAGAGTACTGAAAAACTATGGATGGAGGTTCATGACATTGTACAGGAGGCAGTGATCAAGACCATACCCAAGAAAAAGAAATGCAAAAAGTCAAAATGGTTGTCTGAAGAGGCCTTGCAAATAGTTGAGAAAAGAAGGGAAGCTAAAGGAAAAGGAGGAAAAAAAAGATATTACCCATTTAAATGCAGAGTTCCAAAGAATAGCAAGGAGAGATAAGAAAGCCTCCGTTAGTGATCAGTGCAAAGAAATAGAGGAAAACAATAGAATGGGAAAGACTAGAGATCTCTTCAAGAAAATTAAAGATAACAAAGGAACATTTCATGCAAAGATGGGCTCAATAAAGGACAGAAATGGTATGGACCTAAAAGAAGCAAAGGATATTAGGAAAAGATGGCAAGAATACACAAAAGAACTGTACAAAAAAGATCTTCATGACCCAGATAACTACAATGGTGTGATCACTCACCTAGAGCCTGACATCCTGGAATGTGAAGTCAAGTGGGCCTTAGGAAGCATCACTACAAACAGAGCTAGTAGAGGTGATGGAATTCCAGTTGAGCTGTTTCAAATCCTAAAAGATGATGCTGTGAAAGTGCTGCATTCAATATGCCAGCAAACTGAGAAAACTCAGCAGTGGCCACAGGACTGGAAAAGGTCAGTTTTCATTCCAATCCCAAAGAAAGACAATGCCAAAGAATGCTTGAACTACTACATTTTGCACTCATCTCACATGCTAGCAAAGTAATGCTCAAAATTCTCAAAGTCAGCCTTCAACAACAGGACATGAACTGTGAAATTCCAGATGTTCAAGCTGGATTTCAAAAAGGCAGAGGAACCAGAGATCAAATTTCCAACATCCGATGGATCACTGAAAAAGCAAGAGAGTTCCAGAAAAACATCTACTTCTGCTTTATTGATTATGCCAAAGCTTTTGACTATGTAGATCAGAACAAACTGTGGAAAATTCTCAAATAGATGGAGATACAAGACCACTTTACCTGCCTCCTGAGAAATCTGTATGCAGGTCAAGAAGCAAGAGCTAGAACAGGACATGGAACAACAGACTGGTTCCAAATCAGGAAAGGAGTATGCCAAGGCTGTATATTGTCATCCTGCTTATTTAACTTATATGCAGAGTACATCATGCTAAACACCAGGCTGGATGAAGCACAAACTGGCATCAAGATTTCCGGGAGAAATATCAATAACCTCAGATATCAGATGATACCATCATTATGGCAGAAAGTGAAGAAGAACTAAAGAGTATCCTGAGGAAAGTGAAAGAAGAGAGTGAAAATGTTGACTTAAATCTCAACATTCAGAAAACTAAGACCATGGCATCCAGTCTGATCATCACTTCATGCAAATAGATGGGGAAACAATGGAAACAGTGAGAGACTATATTTTTTGGGGGTTGCAAAATCACTGCAGATGGTGACTGCAGCCATGAAATTAAAAGATGCTTGCTCCTGGGAAGAAAAGCTATGACCAACCTAGACAGCATATTAAAAAACAGACATTACTTTGTCAACAAAGGACTGTCTAGTCAAAGCTATGGTTTTTCCAGTAGTCATGTATGGATGTGAGAGTTGGACCATAAAGAAAGATGAGCACTGAAGAATTGATGCTTTTGAACTGTGGTGTAGGAGAAGACTCTTGAGAGTCCCTTGGACTGCAAGGAGATCAAAACAGTCAATCCTAAAGGAAATTAGCTCTGAATATTCATTGGAAGTACTGATGCTGAGGCTGAAACTTCAGTACATTTCCACTTGATGTGAAGAACTGATTCAGTGGGGAAAATCTTGATACTGGGAAAGATCAAAGGTGGGAGGAGAAGGGGATGACAGAGGATGAGATGCTTAGATGGCATCGCTGACTAGATGGACGTGAGTTTGAGTGAGCTCCAGGAGTTGATGATGAACAGGAGGCCTGGTGTGCTGCAGTCCATGGGGTCCCAAAGAGTTGGACATGACTGAGTGACTGAACTAAACTGAAGTTATTTGAATATCAATGTAGATAACTGTGTAAGCATTTTGAGTTAATTTGTATTTGTTGAGTACTTATGAGCTAAGCCGGGTGCTGAGTTCTTGTATATTCTGTGGGAATATACAAGAAGATACTCCATGGTACCAGCCTGATGGAACTCAGGATCTTGTTTGGCAGGTAAGATGTGAGTGATGTAGTTGCACCTGTGTGCATGTGTGTGCATGGTACACAGGCAGGGCAGGTGTGTGTCAGTGTGTGTGCAGATGAGTGTGTGTCTGAGTGCATGTGTAAGCGTGTGTGTATGTGTTTGCACTTGTGCAGCTATTGATGTGTGCCCACGTCAGAATACATACATACATGTGTGTAACTGAAGGTCAGTGGGAGCAGGGTACTCAGGCATGTGGATGCAGCTTTGAGTCAAACTGACTTCTCAGCTCCTCTTTCATGAATGTCCTCTTCTCTAACTCGCTTTGAACACAACCTGTTTAAACTTGGTGGAAAAATCATATGACAGCCCATTTAGGAGCCACAACACTAGCAGAATTTCTGATGGGCCAGTTAATTAAGACTTCTCAAGGGAGACTTTAAGTCCTTTGGTCTTTTTGACTCTCTTGTTTCCTGAAGCAGATTGAGCTGGTGAAATCCATAGTTAATAAATTGTCACTGTAAAAGCCTTTGTTTTCAGTTGCTTAGTTGTGTCTGACTCTTTGCGAACCTATGGACCGTAGCCCACCAGGCTCCTTTTTCCATGGGATTTCCCAGGCAAGAGTACTGCACTGGGTTGCCATCCCCTTCTTCAGAGGATCTTCCCGACGCAGGGATTGAACCTGCGTGTGCAGTTTCTTCTGCATCGCAGGCTGATTCTTTATTGCTGAGCCACCGGGGAAGCCCATAAAAGCCTTGGGAACAAGCGAAAAAGTCTGCATTCCTGTTTCCTTTTCATAGAAGAGTTAAAAATGGAATGATGAGGACTGCAGGAAGAAAAGAGTAAGTAAGCTGTGTTTGGGAGGTTTGCAAGCTTTATTGCAAAGAGACCTGCAGGATGATGAGAAGGATCCTAGGGAGCAGGTCCAGGAAGGGAGACAGTGTGACCCTGAGGAGAAGGTGAAGGGCTGGGAGGAGCACTTGGATTTTCTTAGAAATAGAACAAGGAGCTGTAGGAGGGTGCTGGCTGAGGGCATTTATAGCTAAATGTGATATTACACGAGCTCTTTCGCCTCCATCATCGTGGCATCGGCTGTGGTGGCCGCGGTTCAGTCACCCATGTGCAGTCCATGGTCCAAGCCTGGGAGCTGCACACCCTTGAGGTGACTGGCAGGAGATGGTTGGTCCCTGGGCTGAAGATCAGGTAGTGTGGCATTGCTCCAGAAGATCAAACCATTCTCCTGGTAGGCTCTAGAGGTTGAGACAGCCTGGGGTGAGGTGGAGCTTCTGATACTCTGGAAGCAGAAGCCCACATGCTTGGAGGTCAAGGCCGTGATTCCCTGACCTGGGCTAAGAAAGAAGATGTCATCTCACAGGGTGGCCAAACAGGAGAAAAGAAGAAGACCTGACTGGCTGAAGAGGTGAATGTGATACAGTGGGCACTTTGTCAACGTGGTACCCACCTTTGGCAAGAAGATAGGCCCCAATGCCAACTCTTAAGCCCCTTATAATCCCAGCTTTCTCTAATGAAGCCACTCAGCCTCATCAAAAAACTGAAATAAATATTACGCCACATGGGTACTGGAGAAGACTTTACACTAACTTAATAGAGTCACTTTTTTGGCATATTGTTTTCTTCTTGATAGTCTAACCAAAAATGAGTGGATATAAACATTTGTGAAAAGTTCTCATACTGACATTTACCAAGGATAAAACTGCTAGGAAACTACAGCTTTTAAAACTGTGAATTTCTTATGTTGCCTTCAGAGCAAACTCAAGATTCCATCCCTTGGCATGAGATTTTAAGATCCTGTGTAGACCTAAAATACACAAAGTTAGGATAATGTTGAAAAGAGGCAAGAACCTGACTTCTTTACTAAATGATGCTCTTTAAGAAGAGGCCATTTAAGATTATGACTAAAAGCTGGAGGGAAATCCTTGTGATTTCAATGAATTAGAACACATTCAAAAATTATTTTATTAAAGTATAGTTGATTTACAGTGTTGGGTTAATCTTTGCTATACAGCAAAGTGATTCACACACACACACACACACACACACACACATTGTTTTTCATATTCTTTTCCAATATGGTTTATCACAGCATAGTGAATGTAGTTCCCTTTGCTGTATAAAACCTTGTTATTTACCCATTCTGTGTATGATAGTTTGCATCTGCTCATCCCAGTCTTTCAATACTTCCCTCCCCTTTGGCAAGCACAAGTCTGTTCTCTATGTCTGTGAGTCTGTTCATGTTTCATGGATAAGTAGAACATATTTTTAATTGAATTCTTATTCTGTGCTAGGCTTTATGTTAAGTGCTGGGCAGACAGAAGGGAGGAGGAGGAAGAAGTTAGTTGTGAAGATGCTTGGCATGTAAAGGGCCCATTGTAAATATCCACTGGACAAGTCCCTGCAGTGGATTGATTCAGTCTGGGGGGAAGGGGAAAGGAAGGGGAGGTGTTTGAGAGACAGAGGCAAAAATGAATGGAGATGGACAGAGAACAGATCAGTGATTCTTAACATTTGCCTGCATGTTGGAATCACCTGGGAATGTAAAAAAATATTACTGATTGGGTACCACCCTGAGAGAATCTGAGTTAGTCATTCTGAAGGCAAAGAAAAGAGGAGGGAAACCTTGCCTGAGGTCCCAGAAACTTGGAAAAGTGAGCCACAGGTGGAGGAGGATAGGTGATAAGGAGTAGGTGGGATGCAGGGTGAGCTGATCTCAGCGGGAAGATGGCCAGGTATTTGGAGTCCAGCTTCTAAATGGCCCGGGCTGCCAGTGTAATGAGTTTTCTTCTGCATCCGCTGGCCAGCCAAGGAAGAATTATAAGGAAGGGACGTCAGGAAATTTACACTTTGGAAGGGAAGTGCCAGAGTGGGTGGGGCTTGTGGCTGGGGAGGGACGACTCCATTGCCAGATGCTGTTGCACTGGTCCAGGTGAATAAAAGCTTTGGATCTGGGGATGGAGACAGAGAGCCACAAGACAGACTCACACTGTCCTGCTGGCCAGCTGGCTGCAGGTGATAAGGAAAAAAGAGGATCCCAAGATAACAGATTTTTCAGACTATGCTTTCAAGTATAAAGATTCCTTTTAAACATCAACTAAGAAACTTCACGGCTTCCCAGGTGGCTCAGTGGTAAAAGAATCTGCCTGCAAATGCCGGAGATACTGGAGACAGGAGTTCTATCCTTGGGTTGGGAAAATCCCCTGGAGCAGGAAATGGCAAAGTGAAAATCGCTCAGTCGAGTCTGACGCTTAGTGACCATTCTCTCTGCCAGAATCCTGGAGTGGGTAGATGTTCTCTTCTCCAGGGGATCTTCCCAATCCAGGGATTGAACCCAGGTCTCCTGCATTGCAGGCAGTTCATTACCAGCTGAGCCACAAGGGAAGCCCCAGGAAATGGCAACCCTCTCCAGTATTCTTGCCTGGAAAATTCCATGGACAGAGGAGCCTGATGGGCTTCTCCATGGGGAGTATGCTCATGACTGAGCATGCACACAGCACAGCAGCAAGAAACTTCAGGTGTCCACATCCTAGTAATTACAGCTTTATCATCTGTTGACTGAGAAAATAAAAATGATTGGCAAGCTTGTTCCAGCTGGGAAGGTGTGTGTGTGTGTGTGTGTGTGTGTGTGTGTGTGTGTGTGTGTGTG
>ML661334.1:2646083-2820572 GCA_007570785.1 Antilocapra americana | reverse complement strand
TGTGTGTGTGTGTGTGTGTGTGTGTGTGTGTGTGTGTGTGTGTGTGTCTGTTCTGCCATGCTTTCCTGAGACCGGATCTTTTTTATTGGTATTTTTGAGTTATGGTTCTCCCTTCAGCAAGATTTTTTGAAAACATGGTTCCTCCTACAGAGGGCTACTCACATTTGTGTGTTTTATATATTTGTCTCTTAGAGAGCTCTTATTGATTATTTGTGGTCCTCTCACCTGTTACCAACCATTATTCCTATTTTTCTATCACTAAGCACCAATAACAGAAATGATTTACTTGTGGTCTATGTCTTTATTTTAAAAAATAGTACATGTTTATGGGTTGGCCAAAAAATTCCTTTGGGTTTTTCTGTAACATCTTATGGAAAAACCCAAACAAACATTTTGGCCAACCCAATGCTTATAAAAGGTAGAAGAGTTGAAGAAGAATTATTCATAACAGACCTCTTTCATACTGTTAGCATATTGGTTTTAAGTCTGCCTTTGGCTCATGCCTATACTTCTTTGTAAAGTTTAGAGATGGCTTCCAAAAGCATTTTTATTCTTCCTTTCACATGATTAAATATTTTGTTAAGAAATAAATTAAATATTTGTTAATGATATATTATTCCAGTAAATGGGTTAATACTCATTTTTGACTAATGCTCTTTTGTTAGACTTTATTTTTTCATTTTATAAATAATGCTACAGTGAGAACTTTGCATGTAAATCTTGCAAATTCTGATTCCCTTAAGATAGCTACTTAAAAGGAGGATTGCTGGCTTTATGTATATTTCTCTCTGAAGATCTTTTACACAGATTGCTAAATTACTTATCAAAGATTCTGAGCACACTCACTGAATGTTAGAATATATATATATTTTTATCTCCATAATGTTTTATAATGGTAATCAAAGTTTCTCTTGGCCCATACTGAAAATGTTTTAAATGAAAAGGATTAATGCAAAAAAAGTACATCTATGCTGAGAAAGCCATGGGAAAAAACAGCCATGGGAAAAAAGGAATAGGCTATTATCTAGCCTGGTAAGTGGATACAGCATATTCTTGCTTTGTATAGTCATAAAGGGAGTCATTGACAAATATTTTCTAAGAACTGGAGTTTATTAGCTCAGTTGCCTGGCAGCAAGCTTGTGACATGGTTTTGGGTGGCAAGGAATCTTACTGACAAAGGGATAATCATTTTTGTTGGAGGAACATAACCTCTCAGCTGGATTATTTGTGTCCAGGTAATACCATTTTCTGAAAGATCATTCAAATAAACCTATAAATTTCCTGGGAAGCCTTGAAGATTGTGTGAAACTAACAAGTGTCTGGATCTGGTTTATTTAATCCAACACACAAACGATGCATCTGGCGTGTGTCTTCACACTGGGCCTGCTTCTCTGACCACAGAGGAACTTTCCCATCATGAGCTTGTGCGGGACACGCTCACCGTGTATCTGGCATCCAGAACGCTTCTGTCTGGCTACATATGTTTTATAATAACAGAACAATAGAAAAATGGCTCTAGTATTTGTTCCTTTGTTTGCAATCTTCTTTTTATCCCTGGGAATATTTGCTTTAAAGTGATTTTCTGTTATTATGGAAAAATAATGCTGGAGAAAATGAAATCTAAATAAAATTTGCCACCATTTCCCAACTGAAGTTAGTATCTTGTGAACTCTTTCCAGCTTTAAATTTCCCAATATTCTTCTTTTTTCCTTCAGGGTTCCAACAAAGTCCTCACTGATGCCTATAATACCAAAAATTTGATGGTATCCAAAATTGCTGAGGTGCTTCTCCAATCTGGGAACAGATTTTTGTATATGGCCTCAATCAGTAGTTCCTTATTTGACACGACTGGAACTGTAATTTGTAGGCACCAGAGCTTTTAGAATTTCTCCAAAATATTTAGAATGGAAACTTACCACTTAGAAAATAGCAATCCTAAAAACCCACTCTGGACACGTCATTTCCCAAAACAACAACAAAGTTGAAGATTTTGTAAGAGTTTCTAGAATTCAATATTTCTCCCTTTTGAATTCCCAGATTATTTTTATTCCATCTTTCTGTAACTTTTCCTTGGGGTATGGGAATTATTTCACTATAGGTTTATCTTCCAAGACTAGGCACCATCTGGTTCACACTGCAGCTTAGTCTCCTGTAACAAGAGGCAAGCTCGTGTGCCTGATGCAGTGAGGCCAAACAAGCCGAAATGTCGGGGTCTAGTGCAGAGGAAGGCTTATTACAGGGCTGTGCAAGGAGACTGGTGGCTTGTACCCCTCCAAACCTGAACTCCTCAGAGAGTTTCAGCTTTTAAAGGCCAGGTGAAGGAGGGGCAGAGCTAGTTGCTGAAAGTTCTTGGTGCTAGAATCTTTTGTTCTGGCAGCTGTCCCTGTAGGTCAGGTCATAAGGTTCCTGTAAACCTCCAACAAGATGAAAGATATTGCTTGTTCTGCAACTTTTTAATCTTTATATGAATGGACCCTTAAAGGTCAGAGCCCTGAAAATGGACTCTCTTATATATTTCAGGCTATAGTGTACATTTTTTTACAAAAAGCTCAGAGCCAGCAAGAGTAAGCACATGCAACAGAGCATAAAGATTAAAGCAAAAGGAACAGATCTAACGAGGAGTCAGATTTGTTCTTCCATATTATATTTCCATGTAGTCTGTACTCAATTAGTGCAAGGACTGGGGACATCCTTAATATTATGGATCTATCATTTCTTACTGTTTCAACCTGTAACCAGGAGGCAGTCACTCAATTTACAGGTCCTGGAGGTGCTACCCAAGGTTGGCAGCAGGAGGTTACCTGGGATAAAGGACACGGATAACTTAGTACAGTTATGGCAAAAATTCACTGTCTGTGATGAGGAAAAAAATCAGCAGAACTGGACATTTTGTTTTTATGAAACTCTGAAAGCACTCTTGATGTCTAGACCTCACATGCTTGTTTGGGTTCATGAGCCTGTTGGTGGGTGACTGGGGATGAAGTTTTTTCCTTGCTTTTTCTTACTACCACACTATTAAAAAAAAACTTAGTCGTTTTTAACATGTGTGCATTCAACGTGAAATGGCTTCGTAAAAATGCAACTTTATAACTGTTATTTGATGTTGTTGTTATCCATGAAAATTTAACTATCTTCAAAGATATATGAAGTCTCAAATTTTCTTTCTTTCTGTTGGATTCACCTCGCAAGGCTGTGGTCCTGTGTCTGAAGTCTTCCCAGCTGGGACACCTGGGCTGTGAAAGCTGCAGGGAATGCAAGAGGGCAGGGATTCTGAGTTCCAAGCATCACAGAAGAGAGCATATGGTGAGGTGGAGGGAAATTTGCCTTGTAGTCGGAGAGACTGGGGTAAATTGTTTCATTCCTCCGAAACTCAGTTTCCTCGCCAGTAGGATGATGAGAACAAAATCGCTCTCATATGCAAGATCACACATTCTAGGTCCTGGCCTGGTCAATGTGCAAAGCACACTGGTTTCCCATCCACTTTCCTTCAGCATCCCTGACCTTTGACTGGGCTTCATTCAGCATATTACAGTCACCTCCTCAAATGCTGAGTCCCTCAAGGGCAGAGATTTTCTCTGATCTGCTTTTCATCTCCAGTGACCACTTTAGTTCCTGGCAGAAACCCAGAGGCTCTGTAAGTGGCAGTTACACTGAGATGCATTCAATTGTGCAAAAGAATCCACAATAATATCAGGCATTTGGAGAAACGTTGGGAAACTTGGAAAGAACAGAGCAATAAAAACCTGGTCCCGTGCCACTGATTCAAACTTATCTGAATAGTTTGGGCCTTAGTCAATATCTGTTGAATGAGTGATATCAAAAAGAACATTTTTACATGAACCTCACAGGAAAGGTAAGCGGGACGGAGATTAGGGGACCTAACTGAGTGCTTGGCATGAGTTGGACTCTGAATAAACAATCATCAAGTCCATGAAAAAGTGGATTAAGTAAGTAGAAGATGACAGCCAGCTCACGGATGGTAGTTAAGTAAAACAGATCCTTTGGAAGGCAATGAGTGTAGGACAAGTTGGTAATCATTTTTATGTCACCTGCATTGTGTGTGTGTGTGTGTGTGTGTGTGTGTAACAGGGAGAGAGGGGTTGGGTGGGAAAGGAAGGGGACAGGAGGGAAGGAGTGTCATGTCCAAATAAACCATCGAGGGGACTAAGGGATTTATTGGGCTGGGTTTCCTTTCATCGCTGTCAAACGTGAATTTAGGTTGTTGAACGAGGTGGTGGTCTCAGAGACAAAGGGAGAACTCTCATCTGACTCAGATAGCCAGATGCAAGTGGATGGAGGCCCGGCCCCTTGTTGGTCTCGCTAGCATCTCTGGAGAGCCTGCCTGCTTGCAGACAGCATTGTTCAGCAGCAGAAACTAGAGATAGGAGAGAGAATCTTATTTGATTTTTAAAACAAATGGGTGCAGCTTTTATTTTGCACCTGAGGTTTGTGAGTCATCTATAAGTATTTCCAGTGTTTTTCCTGCACAAGCCCCAAGTTATAAAATCTGGCACCAGACACGGAATAGTTCTCTTGAGGGCTGCAGCAGAGAGGAGCGGCCGCTGCCTGCCTGCCAAGAGAAAGACACTCCTGGCTCTGCGGCAGCTCCAGGCAATTCCAACCACAGCCGGGGCCCAGGCAGAGGTGCCAGCACCCAGCAGAGCTGCCAACAAGCCCCGGGATCCCCTTCACCCTCCTCCTACTGCCACGAATCCCTGGCTCAGGGCTGAGAACTTCCTTCTGCTGCGTTTTCTATCTAGCTAAGGACTGGGAGATCAGAGAATTTAATTGCCATCCCCAAGGATGACGTGGTCAGAGAACTGGAGGTATTCGGGTGTTAGAAGGGGGCTGCAGAGGTTTAGCCCATGCTCAGGTGGTTCCCAGGCATCAGCATGATGTGCAGAATCCCTGCCACTCCCCAGCCTTAGTTTCTTCATCTGGATTCTTACAAAACGTCAAGCGCTTTTCATTGTTCTGTGAAATGTACGAAGTGCGATGTCTGTGCAGTGTGTGTATTTCATACTGTGCAGATCTAGAGGAAGGGGGCCGGGGGACATGGAGGGAAAGCTTCTCAGGCATGATCAGGAAGTTGGCCCATAGTGGGGGAAAGTAGGGTGCAGAGTCTACAGGCTCCTCTGCAGGCAGCATGTCCTGAAAGAAGGGGACAAGGAGGGATGACCCTACAAGAAAGGCCTTCCTTCTCTCCCTCTCCTCCCTGTCATACCTCTTGCTCCCTTCTGGCTTCTACACAGGCCCATGTCAGCCAGGAGGCTCCTTGAGATCATGAAGTGCAACCCCCCCACAGTTATTTCAGGGTTTCTCAAACATCACTCCATTGATTCTAGCCTGTTCACATCAGCGGAGAGGCAGACTTCATGCCCCGGGGAGGATGTGGTGGTCAGAACACTAATGGGGAAGGGAAGATGAAAGCTTCTCACGCTTGTTTAATTTTGTGTTTGCCAAATGGAAAATGCACAAAAGAAAACTGCAATCTAAGCCACATCAAATATCCAAGATTGTTGTGAAATAAAATCCAGACTCAGAGGGCAGAATTCACCACTTTGAACAACATTATTCTTTCATGCTCCAGCATTTAAAAGATGCTCCAGTGGTCTTTCATTTCAACCAGAATGATTTGAATATATGAGAATTCACTTAAAATCATTTGAGTAGGATCTCTGTTGCCTTTGTATAATTAGTACAAATATCATTCCCTCATCAAGCGTGTAAATAAGACTCTGCTTTGTTCATCACCTTCACAACTTACCTGGATTCACAAACCCTCATTGGCATTGGTGTAGTTGATGTGCTTATCTAGAACTTATTTAATATTTTCTGGCTTTAACAAGGAAAGTTGATGTCTGAAATGACTTTCCCAAAAAGCAATAAAAAATATCATTTGGATTTCTAAGATCAAGGAGTTTCAAGACATTTAAGAAATCTGCTACACAGTTGTGAAGTATCCACATGATTTGGGATATTTTTATAAATTATTGTGCTGATCTGAATAGAAATGATTAATCAGTGCATCTGGTACACATGCAGTAGTGATAATAAAACCTCAAATGAAATGCCTGTTAAAGTTATGCCAATTGTGGTAATGTGTAATGGGCAAGGCATCAGAGAGGTTAATTTCTCACTCATGTGAAGTCTGAAAGAGGGAAACTTGATTGGCAAGATTGAGGGTCCAAACTGTGATTAGGGACCCAGTTTTCTTCCATTTGGGGGGTTCTCCCTTTTCAGCAGTGGTTCCTAAAGTTTCTAGGCTCATCTCTATTAAATCAGTGCAAAAGGAAAGAAGAAAGATCAGGAACAAGAGGTTTCTCTGGACCAGGAATGATCCATTGCTAGAACTCAGGCTGCGTCCTTTGGATGAGGAGATGGCAGGTCTGATGCAGAGTCAGGCAGTCTGCCGCACTAGCCCATGGTTGGTGCTCAGTCAGTGTTGGCTAGTATTACTTTTATTGTTTTGAATACCATTGTGTAGCTTTCATAACACCTTTATATTTTAGGATATGTGAAGGATAAAGCATTTTTTGTGTGTATAAATGTGTGGTAAATTGAGAACCAAGATTGGTAATCTAGAGCTCTGTTTGTAGGAGGAGTTGAAGAGGATACTCTTAACCTGTTTCTTAGACTGAAGTCAAGCTTAACTAACTGTATTTTTGAAGTAAATATGTACATTCAGGCCTTGGCTGTATGTTACAGAAAGTATATAGCCATGACTGTGTCAATAGAGACTAGGTGTGTCGACTTCACAAAGGAAAATAATGGTGAAATTATTTCCTTCACTTGGATATAGTTTGATGGAGATAATCTTCACCAAATGCATTCTTTAAGGAATAAAAATGATTCTTAAATATGGTTGGATAAAGCACTATCCTTTATTATGCATTTTCTTAGACACTACAAATAAAAATATTGCATGTGGGTATAAATTCCTCATATGTATCTCTATCTATCTATCTTGTATGTGTGTATGTATGATCTACATATGTTTGAATGCACCTCTAAAAAATGCATGTATTTTTTCTATCGTCTATGTATGCATGTATGTGTATATGTTTATATATATATATAGATGTATATATATATATATATATATAAGTATATATACATATCTATCATCTATGTATGTATGTGTGTATTTATGTTTCTATCATCTATGGGCTTCCCTGCTGGCTCATTGGTAAAGAATCCACCTGCCAGTGCAGGAGACATGGGTTCAATCCCCAGGTCAGGAAGATCCCCTGGGGAAGGAAATGGCAACTCACTCCAATATTCTTGCCTGGGAAATCCCTTGGACAGAGGAGCCTGGTGGGCTACACTTTGCAGCTAAGCAGCATCTATGTCTGTGTGTACTAGGTATGTATCTTATGTGTATGGACCTATCTGTCTACATGAGTCTTACTTGAAAAGGTTCAGGTACTCAGGTCATTTTTCTTTCAAAAGAGTGACATAACTGGACATAACTGGAGATTTTACATTGCAGCTGGAGCAGGAGTCAGCAAACATTTTAGGTAAAAAGCCAGGTAGTAACTATTTTAAACATAGAAGGCCATCCAGTCTCTGGCGAATCTAACTACCCAACTATGTTATTTTGGTGTGAAAGCATCTGTGGGCGATACGTAAATAAATCCTTAGGACCACGTTCAATAAAGCTTTACTTACAAACACAGACAGCAGCTGGGATTTGGTCCCTGGGCTGTAGTCTACTGACTTCCTGCTCCAGATTCTGTATGTTCTAAAAAGAATTCTGTTCTCATTTTTTAATTTAGATGTTTATGACACTTATGAAGTTGATGTCTCTCCAAAGAGTTTGGAATTTAGTTTCACTTTGATTCTTGGTGGGAAGCATCACCATGACCTAAGATAACATTGACTAATTCACCATATTGTTTGTCATCAGTATTGGCGAAGCTATAAATCATCAGCATCTTGGATGCTCTGTTAAACTACAGGCTTGGAAAGGCTATTGGTTATCCAGCATCAAACTGCCTGGTTAAAAGCACTATGAGAAAGTCTTAAGTGACTATTAGGGAAGACCCCCTTTTTATAAAATTTAGTCTTTAATGAAACAATTTTTAAATTTGATTTTTATTCAGTACTATAGCTGATTTACATTGTTATGTTAGTTTCAAGTGTACAGCAAAGTGATTTAGTTATTTATATACATATATCAATTCTTTCTCAGACTTTTTTCCCATTTAGATCATTATAGAGTATTGAGTAGAGTTTCCTGTGCTATGCAGTAGGTCCTTGTTGATTAACCATTTTATATATGGTCATGTGTATATGTTAATCCCAGCCTCCTAATTCATCTCTCCCACCTTTAATGAAACTTCAGCTGTGTGCATTTGCTTAATTTTTCTTCTCATTGGCAGATGGAATTTAATTTTCTTACTTCAAAAGTTTTGTACTGCAAGACTCCAGGTAACATCAATCATTTTATTTCATGTTTTCAAACTATGTAGGAGGGGAGTGTTTCTTAAAATGTTGTCATCATCAAGTTGAGTGAAAAAATACAAAACAACCCTGTGTGCCAGGCAGAAGCCCAGATAGAGGCCTTATTAAATGGTGCAGGTGGAAATAGGCCTACTGTTCAGTGAATTAGGATGGTGTTATCTGTCACATATGGGAACCACTGGATATAGAGTTTCCTTTAAGTGAAGAGATTTAGGGGCTTTCCTGGTGGCTCAGCTGGTAAAGAATCTGCCTGCAATGCGGGAGACCTGGGTTCAATCCCTGGGTTGGGAAGATCCCCTGGAGAAGGGAAATGCTACCCACTCCAGTATTCTGGCCCAGAGAATTCCATGGACAATACAGTCTATACATTCCCTGGGGTTGCAAAGAGTTGGACACAAATGAGTGACTTTCACACTGGTGGCTCAACAGTAAAGAATTCACTGTCAGTGCAAGAGATGCAGGTTCAATCCCTTGGGCGAGAAGATCCCCTGAAGAAGGAAATGGCAACCCAATTTAGTATACAAATCCCATGGAAAGAGGGGCCTGGCAAGTTACAATTCATGGAGTCCCAAAAGAGTCAGACATGGCTTAGTGACTAACCAACAACAAAGGGATTTGGAACTATGATACCTCCTGCATTCATGTATGTAACACATGTCTTTGCAGTAGATCTTACACTCACCTTGCAGGGGGAAGGGGAACCTTCTTGTCTGCCCTTGGATCAGGCCCTTCTGTGGGTGGGGGGTGGGGAATAGATGGTTTCTTTGCTGTAGCTCTCAAGATGCTGGATCCCACTTCTTGGACAAACACTGACCAGCCTCCAGTGACTTATGTGTAAAAGGCAAGCATATTCGGGGTCCTTATGATGAGCTTGCATGATTTCATGATGTCTTCCAACTCCCCTCTTGGTATCTTCTCAGGGCAGGCCAGCCCAGGGCTTCTGTTGCCTGAGGTCCCCATCAGGTGTTGTGGGACATTCACTTGACTCATGATAAATGACACATTCCTTCTTTTTCCAAGCAGCCTGAAGATAATTTCATTGCCAGTCCTGTCTTATCCCCATCTTACCTCAGATGTCTTGTTCAAATAAACACATCATGTCAGCATCTCCAAACTCTGAGTGACTCTTTCCTAGTCTCTCCCTCCCTTGATGAGAAGTACCTTCCCTTCCTTGTGCACTGAGAAGGGGAAAAGATTCATTAGGAACTGCTGATGATTCCTGGGCAGCAAGAAAGTCCCACTCAGCATCCTGTTTCAATGTCCTGGATGAGGTTCATGGTGGTGGTGAAGGATAGAGGATGATAGATTAGACATGTTGGGAACATGATTGTGGAGGAGATTACTAGAGTAGGTTAGGTGTAGGGAAAAAGAAGACAAGGATGAGAGGAGAACCCCAGAGTAGGGTGAGGCTGGGGGTGCATTATCACATACTCAAGTTAGGTATGTTGAGCTCTGCATGCTCTTGCAAGCATTGAGATGGAAAGCAACTAGTTACTGGTGCTTCAGAGGCCAGGCCTTGAAGCATATATATAATTATGAATCTGGTGAACAAAATCTTTTAGGGAGACAGTTTAAGGTGAAAAGAGAGAGCCTACAATTGACCTTGGAGGAGCTCTGACAATAGTTGGTGGAAAGGAATAGCATCCCCAGGAGATGGGAGAGAAGCAGTCAGAGGGGTAGAAGGAAAACCAGGAGACTGTTTCCAGCGTGGTCAAGAGGCTAAAGACTGAGGGACATGGTGGGATCAGGAGTGAGTAGTGGATGGTGACTTGCGGCCATTATATTTCTGTATCTCCTACAGATGCTGGAGGACATTAACTAAGTGGAAATGTGAATGCAAATAAAAGCAGTATGAACTTGTGGAGTTTTCTGGAATGTTCATGCTTCTAAATAAAAAGTTTTTTCAGAAGTTTGCTTCCCATCTGTGTTATAATCAGTTCCAGAGAGACTTCATTTATCATAAAGACAATTCTTTATGTATTACAATGGAAACATCATAACTAGAAGGATACTCCCATAAAGGAATACAATTTCATTCTTTATAGATGTTTTAAAAATCATTGTGTGCCTGTGAGTCTCTTTATGAAGCCAACACAATCATTTGATTTCTTATAGCTTCTCATGCTGTGTGCTGGGTTAATGATCAAATATCAGGAAAATGTTTAAATGACTGCTTGAATTGTATAAAGCTTATTATAAAGAGAATGGTAAGCAGCTGTTTTCCATTTCGCCTGATAGAAAACAAGAATACAGTTCTATCCTAAGCTTTAGAAACTTGGGTAACAAAAAAAAAATGGACTTTTGCCTAGAACAGGATGAACAATGGAGAGTTCCTGGAGTACATAATACCACATGGCCTAATTGGACCATGATTTGGGGACTTCCTGGGGAATGTTCTCAGTTTCCATGGCTGTGGGCATTGCTGCAAGTGGGACTTTCTTTTGAAACACATGCTATTCTTAACTTCTCTCTGCCTTAAGCATCCGTCCATCCTGAAGATGGCAAAGCCTCTAGAATTTGATACCAATGTAATTTTAAGGCTTTATTTTCCATTTTTTCCCCTCGGCCCTCTGTTTCAGGAAACTTGCAATCTCCAAATAGGGTCTTGGTGCCATTTTCAGACTTTTCCCTAAATCTTTGGACTATCTGACACAGATGTTCCTTCTCCCATGGAACCTTCCAGAACACCTCAATAAAATGTGATCTCTCCTTCTTACTGAAATCTTTAAGCTGTCTTGAAATGCCATTTATTTACAGCTCATTCATTCATTCAATAAATGTTGACTGAATGTCAACAGTGACAGGCTCTCTTTTTGTGATAGGTGATGGGACTGAAATAGTCCTTGTTCTTCTGGAATTTGCATTCCTATGGCAGGCTAGCGGTTGAAGATTCCATGCTTGGGGGCCAGTTTTCCTGGCTCACATCCTGTTACTCTCTAGCTGTGTCATCTTGTTCAGTTTTATATTTCTGGGCATCAGTGTCTTCCTCTGAAAACTGCAAGTAAATTGCAATTACCTGAACCAATCTTGCTTTCCAGCTGGAACTGTCCTGGTGACATCAGGTCTTCTTCCCTTAGGCATGGAGCCAGGATGTGGCCTTGATGATAGACTTGGGTCCTGCAGAGTGGCTTCCTGGTCTGTTTGGAGCTTGGATGGACTTTTCACAGACATAGTAATTTGTACTCTTCTGTCTCCCTGAGTAGCTCTTGATTTCCTGAGAGCACCCAGCTTGTCACTAAGCTGTGGCCAACTTGGTATCCCAGTCCCTCATATGTTTCCCGTCTTCCCTGCCCCATCGCCCTCTTTTAACCCTCCTGCTTCCCGGGCATTGTCACAGAGTGTATGCTAATGTGCTTTCACTACCATATACGTAGGCTAGTGTGTATGCTTTGGGTGCAGGCTGTTTTCTAGGGAAGCTTAAACTAGTAGGATACTACTTAAGTGGCTTACTCTAAGGATTACAAGAAGTGCCCCAAACAGGACCTGGCACAGAGTAGATGATAAACACTGGCTAGTATTCTTATGGGAAAAATAAATCAGAGAAGAGGGTCTAGGTTGAAGGAAGGTGGGTTCTTCAAGGATCCTCAGAAGGAACCCTGTTTAAACCAAGACCTAAACATTGAGTGGATGGGACACATAAACCAGACAGACAGCAGTGTTGTATTTGAGAACCTGAGGATAAGAGCCTAAGTTTGAGGAACTGGATATTTTAATAATTAAAGTTCATGTCTGTTTTATTCAGTTGTGGGTCTTTGCATATTTACATTTTGTAGGATAGTAGAGTTGATATTTCTTAGTCTTCTTGCAGTTCTATCTAGTGATATGTGAAAGCTGACCTGTGTCACTTCCGGGCTGAGGCAGGGTCAAGTCCACATTCCTCATTTGCTACAGGGATCAGAGACCGTGTGTTCCAGAGGGATGGCACGTGAACGAGAATCCTGTGCTGAGTTAAGCCCTCCAGCACCTGGGGACTGGTTTGTTATTGCAGCGTCACCCAGCCTATCCTGACTAGTACAGCCGTGAATCTGCCTGGTCGCAGTGTCAGCTTCTGGACTGTGATCACACCTGGGGTGAGAGTGAGTGACGTCAGGACCAAGGCAGAGGGCGTGTGCCAGAGGAAAGTCAGAGAGGTGTGGATTCAAGGACCATGGGATGATCTTTGGATTTGGGGTGGAATTATAGTTTACTCTTAGTTTCTACAAAGTAAGGCAAGGAAATTGAAAAAAAAAAAAACCGAGAAGACTTCATACAGACATTGAAAACTTGCTTTCATTATTTAAAGCAAGATTGCACTCCAAAAAGGGGCTTCTTTCAGAAGAAAAGAAAGCTGTGATACATATACACAATGGAATATTACTCAGACATTAAAAAGAATACATTTCAATCAGTTCTACTCAGGTGGACAAGACTGGAACCTATTATACAGAGTGAAGTAAGCCAGAAGGAAAAACAACAATACAGTATACTAACGCATATATATGGAATTTAGAGAGATGGTAATGATAACCCTGTATGTGAGACAGCAAAAGAGATGCAGATCTATAGAACAGTCTTTTAGACTCTATGGGAGAGGGCAAGGGTGGGATGATATGGGAGAATGGCATACTTCCACTTTATTAAAAGTCCTTACCAGAGATTCCGCATTGTCTGTGATAGACTTCCTTTGAGTTATTTATACCTAAAACTTTCTTTTGATCTAAGTCCTTGGTTACAGAAGAACAACTCTACCAGGTATAGAGTCATTTCCTGAGGGAGGATAAAACATGATTTAGCTTAAGCCTAGATTCCTGAATAATATTCTTCTGTTCAACTCTCTTATTAATGTTATTGGTTCTAAGCCTCTTTTTCACAGTGGCTGAATTTGAAACATACTGTGTGTGTGGTGGCATGGCAGTGGGTCACGCCTACACTCTGAGTTAGAATCCAAATGTTCGTGTGAGAAAGTATGTCATGCTTGTGTTCCTTGATAAAGAGATTTTTTCCTGAAAATGCCCAGAACGAATCCAGGATATCAAACTGTAGCTTGGAAACCCACAAATGACGAACCAGTGATGAACTGGCCATAAGTTTCTTAAAAGTCTAGTTATAACGGGCACATACTTGCCATCTGACATAAATGGTTTTGTGAAAACAATCCTAAGCAAAAGCAATAATCTCTTCTGTGTCCTTTGGAGAAACTTGCTTTTGGGGAAAGTACATGTTTTCCTAAGGAATTATTAATTGACTTAAGGGTCCATGTGTAACTGTCCCTGGTGATTGGATAGTTGAGAGATACTGCCAAGACAGAAACAATGGGATGCATTCAGAGAAGACTGTATATTGGATGTGCTCAATTCTTAGAAAAATAAATGCAGAACATCTAATCTCACCACAGTTGGATACATATGTTTTTGCAGATGGAACCTAACTTCCTAAAAACATCAGCTGTGTATGTCTCATAAATGCTGAAAACATATCCTAATTTTTGGCAGCAGCCGAGGGAAGCCTTGGCTTGCCTTAAATGGGGCCTTAAATTTAAATTTAAATGCGCAATTGGTGAGTGAATCCTCAGCAATGATGGGAATGTACAAGAGAGAGGGCTCATGTGGTGTGGAGTCAGAGATTGATGGAAGGAAAAGTAGCAGGTGGAGAAGGAGGCAGCTGAAGGCACTTGGGGGCCTGGTAGAAAGGCCGATGGCAGCAGGCCTCAGGCTGTTGGGGGTGCAGTGGACCCCAGGAAAGGATGGGTCTGACTCAGACTCTGAGACCATCACAGTCCTATGCAGAATGGCTTGAGGGATGCTAGAGCCTATTATCCTATCCCTCCTTTCCAAATCAGCTCTTCTATTGGGCAGGGCTTTAGTTGCCTTTAAACTTCACATTCAGAAAACTAAGATCATGGCATCTGGTCCCATCACTTCAAGGCAAATAGATGGAGAAACAATGGAAACAGTGACAGACTTTTTCTTGGGCTCCCAAATCACTGCAGATGGTAACTGCAGCCATGAAATTAAGAAGCTTGCTCCTTGGAAGAAAAGCTATGACCAACCTAGACAGCATATTAAAAAGCAGAGACATTACTTTACCAACAAAGGTCTGTCTAGTCAAAGCTAAGGTTTCTCCAGTAGTCATGTACGGATTTGAGAGCTGGACTATAAAGAAAGCTGAATGCCGAAGAATTAATGTTTTTGAACTGTGGTGTTGGAGAAGACTCTTGAGAGTCCCTTGGACTGCAAGGAGATCCAACCAGTCCGTCCTAAAAGAGATCAGTCCTGGGTGTTCATTGGAAGGACTGATGTTGAAGCTGAAGCTCCAATACTTTGGCCATTCTTCTTGATGCAAAGAAGTGACCCCCTAGAAAAGACCTTGATGCTGGGAAAGATTGAAGGCAGGGAGAGAAGGGGACGACAGAGGATGAGGTGGTTGGATAGCATCACTGACTCGATGGACTTGAGTTTGAGTAGGCTTCAGGAGTTGGTGATGGACAGGGATGGGGTGCTGCAGTCCATGAAGCCACAAAGAGTTGAACATGACTGAGCTACTGAACTGAATGGCCAGGGCAGGGTATCCCCAAGAGTGTTCCTTGGGAGTGCTGCTTCTGCTGGATGTATTGGATGTTTATATGTTCCCATCAAAACAAAGGGCAAGGGGCCAGTTGGGGTAAAAGGGGGCTGAAAATAAGTTGGAGATACAACGAATTGAACAAAGTTATATAAAGATCTTTACTTTTGGACTTTGCAAGGCCATATATGCCAGGTGGCGCCACTGGTGAAGAATCCACCTGCCTGTGCAGGAGACACAAGAGAGAGGGGTTTGAGTCCTGGGGAAGAACCCCTGGGGAAGGAAATGGCAATCCACTCCAGTGTCCTTTTTTTTGAAAATATTTTTATTTATTTTAATTGGAGGTTAATTACGTTGCGATATTGTAGTGGTTTTTGCCATACATTGACATGAATATTCTTGCCTGCAAAATCCCACGAACAGAGAGGCCTGGCGGGCCCCTCATAGTCCATGGGGTTACAGAGAGTTGGACACAACAGCACACACACACACACACACACACACACACACACACACACTTAGACACACACACACAGGTTGGCCAGTTTTTCCACACTATCTTACATATATATATATACATTAAAGAATCAAAGAATACATATATTTGTATACATATATAAGAACTGTGAGTCTTTAAAATGGAATGTGGTATTCAGTATCTCTCAAAATGATCTAAACACAGATTATTTTTTTTCCCTTGCTATATCTCATAGGACAAGCTTTTGTGAAATATGCTTGGGGAATGCTGGCTTGGATGCCTGAAATTTGCCCGTCAGCTAATTATTCAATTGAGTTAAGATAGTAAGATTCCAAGCCTCCTTTTAAAATAAATATAAAGCTATTCCCAGAGGTCCTGCAGAGTGAATTGCTATCTGGTACATACACCACAGCACCGACAGAGCCAGCAAGAGAGTTGTTTGTTAACTGACCATGAGTAGGGAGTCGGAGAACTGGAGGTGAGTGGGGGGGCGTGCTCGTGGTCTTTGAACGGTGAGTCTGAGGCTGGAGGAGGGCAACTGAGGTGCTGGGCTGGATGCAGGCAAGGTGAGAAGTTGGAGGTGAAGTTACTGCATCAATATGAAGAGTGGATATTTTAAGATGTGGGGAGTGGTGGTTGCATGCCCATGCGATGTGGCTGGGGAGAGGCGAAGGATGCTCACGGCTGGAGGAAAATGAAAAAGTGAGGGAGACAGACTGACTTTGGGGTTACGATCTAAGCGTTTAAGAGACATAAGCCCCTTAAAATAGATGAATTGTCAGCTTCTGTTGAAAAAAAAAAAGTGGTGTTGTTTAAAAGTTATTCCTAAAACACAGTGTGAGCTTTGTCAAGAATTTCAGCATGTCCAGAGTTTCTGAGTAATGTCTAAAAGAATGAGAAAAAAATGCGTCTTCTTAGCCAAAATATTTCTCCTTAAAATATCATTTTTAATCATAAAATTACATGTATTTATTGTAGAAAATTCCAAAAATATAAAAAATAAGAGGAAAAGAAAGATCATTCTTATCATCCATAATCTTTCAATCTAGAAAAACCCATTATAAAATACTATAAATCTTTACCATATTATCTTCCAGTTTCCCCTCCCCTCTTTGGGCTCCTCAGTTTTCAAATTGTGTAGTTTTGACTGATACTGAATATGGAACATAACATTTTCATGATGATACCATAGCTTAACTGAGTCACGTCCGACTCCCCGCGACCCCATGAACTGTAGCCCACCAGGCGCCCCAGTCCATGGGATTTTGCCGGCAAGAACCCAGGAGTGGGTTGCCATTTCCTTTTCCAGGGGATCTTCCCAACTCAGGGATTAAACCTGCGGCTTCTGCATTGCAGGTGGATTCTTTACCAATGAGCCACCATAGTCACAAATATGGCCTGCTACCTGTTTTTATAAAAGCCCTGAACTAAGAATGGTGTTTACATTTTTAAACTGTTGAAAAGAATCAAAGAACAGTATTTCCTGATATTTGAAAACTCTATGAATTCACGTCTCAGTGTCCATAGCAATGTTTATGGTGACCCAACCACAGCCACTTCTTACTGGGCTGCTTTCCTGCCACGAAGACAGAGGAGTAGTTGGGACAGACACAGCACAGTCTGCAAAATTTAATACATATACTCTTTGCAGAATTCCCAAAAAATCTCTGCTGACTTCTGGTTTAATCAGTCTACAATTTGGGGGCTTCTGTTTGTTATTATTTTGCCTATTATAATTAATATTTTAACTGATATCTTTTGATGGAAATCTTTGCCTACTTTTCTGGTTATACTACTGGGTATTTTCCTAAAAATCTGATTACTCTGTCAATATGAGGTATAAATATTTTAGGGCTCCTGATGTATGCATACCAATTTCTTTCCAGGAAGTTCAAACTAAGTTTTACTTCCACAAGAAGCATACAAGAGCTGCACAGATTTTTCTTTTGGAAAGATAATCTTTGTACTACCCTGTCTTAAACTATCATCAGTTTAATAACGAAGCAGTATTAGTCAAGTCCAGCCTTGCTAGTTATGAGGATTTGCTGCAGAGTAAGTTTCACATCTTTCATCATTTTCTCCTCTCCTTTTAATACAGCCTTGACTGCTAACACTTCCTGTCCTAAAAGCTCAAACAACCTGCCTGCTCCTGAGTCATTGCAAACAGGAATGTCTGGTGGAGAAGGAGAAATAAAAGATTCATCAGGGTCTGCATCTGATCCTGTGTACATCTGAGGTTAGGGCTACTTTGCTGGTCTACATGAATATACCTGTATTTTGCATGACTGATTTTACACTCAGCCTTACAAATTCCACTTGAATCTGCCCACACCTTCTTCTTCTGCTGATGAATCTTCTCATGTCCTGAACAGGGAAGCATTGTTAGCATCACTCCCATGGGGGCCAAAAAGGGTAGAACGGTACCCATGCCCAGGGCCTAGTGACTCTCATTGTAATGTTATTTGGTTGGAGAATGGATCTTTAAGCTTCAAAATGTCAAGTCTAGATTTTACCTGTCCTTAATGTGAAACTGATTTATGCTCTAGAGAATCCAGTTTTTTTAAATGTATTTTTATTGAAATATAGTTGATCTACAATGTTTCAGGAATACAGTGGAGTGATTCATACATGTATATGTTATATAAATTATATAGTACAGGGAACTATATTCATTATCTTGTAATAATCTATAAGGGAAAATAATCTGAAACCTTTTTTGGATATAGTTCCCTGTGCTATACAATAGGACCTTATTGCTTATCTATTTTGTATACGATAGTGTATCTCTGTTAATCCCCAATTCCTAGTTTATTTCCCCCACCTTTCCCCTTTGGTAACCATAAGTTTAGGTCCTAGGTTCCAGGCTGTCTTAGAGGGACTGGCACTGAAAAGTATTATGAGACCATTGAATTAATTAACTTTAATCGTTTTATTTTATCATTTTTTACAGCAGCATAGTACACCACATTACCTCATATCTAATATGTACCACATAATCTAACACATGTGCTACATATTGTTTTTAAAAATTTTTATTTTATATTGGAGTATACTTGATTTACAGTGTTATATTAGTTTCAGGTGTACAGCAAAGTGACTCAGTTATACATATACATGTACCTCTTCTTTTTCAAAAATTCTTTTCCCATGTCGGTTATTGCAGAATATTGAGCAGAGTTCTCTGTGCTGTACAGTAGGTCCTTGTTGGCTATCTGTTTTAAATAGAGCAGTGTGCATGAAAAGATGCTCAACATCACTCACGATCAGAGAAATGCAAATCAAAACCACAATGAGGTACCACTTTACACCAGTCAGAATGGCTGCCATCCAAAAATCTACAAGCAATAAATGCTGGAGAAGATGTGGAGAAAAGGGAACCCTCTTACACTGTTGGGAATGCAAACTAGTACAGCCACTATGGAAAACAGGGTGGAGATTCCTTAAAAAACTGCAAATAGAACTGCCATATGACCCAGCAATCCCACTGCTGGGCATACACACTGAGGAAACCAGAATTGAAAGAGAGACATGTACCCCAATGTTCATCACTGCATTGTTTACAATAGCCAGGACATGGAAGCAACCTAGATGCCCATCAACTGATGAATGGATAAGAAAGCTGTGGTGCATATACACAATGGAATATTACTCAGCCATTAAAAAGAATACATTTGAATCAGTTCTACTGAGGTGGATGAAACTGGAGCCTATTGTCCAGAGTGAAGTAAGCTAGAAGGAAAAACAACAATACAGTATACTAATGCATATATATGGAATTTAGAAAGATGGTAATGATAACCCTGTATGCGAGACAGCAAAAGTGATGCAGTTGTATAGAACAGTCTTTTCAACTCTATGGGAGAGGGCAAGGGTGGGATGATATGGGAGAACGGCATTGAAACATGTAAATCATCATATGTGAAATCAATCGCCAGCCCTGGTTTGATGCTTGATACAGGGTGCTCAAGGCTGGTGCACCAGGATGACCCAGAGAGATGGAATCGGGAGGGAGGTGGGAGGGGGGTTCTGAAAGGGGAACACATGTATACCCATGGTGAATTCATGTCAATGTATGGCAAAACCAACATGATAATGTAAAGAAAATAAATAAATAAATAAAATTAAAAAAAAATACAGCAGTGTGTACATGTCAATCCCAATCTCCCAGTTTATCCATCCTCACCACATTTCCCTTTTGGTAACCATAAGTTTATTTTCTAAGTCTGTGAGTCTGTTTCTGTTTTGTAAATAAATTCAGTTGTATCATTTTTTTAAGATTCCGCATGTAAGCAATGTCATTAATTATTTTAGCTTGGCCTTAGGCTGTTTGTCACCTAGAGAACCTCATTCCTTTATTCAGCAACTCTTTAATGGAGTGGTCTCTACTTCCCTGGTGGCTCAGATGGTAAAGCATCTGCCTACAATGTTTACAATGCATGAGACTCAGGTTTAATCCCTGGGTCGGGAAGATCTCCTGGAGAAGGAAATGGCAATCCACTTCAGTATTCTTGCCTGGAAAATCCCATGGACGGTGGAACCTGGTAAGCTACAGTCCATGGGGTCACAAAGAGTCAGACACGACTCTTTTACTTTAAAAGAGTCTCTTTTACTCTTTTACTAAAGAGCGACTTCACTTTACTTTCTCTACTGAAAATACTCTTGAGCCCTTAACTTTTCCTTTTCAAAAAATCAGAAAAAAAATCCTAGGGAGACCGCAGAATTATCAGCTCCCATCCGTCCTCACATGGGTCTCATCAGTGACTGGATGGGGCCTTGGGTGAGGCTCTGCCTAAGCTGAGCCCAGCAGGTCTCCCAGGCTCCTCACAGGGCAGGTCTGCAGGCAGCCTACGGGGATGGGGCTGTGCAGACCTCCCGTCTCAGGGACCGGCCGCGGTGAGTGTGGGGCTGGGCCTTCAGTGAGTCTCGCTGTCAGCAGGTGCATCGTGGCTTTCTCAGATCCAGGCTCCAGCAGGTGCTCAAACCTGAGCTTTCAGAAGGGCCGCGGGGGAAGCCACGTCTCTCCTGTACACAGGCTCTAGCGGACCACTGGCTGTCCCAGCAGAGCTCCTCTGAGGCACTTTAGTCTCAGAAGCCCTGTGCAGCCTGCCAAGTCTCCACCCCGCCCTCACCATCCCAGGAGGCTTCCCGAGTATGCTTTTAGCCAGGGAGAGTCCTTGGCAGAGTGTGAGGGACAGATTTCTCCCTCTGTTCCTTACAACAGGATGTCATGCAGGCAGGCAGCCTAATTTATGACAGCAAGTTCTAATGAAGAAGGCACATATATCTTCCAGAAAAAAGTCAGCTTCCCAGGGCTCTGGGGAAAAATCCACAAAAGTACACACACACACTCTCCCTTTGAAGGACAATGATGAATCTAAAAGGTTACAAAAGAAAGATTTTACACCAAACACTGAAATGAGAGTAATGAATCTAGAAGACAGTTTGTTAAATTAGCTATGATTTACAGAACATGGGAAGTAAGGAAAAAATGCAGTTTATAAGGTATGATTGTAATGCTGATGTGACAGCTCCCACAGAGGACACAGAAGTTCAAGCTCTTTAGATCTGGGAAGACAGAGAAATCATTTTATCCATTATCCTAATTTTTCATACGACATATGATGAAATATCTCTTAAATATGGTTCTAAGTGACCTTTATAAAAAAGCATTTGGAATTAAACAGAATTAAGATTTAAGAGGCTGAGTGCTGAGTCATTTACCTGGAGAAAAATGAAAGTTGGATAATAAATGGCAGATGATGACAGAAAATCTAAGTCAAGGGATTATGAGCATGAATTATGAAGCTGAATAGTATAGGACTGATTTTCTTTTTTTTTGAAAGTAAGCAGCATACTGCGGAGTGTTTTCTGCAAGTCATCACTGACAATTTTCTGGATGAGTTATGATTCGGGGGCATATGTAGCACTTGAAGAAATCTCAGATGGGAACTAAGAAAATGACTACAGAAATAAAAATACAGCCCCTACGAAAACTTAAGGAACTGGGATTTTCAGAGTTTTCAAAAAAAAAAAAATAACTTCAATATCTTTAAATATTTCCCATTCTTTCTCTTTTCTCTCTCTCCCAATCTCTTTCTCTTTTCTCCCTCTATCCCTCTCTGTCTCACACTCACACCCACTGGAGCTTGAAACAATTTTTTTTGGTCATATATTGATATATTAACTTCACAGTTAATGGAAATTGAACTTTTCATTACCTATCCTAGCCTGTTACTAAATATTCCTATTAAAAATTCAGGCTAAATGTTCATTGATGGATGAATGGATAAAAATGTGATACATATATACAATGGAATACTACTCAGCCATAAAAAAGGATTAAATAAAGCCATTTACAACTACATGGGTGGACCTAGAGATTATCATATTGAGTAAGTCAGAAAGAGAGAGACAAATATCATATGATATCATTTCTATGAGGAATCTTAAAAAAGATACAAATGACCTTATTTACAAAGCAGAAACAAACTCATAGACTTAGAAAACAAACTTACGGTTACTAAAGGGGAAAGAGGGAGGGGTAAAGTAGGAGTTTGGGACTAAAAGAACAGATATATACTACTGTATTTAATATAATAGATAACCAACAAAGAACTAGCGTATAGCACAGAGAACTTTGCTAATATTCTATAATAACCTAAGTGGAAACAAATTTGAAAAAAAATAGGTACACGTATACAGATAACTGAAGCATGTTGCTGTACAACTAAAACTAACATAACATTGTTAATCAAATATACTCCAATAGGAAATAAAAATTAAACATAAATAGATTTACTGAATGAAAAAAAGAATTTGGGGCCCTGTAAAATCCTAGTTGATAAGACTCTATTTCCAATTTTTAACTGTAACTCAAAGGAAAATCAGTAAATATGTTTTCACTTCAGATATATTTCAGTCATAGATGGATGAACCAGAAAAGTATTTATCTGCCTCCTACTTTTGAAGATGCCTGTGTATAAATGACTCCAACACTGAGGCCAGTCACGTCTCCACTTCCCTCTCCTCTTGGATAACCAAAATGAAGCCTCTTTTGAAGAATTTCTGTGGGAAGAGGCCTCACAAGAAATCATGGGTTAGAAATAGTCTAGTTTCTTATTTCTATGTTATGGTTTAAATCTGAGGAAAGTTGAATTTGCCTTTCAGCCCTAAGATAAAAATATAAGAAATGTGACCCAAACCATGGGGAAAGTAGATTCTTTCAGTGTTCTCTAGTCCAGGAAAACTTGGGACTCTGAAATTAAGGAAGAAAGAAGCTATAAAATGGAGGAATTATCTCCAAACTCTTTTGGAGTATACTTATATGCACTTTTGTATATACTTGTAAGTTTTGTTTTTGTATCTTTATTTGCCAACATGGGGGTCTGACAGTTGGATCTAAGAGCAAGCCTTCAGAAACAAGACTTGCAGATAGCTTGGCCAAATTAGAATATAAGTCAAATTTCCTTGGGCTTTTGGACTTTTAACTGAGGTTGTAGAAGTATCCATTATAGGTGCTAAGCTGTGATATTCAGCACTAATAGTTAGCAGTGAAAGTTAGATATTTAAGCAGGACTTAAGGCACAAGAGGGTTTTATATTGATATTCTGTTTCCCTAACTGTCCTTCACCTTCAGAATTGCTTTGGGTATTCAACTCAGGGCTCTTCTAGTTGACAGCTCCCAAAGGAGCTCCAGTTCAGTTCAGTCGCTCAGTCGTGTCCGACTCTTTGAGACCCCATGAATCGCAGCAAGCCAGGCCTCCCTGTCCATCACCAACTCCCAGAGTCTACCCAAACCCATGTCCATTGACTCGGTGATGCCATCCAGCCATCTCATTCTCCGTCGTCCCCTTCTCCTCCTGTCCCCAATCCTTCACAGCATTAGGGTCTTTTCCAATGAGTCAGCTCTTCACATGAGGTGGCCAAAGTATTGGAGTTTCAGCTTCAACATCAGTCCTTCCAATGAACACCCAGGACTGATTTCCTTTAGGATGGACTGGTTGGATCTCCTTGCAGTCCAAGGGACTGCCAAGAGTCTTCTCCAACACCACAGTTCAAAAGCATCAATTCTTTGGCACTCAGATTTCTTCACCATCCAACTCTCACATCCATACATGACTACTGGAAAAACCATAGCCTTGACTAGATGGACCTTTGTTGGCAAACTAATGTCTCTGCTTTTTAATATACTATCTAGGTTGGTCATAACTTTTCTTCCAAGGAGCAAGCATCTTTTAATTTCATGGCTGCAGTCACCATCTGTAGTGATTTTGGAGTCCAAAAAAATAAAATCACTGTTTCTATTGTTTCCCCATCTATTTGCCGTGAAATGATGGGACCAGATGCCATGATCTTAGTTTTCTGAATGTTGAGTCGTAAGTATTAAATAAATGTACTAAATTATTAAATAAATAAAATGAAATAATTCATAAATAAGATCTTTATGAAGTGATAACTAAATGATATTAATCAGATATTAAAATATATTTATTAAAGTAAATAGCTCAGAAAATTCACACTCTGCTAGAAGAGGTGGGCTTACAGTTGTTGTGTTAGTTTTTTTGTTGCTGTGTAACAAATTGCTACAAATTTAGCAGCTTAAACTAACACAAATGAAGTAAAGCACAGTTTCTGTAGGTTGAAGTTGGGCACAGAGGGTCTGGGGAAGCAGAAGTTTCCTGTGATATGAGGAGGTGGGGAGGAAGTGGCAAGCCCAGAGGGTGGAGAGTTAGTGTCTTGGAGATGGATCAGGAGCTTGGAGCTGATGTTAAGTGCAGTTGGATCTGTGTCAGCATTTCAAAGGGGAGAAGGTCAGATGCACTTCAGAGAGGAGACAGTGGCAAAGTCTGACCTTGACCCATTGGCTGGGTAGTGGTGACTTTGGGAAAGACAGGGGAGCAGAAAGGGGGAGCCCACTGTCTTGGTGGGAAAGAAAGACAACAAATGCACATCTGACCACCTTTCATTCCAACTGCCTGTCATTCATGCAAGTGAAGACGTCCAGTGGACAGTTGGGATACTGGCTGAAAGTTAGAGAAAGAGACCTGGGTCGATAAGGGCATGGTGAGAGAGTATTCCAAGGATACAGTAGGGACCAACTAGGTGAAAAGCTAATGAGAGAATAAAAGGAACAAGAAAGAAGTGATGTGTAGCCTTTGCAACAGTTCTTAACCAAAAGTATGTACTCGGATAGCTTCTGCAAGCTGTGGATCTGTAGGCCCCATCACCAGCATCCCTCATCAGAATCTGGTTAGGCACCCATGGTCCATTGAGTACAGTCGACCCTCTGTATCCATGGGCTCTGTGTCCTTGAATTCAACAACCACAGAGAGGAATTTTTTTTTTAATCCAGAAAGTTTCAAAAAGCAAAACTTGACTTTGCTGTGTGTTTGCAACTATTTTCTTAGTGTGCGTGCCTGCTAAGTCACTTTAGTTGTGTCTGACTCTTTGGGATCATATGGACTGCAGCCAGCCAGGCTCCTCTGGATGGGGTTCTCCAGGCAAGAATACTAGAGTGGGTTGCCATGGTCTCCTCCAGGGGATCTTCCCAGCTGGGGGTTGAACCCACATCTCTTATGTCTCTGCATTGACCAGCTGGTTCTTTATCACTAGTGCTACCTGGGAAGCCCGATTACTTAGCATTTATACTTTATAATACACTTATGTTGTATGATGTATTATAAGTTATAAATGAGTTAAAGTATATGGCAGGATGTGCATATTTATATGCAAATAATGTGCCATTATATAGGGCACTTGAGAATCTGTGGATTTTGGTATCTGCTGGAGTCCTGGAATGAATGCCCTGGAGATAACCAGGGACAAGTGTGTACGAGATTGTTTGCAAACTTGGCTGGGGCATTTCAGGAAGTTGTAAGAGCATAATTATACAGTGAGTTGGGATAGAAGAGCCTAGAGTAAGTTCAAACAAGCTATTCTAGAGGAACAGTTTAAGACACAAGAGGAGATGGACCCATCAATAGGGTGTTTTGTGAGAAGACAGAAAGTGGTGGGACACAGATCAACAGATCAACAAATGAAGGAGGGAATGTGGGAAATGATGATCACCCCAAGACTTTCCTCTGACCTGACTTCAGTAGGACTCACTTGCCAAATGAGAGCATTTCTTCCTGGGGAGACATTAATTTGTACATTCATTCAGCCCAGATTCACTGAACCCTTACTATATTTCAGATAGTGAAATAAGAGCCCTCCCTGTACTCCTACGGCTCACCTTGAGACAAATGCAAGACACCTGAGCATCTAACACATAAAATTTTCAGATAGTGATCTGTTGAAAATAAAGTAGGGTCAGGGGTCCTGGGTAGTTCTGTCTGGAGTGGGTATGCAGGAAAGACTCTCTGGAACGGACATTTGAGGACCCAATGAAGGCATCCGTGGTAACGTTTGGAACAGAGCTTTGGAGGCAAAAGAAGAATCGAGTGAGACTAGAACACACAGGTGTGGGTTTGTTTGGTGTTCAGACGCTCAGTCGTGTCTGACTCTTTGAGACCCCATATACGACAGCACACCAGGCTTCCTGTCCTTCACTATCTCCCCTGGAGCTTGCTCACACTCGTGTCCATCGAGCCGTGATGCCATCCCACCGCCTCGTCCTCTGTTGTCCCTTCTCCCCTTCTCCTCCAGTCTTTCCCAGCATTAGGCTCTTTGCTAAGGAGTTGGCTCTTCACATCTGGTGGTGCGGATAAGGAAGGGCGCAAAGCTCTTGGGCGGAGGGGGCAGGATGAGAAGTCAGAAGAGGGACGGGTGAGAGCCAGCCAGGGCCAGAGCGCTCGCAGGTCTGAGCGCCCGTGATGGTTAGAGAACTTTCTGGCCGCCCCGTGAAGGACTGACTAAAAGGGCCAGAGCGCAGACCGTCCGTTTCTCAGGCACTTTATTCCGGACCTCCCTGCCACCCCTAAGTCCTCCAAGGTAAGTTCCTATTTATTTGAACGCGAACTTCCCTCAGGTGTTCCTGCAGCTTAGGTCAAAGGCAGGTCCATCCGTCAGCCGCTGGACCAGGTGACTGATCCTGACTCCACGCCAGGGATGCGCTCGGGTCGCGCCTCGCTTCGCCCCGGGCGCCCTCCACCTCCGAGCGGCCTCGACTCGACCTGCTTGCTTCCCGGGAATGCCGGGCCCGCCTCTCCCAGTCCCAGCGGGACGTGAGCTCCTCTGGCTTCTAGCGGGGTTCCCAGGCAGCTCGCCCTGGGGATTCGGATCCAAATCCCACCCTCTGGCCGCCGCTCGCGGAAAGGGGGCGGGTGGGGGCGCGAACCTTACCTCGGGCGCCGCCTCCAGGGCCGGGAGCGTCCCGCGCGCTCGGCACCGGCCGCCCGGGGCAGACGCGCTCCGGGCTCCGGGAGGGGAGGGCGGCCGACCCGCTCCGGCCCAGGTGGTAGCAGGGCCGCGGCCGGTCACTTCCAGGACCCCCGGGGCGCGCCGCTGCTGCGACAGCAGCCCTGAGCAGGGACGCGCGCCAGGTAAGGCGGCCCCTTCTCCTCCCCTGTCCTTGCCGCGACGGCAAACCGGGGACCTCCGGCTGGAGCTCGCGCGTCTGCAGGGCGCCGCGTGCCGCCTGGAGGGTGCAGTTTCTCCCCGCGCGTGCGGAGGCAGCGGCTGAGCCGGGAGGCAGAGTGGGCACCCGGGATGGAGGCTGGGACCCAGGATCTGTCCCGCAAAGTTCCCGGCGGCTCGCCTGATCTCTGGAGCCTCTCCGGGCTCTGGTTTTTGCTCGGAGCATTCTGGCCTCGGAAAAATGGATAATGCGCGGTGATTTCCTCCCCTAAGCTCATCTCCCTGGGCCTCGGTGTTTCTAGAAGGGGCTCTGGTGTCCGCACGTGAGGCGCCGGGAGCGTGATGCTGAGCGCGGGGTGGTGGGGTGTGCGCGGTGCCCCGGAGACTGCGGCCCCGGAGGCTCACTCCGGGAACATGAGAAATCCGGGGCTGGGGCAGCACCTAGTCAATTGTATGGGAATCTGTGGGAGTGGGCTACAAACTTTTCAGGTGACTGCCAGGTGGTGTGGCGTGGGGAACCAGTGAGTGAGAGCCCTGCTTCTCCAGGAAAGGGGTGTCTCTGGGCAGCAGCCGCAGCCTCCCCTGGGAACTTTCAGAAATGCAAACTCTGGGCCCAGCTCGGGAGGCGCAGACTGTCCGAATCTGAAATTGAGGGGTAGGGACCAGCCCTCTGTGTGTTTCCTGGACCCTCCAGGTCATCCTAACGCTGGCTCACTGTGGAGGACTCTGGGTCGGGTTTCAGCGGAGGGAAGGGCAGACGCCTTTGGATTTCCTTCCAGAGAAGGGAGGAAACAGACCCCCTTTCCGAAAATCTAAGATATTTATCAGTAGGGTTCTACCCATATTTAAAAAAAAATTGCTGTGGACCTTGGAGGATTCTAAAAAGGGCGGAGACTTAGCCATCACCTGGAGCGAGTTTTCCTGTAGTAAGCATTTTCTATTTTTAAGAGTTGAAAGGAAGTCCAAGGAGACATGTACCTAGGAATCTCCTGGCTGCGGTAACACCAACGCTTGGCCCCTGATGGGGCTGCTCCCGTCATCCCTGTCATCAGTACACGTTACAGGACGCATATGAAGTATGAGCAACTCGAGGTTTCAGGGATTCATGCCAGTTCTCCAGAGTGCAAGGAAATTCAGCCTTGCAGGTCTCTGAATTCTCTGAGTGGCTCCTTTTTTTTTTTTCTGATAGAGATCTGAGATTTCAAAATTTTGGCCAAAAAAAAAAAAAGTTCCAGCTGTTCCTAAGTCATTAGTAGAGAATTAGAATGACTTTGCAAATAGGCTTAAATGGATCTGAAAATCTGATGTTGGAAAAAAAGCTAGGACTGTGGTCCTAGCACATGTGTGCTGGGGTGAACGCTGCTCAGTGTACACGGAGACTTTCTGCCAGGAGAACAGTTGCTTTCCAAGCTGCTATTTTCAGAGCCAAGAGAACTGGGGGAAATACAGGTTGCGGTGAGGACTAGGAGCCTCGATCTGAGGCCTAAGCTGCAGGTTCAAGACCTGCTCTTCTGATTCTCTGAGCTCTGGGGCAGGGGTATAACTCTGCAAGCCTCACCTTCCCCATCTGCAAAATGGGTACTGCCACAGTTCTCATGTTGTCAGAGTTAAAGGAAATAATGCTTCCAGCATAGTCACTGAAACATTTGCTAGTCCAAAATGTACACACACACACAGACACACACCCCAACTAAAAACAAAAGAAAGACCTAATCCTCAAACACTTGGAATGAAAACTATGTTGAGAACATGGTCACATTTTTTATTTACGCGTATTTACATGTCAACTTCACCCTTAGAATTTACAGTTTTTCCTTCTTACTAGAATCTGAATATATGGACATCCTCTAATTATCTTCCTAATTTTACTCTATGCTTTATATAGAACTTTCTAGAAAAAAATTTTTCTAGTAGATTATCTTTAAGTCAACAGCCTAGTTTTTAATCTACTCACTGTGTATGGTAAAGGATTTTACTCTCTGGTGGAATTTATAATCTAATCAAATTTAAATAGCCTTAAATCTGGCTCTCCAGAATATCATTCCTTATAAAAGACAGTTCAAATGGTAGGCCTAGCATGCTGTGGCTTCCAAGAAAATCAGTTTAGAAGTCTTACCTGGTGTTACCTAGGTTCTTGAGAGAGAAAAGGAAACCTTATCCAGTTACATCAAGGTTTGTTCAAGACAATGTAAGAAAAAGCAAGTTGAGGACACAGCAAGGACAAGCCTCAACTGGCAGAAAGTGTAGGTGAGGTCATTGAACTGTCCTTTTCTTTCTTAGCTGCAGTAATTTCAAAATGCTTCAGAACCACATACAGAAGAAGCAACTCCTTTCACAATACTTGATTGGAACTGAGCTAGGTGATCCTCTTAGAATGAAAGAGTTCTAGTAAAAAAAAAAAATAAAATTGTGGGGATTAACTCCAAAAAATATGTCACTTGATTATACTTTGAAATGCATCTCGACTCACCTTCAATTTCAGTGATAAATTGACTATTAGATTTCTAACTTAGGGTGCAGTTTTAGGACTCATCTTCCATCTTTAAATGTAAGAGATTGTACCCTTTCTGTTACCAACCTTCTGTGACTTCTAGAAGACTGAACATAATACAAGGTTCAGCACATAAACATCTTAGTTACTCCATTCAGGAAATCAGGTCTTCATTAGGATGCTTTGGAAATTACAATGTAATGTTATTAAATTGAATATGATTAGAATTTAACATTATTAAATGTAATTACAGCTTAATATAAGCAGGGTTTTCTTTTTGGCTTACTATGTATGAGATGAGGAGTAGCTCTAGGCATGAAAAGTGAAGATCAGAGGCACATCTCTTGATGGGGAAAATGAAGGCATGTGGAAGCAAATTAAAAGACCCAATAATAAAATTATGTGTCCTGGATAATTTAACTCAAGAGCTGAGCATCTGTGATGTTGCAAGTCAGCGACAAGATGAGGCAGCCCAGTGAGTGGCCAGTTGGGAATGATGCTGATGCCTCACGGTGATTTCATGATTCTCTGCTTGGAGACACAAGGGCCGGAGCAGAGATAATCATTAAGAAGTGAGCCTAATTGCCTTTATATTTCATAACTTGGCTCACTTAGAAAGGTTCTGATGGTCTTCATTTCAGTTCATTTATTTTGATGGCCCACTTTATTGCAAAGTTGATGGTTTTACCATAAGGCCAACCTGGAATGTCATGTGAGCAAAATACATCACAGGAAAAGGATATACATTTTTGTTTTACATTTATTATTTCTGGATTGTATTTCTCAGCATGCAGTAGTAATTCTTTAGTTTGTTTCATTAGCATTATTGTGGGAAACAAGTTAAAATATTTATTTCTGGCAAGCGATCCAGTCTTACGAAAAGAGAATTGGCTGAGATCTCAAACCATCTCCATCTCACAGTTATGGACAAACACTCTTCAGCCACAGTATCAAGCCTTGAGTCCTGACTGTCACTTACGTGGTGTTTGAACTTGGACAAGTTTTATAACCTTTCTTTGTTTCTGTTTCCTTCTTAGGAAAATTGGGGTGAATGCATGCTAAGTCACTTCAGCCTTCCTCTTACACTTCAGTCTGACTCTTTGTGACCTCATGGACTATAGCCCACCAGGCTCCTCTGTCCATGGGATTTCCCAGGCAAGAATACTGGAGTGGGTTGCCATGCTCTGCTCCAGGGGATCTTCCTGACCCAGTTATCAAACCTGTGTCTCTTAAGTCTCCTGCAATGGCACGTGGGTTTTTTTTTTTTTTTTTTGACCACTGGCACCACCTGGGAAGCCCTAAAATTGGGGAACAGTACCTACATCAGGGGGGTTATCGTGAGGAGTAAATGAGTCAACAAACATAAATTTCTACTAACGGTAAATGCTTAATAAGTAGTTCCTATTATTTCACCTTGGATGTTAACGGTTTAAGCTGAAGGTCTCTTTTTCTCTTTTCACCTCTGAAAATTAGATCCTGAAAAAAGACAACGCTAATTCATTTATGCTTTTTCTGTTTTAGCTAGTTAAGAGAGTTTGTTTCTGAATAAATGAAGTCCTTCAACTTTCTTGGAAAATAATACAAACTTTTGAACAACATTCTAAAAGTTCCCAGATGCTGCTGCTGCTGGCCTGAGACCACACTTGGAGAATGACTGCTACGCTCACTAGTTCCCAAACTGGACTAAACATTGGAATCACCTGAGATCAGAGCTGTAGCATGTTGATGCCCAAACTGATCAAAAAGTTGATCACTTGGGTTAATTTATTGTGAAATGTAGTTGCCATGTGCTTTGAAAAAGAGAGGCTATGTAACATTACACCTTACCTGTCTATACAGAATTCCTATGCACTCATAGAATCTTTAGGGATATTATAATTTGTCCAGTCTAAATGGGGAAACAGTCTTGGGGACCTCATTCTTGGCTAAAAGCTCAGGAACAGTCAGTGGTGGCACCAGGTAACAACAGGCTTCCTGTATTCTGCTCAGTACAGTTTTCATTCAACCGCCTTGTCTTCTGAAAAATCAGATAATGTGGTAGAAGCACATAATCCCAGATAAAGTGCCCTGGGAATCCTGTGGACCTGCCTGTCTCCCTTGACCCAGTTTGATTTTTGATTTCAATTTGATTTGTTTATTGAAAAGCTTTTCTAAATGAAAATCCACTGACCCCACCATAGCTTAATGTAAGAAAACAAACCTATAGCTATCCCTTGTGAAAAGGAAGAGTTTTTTTTCTAGCTATGTTAAGGATCCAGTTGAGTTTTTCCTCTTTGCTGTTACTTTAGCAGTTTGGCTGTTACTAATGCAAAACTCAGAGGTATCTTTGAAAATTTCAGGAAACATGGACAGTTTTCTCAAGTCCAAGTTTGGTGACCTTCTGGGAATCCTGCCAGGTTCTTGTGTTTGATTCACTGTTTAATTTTTGTTTTGACTTGTCTTGTTTTGATATAGGTCAGTGTAGCCATGATTGCAGTGTTATGTTACCCGTTAACTGTTTGTTTTTACAGTTATTGGTGTCAAGAAGAAAGGATTAAGAACTGACACAATTTTCTTTTTAAATTGGAAGTAAGAAGTTCTAGTGAAGTTTGAGCTTTCTAGGAAGTTCTTCTAAATATATTCTTTGGAAGTGTAGCCTTTTACATTTTTATTAGGTAACAGGGGTAAATAAAAACAGACACTCAGAATATACGTTTTATATTTTTATGGTAACTTTCAAATCTATAGGTGATTCAATGAAACAAAGTATTGAATGTTTTACAAATGTTAAACCTTGCTGTATTTCTCTACTGAATTAGGAAGACACAGTTCGATTCCACCTCAAGGAGTTGTCTAGGCACACACCAGTACCCAGAATTAGATACAATATTAAAGATAAGGAAAGGAGGAACACTCTTTGTAAGTCTTCAGCCAATAATTACATGGTGGTGAAGTGCCTGTCCAGGCTTGACTGTCCCAGGGGGATTCAGAGAAGTTACTTTGTTCAGTTTAGTAAGTCTATTAATAGCAATTGGCAGTTTTCTTTTTTCAAATGGAAAGCTCCTTCTAATTTATTATATAAAAGTAACACTTTGTACCTATTTTTAAATGAAAACAGGTATAAGGCAAAAATAGTTTTGATTTAAATTTATGAAAATCAACAAGTGTGGCATGGTGTGTCACTGTGTTTCTTTTCAAACCATTTTTGATTCTCATTTAACATAGTGTCTTGAACTAATCTTTAGAAAGGGCTGAATATGATTTTTTTAAAAAAATTATTGAAATTCAGTTGATTCCCAATATTGTGTAGTTCCAGGTGTATAGCACAGTATTCAGTTATGTATATGCATAAAATAGATATTTGTGTATATATTGATATATATGTTCTTTTAGAGGTGTTTTTCAGTATAGTTCTCTGTGCTAATCAGTAAGTCCTTGTTTATCCATTTTATATATAGTACTGTATATCTATTAATACCAAACTGCTGATTTATCCCTCCCCCCTTTTCCCCTTGGATAATGGTAAGTATGTTTTTGTTTCTGGGCCTATTTGTGTTTTGTAAATAGGTTCAATTGTATGATGTTTTTTAGATTCCACATATAAGTGTTATTGTATGGTATTTGTCTTTCTCTGTCTGACTTACTCCACTTAGTATATAATCTAGGTCTATCTATGTTGTGGTATATGGCATTATTTCATTCTTTTTTAGGGCTGAATAATATTCCATTGTGTATATAGACACCTCTTTATCCATTCATATACAATAACCAAGACATGGAAGCAACCTGTGTCCATTAGGAGATGGATTTGATGTGAATTTATATCATGGCAAGAAGTGGAGAGGTTACCCCAGAGAGAGGCACTGTGAGAAAAGAAACATCCAAGATCCTGAGAAAGCGGAACATTCCTCCACTGCTCTGTAGAAACGTCCCTTTTCCCTCTGGCAGTGCCTTTCCATCCTTTCGTAGTGTAGTTCCTTTGCTTTTCTTTCCCTGTTCAAATCACTTGTGAGCCAGCACTTCTGGACTAAGGTTTGAGGTGAGAGAGAGTGAAAGATGCTCCGTGGGGAGCAGAGATGCCAAGGTAACTGTCTTAGCTAGGGTGGTCCACACATTTCCTACTTAGATCCTTCAGAATGAGGAGGGAGCAGAGATGAATAGATAACATGGCGTTCAGAACCCTTGATGAGGTATGAAGGCACATGGAACCTTACTCAAACTCCTGTGTAACTTGGTGGCAGCACGTGTGTCAATGTGGAATGTGACCAGGTAGGTACTTACAATCTAAGTTATCTGTAGCTTTCATGCTGCCATTTGAATCATAAGAAGGCTATGGACCAGGAAATGGGAAACCTGGTTTCCCATCCCAGTCCACCGCTAACTTACTAAATCAGTCGCTTATCAGAAAAGCCTGTAGTAAAACAGACCTCGGTAGGTGTGATTGTAAAGTCTTCTTTCATTTTCTTTTTCTTGATGGTTTGAGATCATCATGGATCATGTAAAGAGCTGCAGCTTCAGAGGTGGAGTCAGTTCGAATAAAACCCTTTAGAAAATTGGTCTCTGGAGAAATGTAGCATTCACTCCCAAAATTCCTATAACAGTGTTCTTTTTTTTTTTTTTTAGATTATTTATGTCTTTATTTTCAGAGTTTTTTGCAGTGTATATAAGAAATGTAATGCAGTTGAAAACATGTAGATTTAAGTATTTCATTTAAGTATGACATTTAAGTATGTCAAAATTATGCTTATGAACTGGAAATGAAAGAATAGAAATAGATAATTTTAACTATTAAATTTCTTTGTGCCTATGAAAGATTATTTCCTTCACTACTATAGCATTGAAATGTATGTCTAATATCCAGATTATATTGTGTTATATTGATAGTGGTATCAAAACCTGATATATATTTAAAACCCTACTAATTTTTAACACTATTTTTCTTGGTTTTTATAAATCAGTTTTTTATTTTTTGAATTTCAGGGAAATCTTTTTTTTTTTTTATTGTTTTCGCCATACAATGACATGATATCACCATGGGTTTACATATGCTTCCCCTCCAGAACCCCCCTCCCTCCTCCGTCCCCCCCGGGAAATCTCGCTGCACCAGCCCCGAGCATCAATCCTGGGCTGGCGATTGATTAGGCACATGACAATTAACATGCTTCAATGCCCTTCTCCCATATCATCCCACCCTTACCCTCATCCACAAAGTCCACGAGTCTATTCTATACATCTGCGTTCCTTTTGCTGTCTCGCATGTTGTGTTCTCGTTACCGTCTTTCTAAATTCCATATATGTGCATTAATATACTGTATTGTTGTTTTTGCTTCTGGCTTACTTCATTCTGGATAATGTTCATCGCTGCATTGTTTACAATAGCCAGGACATGGAAGCAACCTAGATGCCCATCAACTGACGAATGGATAAGAAAGCTGTGGTACATATACACAATGGAATATTACTCAGCATTAAAAAAAATTCATTTGAAGCAATTCTACTCAGATGGACGAAATTGGAGCCCATTATCCAAAGTGAAGTAAAACAGTGTTCTTGAATATCCACTGAAGATGGATGTTAATGTGCATGAGAAATAATGAGATAGCAGATCTTTTTATTTCAAGACAATTGTGTTTTCCTTTTCATGATGCCTAAACAAACTTTTTTGGCCTCCTTGTGGGAATTATATAAAACACATTCACTGGTCTTTTCAACACTTGGAAGAAAAATTCTTATTCTTAATTATGGGTTTTATAAACAAAATCATGTTTATATGAGTAATCATATTATATTTTTGAGCTCAAAATTATAAGGAAATTACCATTTCATAAGGAAACATATGAAATGGTAATTTTGAATTCTAATACAAATGAGAGATAATGATGTTACAATGTGATTCATTTACATTCCTGCAATTCACAAAGCACTTTTTGTGCGAGATATGCTTTGAAATATCAGACACACTAATAAGAGATAGTAAAATCTAGTGAAAATAATAGGCGTGAATTTTATTAAAAGCAGAACATCACTTTCTTACTCCTTGTGAGTGCCAAAAGAATATTATATATTCTAATACTGTAAAGCCATTGAGGATTATAGCTGAGATTGGGTTGGGGGGTATGTAGTCGTGGCCCTGCCACTTAGCACCTGTGTGACCTTGTTCATGGTTCTTAACCTTTTAAAGCTTAATTTGCCCATCTGTCAAGAGAGGATCAAAGGACTTACTTCATGCTGTGGTCAAGAGTGTTCAGCAGAATAATGTACATAAACTCTGAAACACAGTGCCTGGCAGGGATAAGTACTCAAATTAGTTATTATCACAAGTGTAGAATTTTCCTACTTCTGAGCTTGTTCACGCATCTGACTTTGATATCTACCTTGTGGAAAGCTTGCTGCTTCTTTAGATGAGGATATCCTCCAGGCAGCCTGGGTTGTGGCAGAGAGGTGAATCCAGACTTTCACCCTTCTCCACGTTGTGTTGGGGATGCAGGGGAGCATGTCTCCCGAAGCTAGCAGTGCTCTAGGAATGCTGACAGAGGCTTTGCAGAGAAACCCCTGTGACTCTACGTACTCATTATGGAGTCCAGGAGGCCAGCATCCTTTGCCATATGGCACAGGCCCCAGTGGTCATTGGGTGGAGTTGGAAGTTTACTTAAGTCCAACTTGCAGCTACAGGTGGTTTGTCTTGAGCTCCTAGATTTTAGCAATTGTAGAGGTCTTGTTGGTCAGGGTCCTGGATAGTCCATCTTATGGATGCATGTGTGAAGCCACTAGAGTTGTGTTTGACTCTTTGCAACTCTATGGACTATAACCTGCCAGGCTCCTCTGTCCATGGGATTCTCTAGGCAAGAATACTGGAGTGGGTTGTCATGCCCTGCTCCAGGGGATCTTCCCAACCTAAGGATCAAACCTGCATCTCTTATGTCTGCTGCATTTGTTCAGTCAGTTCAGTTCAGTTGCTCAGTCGTGTCCAACTCTTTGCAACCCCAAGAACTGCAGCATGGCAGGCCTCCCTGTCCATCACCAACCGCTGGAGTCCACCCAAACCCATGCCCATAGAGTCAGTGATGCCATCCAGTCATCTCATCCTCTGTCGTCCCCTTTTCCTCCTGCCCCCAATCCTTCCCTGCATCAGGGTCTTTGCATGAGGTGGCCAAAGTATTGGAGTTTCAACTTCAACATCAGTCCTTCCAATGATCTCCTTTAGGATGGACTGGTTGGATCTCCTTGCAGTAGGTGGGATTTTTTTTTACCACTAGCACCACCTGGGAAGCCCAAGTCCACCTTTTGGCTCTGTGAAAATTACAAGATTGCCTTGTTTCCAGGCGGATGCACCTCTGGGTTTCAGTATCCATTTGCCTCCTCAACTAGAGGCCTTGGTATGCCCGTAGCCCAGAATTTGATGTATCTGTATAGGCAAATATTATCCATTAGGCAAATATTATTCCAGCTCTTTCCATAGATTAATTCCAGATCTTAGAGATGCAATAAAAATGAGATGTGATCCCTGCCTTTAAGGACTCACAATTTCTCTGCAAATTTCACTGTGTCTGCTTTGTCTATCAGGGTTGGTATCATATCATGGAACTCTTAACCCTAGTGCATTGCTGCTCTCAGTAGAGTGCGTCAAAGAAGGTGTCATGGTTGATTTCATATGTTAATTGCTCCCATACCCACTAATCTGAAGGTTTATTCTTGGGGTCCCTGCTTGGGTCTATCCTCTTTTCAAAACTGTGATGAACTCTATATGTATAATGTGTATCAGTAAGATTCTACCAAGTGTTTAGACTAGGCACATAGTCTACCAATCCAAAAAGTAAACAAAAATCCATGATGAGCTGAATTGAAGTGATCAAGGCTTAAAATAGAAGGAAGTTATGCAGACACTGGGAAAATCGGAATCAATTATTTTTAGACTACACATGTCAGAGCCCTGAAAAAAATGCAAATATTTCTGAGCTCTGATTCATTCTCAATTAGTTAATTAAGTGAGTGTCTGGCTAATTACCAATATAGGATATTGAGAGCCATTTGTGCATTTGTATTTCCTTAACTGTGCCTTGAAATATTTTTAACTTTCAGCTGGATAGTGTAATTTCACATTGGACATTTTTCGGCCAGACCTATTACATCATTAAATGCTAGGCTTGAGTAGTACAATGAGTTTGTGTGTTTTAAATGTTTCTACATCATCTTGGATAAGGCTGCCAAGTTGAATTTCACATCTCCTATCTAGAAACCTGCCATGTTTTCCACACTTGGCCCTAAAACAGTTTAAGTAAGACTAGTGAAGCAATTATAATTTCATATTTTCAAACTTGATTTGAATACTAATAACCTTAAGAATAAATGTGTGCATGTTTTCCACTTCATTCCCTCTTCAACTTTTCTGCAAAGATGAGCATGTATCATAAAGGTAGCTGCAAGAAGAACCTCTTTCCTCTTCCTCTCTATAGTTATTTTCATGTTGTCGATCCTTAAGCAAGGCCAATCTATTTCTCAAGACAGTGCCCTCAAGGAATTCAATTATTACAGGGTTGCCATCTTCCCAAATGCAGGGAAGAAGAATCCTAGCCCCGCTTATCCAGAGGGTAAGACTGCTACTTTCACCGTTCCCTTCAGTCGCTCAGTCATGTCTGACTCTTTGCAACCCCAGGGACTGCAGCACACCAGGCTTCCCTGTCCATCACCAACTCCTGGAGCTTATTCAGACTCATGTCCATCGAGTCCATGATGCCATCCAACCATCTCATCCTCTGTCATCCCCTTTTCCTCCTGCCTTCAATCTTTCCGAGCATCAGAGTCTTTTCCAATGAGTCAGTTCTTTGCGTCAGGTGGCCAAAGTATTGGAGTTTCAGTTTCAGCATCAGTCCTTCCAGTGAATATTCAGGACTGATTTCCTTTAGGATTGACTGGTTGGATCTCCTTGCAGTCTTAGTAATTCTCAAGAATCTTCTCCAACACAGTTCAAAAGCAACAATTCTTTGGCACTCAGCTTTCTTTATATTCCAACTCTCACATCCATACATCAGTTCAGTTCAGTCGCTCAGTCATGTCCAAATCTTTGAGACCCCATGGACTGAAGCACACCAGGCCTCCCTGTCCATTACCAACTCCTGGAGTTTACTCAAAATCATGTTCACTGAGTTGGAGATTTCATCCAACTGTCTCATTCTCTGTCGTCCCCTTCTCCTCCCACCTTCAATCTTTCCCAGCATCAGTGAGTCAGTTCTTCACATCAGGTGGCTAAAGTATTGGAGTTTCAGCTTCAGCATTAGTCCTTCCAATAAATATTCAAGACTGATTTCCTTTAGGATGGACTGGTTGGATCTCCTTGCAGTCCAAGGGACTCTCAAGAGTCTTCTACAACACCACAGTTCAAAAGCATCAACTCTTTGGTGCTTAGCTTTCTTTATAGTCCAACTGTCACTTCCATACATGACCACTGGAAAAGCCATAGTCTTGACTATACTGACCTTTGTTGGCAGACTAATGTCTCTGCTTTTAATATGCTGTCTAGGTTGGTCATAGCTTTTCTTCCAAGAAGCAAGTGTCTCTTAATTTCATGGCCGCAATCACCATCTGCAGTGATTTTGGAGCCCTAAAAAATAAAGTCTGACACTGTTTCCATTGTTTCCCCATCTATTTGCCATGAAGTGATGGGACCAGATGCCATGATCTTAGTTTTGTGAATGTTGAGCTTTAAGCCAGCTTTTTCTCTCTCTTCTTTCCCTTTCATCAAGAGGTTCTTTAGTTCCTCTTGACTTTCTGCTGTAAGGGTGGTGTCATCTGCATATCTGACGTTATTGATATTTCTCCTGGAAATCTTGATTCCAGCTTGTGCTTCATCCAGCCTGGCATTTCGCATGATGTACTCTGTGTATTAGTTAAATAAGCAGGGTGATGATATACAGCCTTGACGTACTCCTTTCCCTATTTGGAACCAGTCTGTTGTTCCATGTCCAGTTCTAACTGTTACTTCTTAACCTTCATACACAATTCTCAGGAGGCCGATCAGGTGGTCTGCTATTCCCATCTCTTTAAAATTTTTCCACAGTTGTGATCCACACAGTAAAAGGCTTTGGTGTAATCGATAGAGTCTACTTTTACTGTAGACAATTTCAAATTTTGACTTTTTTCCTTTAAAATCTTTCTCCTGGGATTTGTTTTCTCAGAGTCATTTCTTGATGTGTGCTAAAGCAAACAGGGAGAGAAAGGCATAATTTATTATCTACAAAAGCTGTGAGAATGGATTTCAGTTTCTGTGATCATTGTCCTCATTGGGGAGTTGCCTGTGTACTCAGTTGCTCAGTCCTTTTGTCTGACTCTGTGACCCCACAGACTGTAGCCCACCAGACTCCTCTGTCTACTGGAGTGGGTTGCCATTTCCTACTCCAAGGAATCTTCCTTACCCAGGGTTCGAACCCTGTGTCTATGGCATTGGCAGGCAGATTCTTCATCACTGTGCCGTCTCAGAAGCCCCCATTAGGGAGTTTTAAATGCAAAACAAGGAATTTTGATATATCAGGAAGGCAGAGGGGAGATAAGTGCTCCCAAAGAAGTTGTTACTTTGTTTCTTCCCAAAGGATACTGGAATGGGTAGCCGATTCCTTCTCCAGGGGATCTTCCCAACCCAGGAATCAGACTGGGGTCTCCTGCATAGCAGGTGGATTCTTTACCAACTGAGCTATCAGGGACACCCTCACAAAAAGGGGCTAGTGATAATTGTAAACATGTTGATTTTTGTGCTGCAGGGGGAGTGGTGGGGCGGTGATGAGTCAGCAAGCTCCCTGGGTACCTAGTAGACTGAGGTTGCTTATGATGTGATTGGGAGATGAGCTACTTCAAATATAAGTTTGGAAGCAAAGTAAGACTCCAAATGGTTTAATGCCGGAGGTCGGGGCCAGGGCAGATTTGGTCTGTGTCATAATTTGCTTCATGGAGGAGGTGTGGCATGAGCCTGCTTCTTGAAGCATGGCTCAATTTAGACACACGCAATAGTCAACGTAAGTCACAGGGCTGGAAATTATCTTACAAGTAATTGTCATTTATGATACAAATGTGGTTTATACCAGTGACACTTGATGCCTTAATCTCTCCCAACAGCATAACTAATGGGCACATGATCTGATGCCAGATACCTTCAAACATGGGAAACTTTTAGCTTAAACATCCTTATTTATTAAAAATGACTTTCTTAGGCTAAACTGAAAATTACTCCTTGGGGTGTCCATGCACTGGTCCTATTTCTCTGCTTTAGGAGTAACAGGGACAAAAAAGATCTCTTCCACTTCAAATCCAGTCTCACCAGGATTTGAAGACAAATGGAATATGGTATTCTAAAACCACTGCTTTCTTTCTTTCTTTTTCTCTTGCATGGTTTACAGTTACATCACCAGCCTGATCAACCTTCCCTGGACATGCTGAGTACTGATTCTTCCTGACCATTGGTTGCTAAATAGAATGGGTGTAGCCTTTCTCTTTTCTCACTGTGGCCCAAGAGCAAACTAATTTTTGGCAGCTACCTCACAAAAATGACTTCAGTTTGCCATTAGCTGAGGCCTTTTTGTCTGCTCAGCCCTCCTGCTGTTAGGCCAATGGATTCCTTTTAAGCATTCCACAATCCAAATTTTGGATCCCAGGATTTTTGTGTATTTCTTTTGAATTTTGTCTTATTGTGATTGGGTCATTATTTATCCAGGTGAGGTCTTATCCACAGGCTTCCATTCAATCAATTAGAAATCTTTTTTAGCTTTTTTAAATCTAGAAACTTGATTTGCATGTCATCGTTTTCCTCACTCAAATTATGGATAACTAATGAACTTGGCAGGGCACATGACAGAATTCTAAAATATCTCACCAGAAACCTCTTGCCAGGTTGGCAACCACTGTTATTCACCATGGGGGAGCCATTTGATTAGTTTTATATCCAGACTTTGCATGAAATGTTCCCTTCTTATCTCTAATTTTCTCAAAGAGATCTTCAGTCTTTCCCATTCTGTTGTTTTCCTCTATTTCTTTGCACTGATCACTAAGGAAAGCTTTCTTATCTCTCCTTGGTACTCATTGGAACTCTGCATTCAAATGAGTATATCTTTCCTTTCTCCCCCTTTTTTCCGCTTCTCTTCTTTTTACAGCTATTTGCAAGGCCCCCTCAGACAGCCATTTTGCTTTTTTAGCATTTCTTTTCCACGGGGATGGTCTTGATTCCTGTCTCATGTACAATGTCATGAACCTCCTTCAATAGTTCATCAGGCACTCTATCAGATCTGGTCCCTTAAATCTATTTCTCATTTTCACTGTATAGTCATAAGGGATTTGATTGAGGTCATACCTGAATGGTCTAATGGTTTTCCCTACTTTCTTCAATTTAAGTCTGAATTTGGCAATAAGGAGTTCATGATCTGAGCTATAGTCAGGTCCCAGTCTTGTTTTTGCTGACTGTATAGAGCTTCTTCATTCTTGGCTGTGAAGAATATAATCAATCTGATTTTGGTGTTGACCATCTGGTGATGTCCATATGTAGAGTCTTCTTTTGTGTTGTTGGAAGAGGGTGTTTGCTATGACCAATGCGTTCTCTTGGCAAAATTCTATTAGCCTTTGCCCTGCTTAATTCTGTACTCCAAGGCCAAATCTGCCTGTTACTCCAGGTGTTTCCTGACTTCTTACTTTCACATTCCAGTCCCCTAGAGTGAAAAGGACATCTTTTATGGGTGTTAGTTCTACAAGGTCTTGTAGGTCTTCACAGAACCATTCAAATTTAGCTTCTAGAATACACAGAACTGTACAAAAAAAGTCTTCATGACCCAGATAACCACGATGGTGTGATCACTCACCTAGAGCCAGACATCCTGGAATGTGAAGTCAAGTGAGCCTTAGAAAGCATCACTACGAACAAAGCTAGTGGAGGTGATGGAATTCCAGTTGAGCTATTTCAAATCCTGAAAGATGATGCTGTGAAAGTGCTGCACTCAATATGCCAGCAAATTTGGAAAACTCAGCAGTGGCCACAGGAATGGAAAAGGTCAATTTTAATTCCAACCCCAAAGAAAGGCAATGCCAAAGATTGCTCAAATTACCACACAATTGCACTCATTTCACATGCTAGTGAAGTAAAGCCCAAAATTCTCCAGGCCAGGCTTCAGCAATACGTGAACCATGAACTTCCAGAGGTTCAAACTGGTTTTAGAAAAGGCAGAGGAACCAGAGATCAAATTGCCAACATCTGCTGGATCATCGAAAAAGCAAGAGTTCCAGGAAAACATCTATTTCTGCTTTATTGACTATGCCAAAGCCTTTGATTGTGTGGATCACAATAAGCTGTGGAAAATTCTGAAAGAGATGGCAATACCAGACCACCTGACCTGCCTCCCAAGAAACCTGTATGCAGGTCAGGAAGCAACAGTTAGAACTGGACATGGAACAACAGACTGGTTCCAAATAGGAAAAGGAGTATGCCAAGGCTGTATATTGTCACCCTGCTTATTTAACTTATATGCAGAGTACATCATGAGAAACGCTGGGCTGGAAGAAGCACAAGCTAGAATCAAGATTGCCGGGAGAAATATCAATAACCTCAGATATGCAGATGACATCATCCTTATGGCAGAAAGTGAAGAGGAACTAAAAAGACTCTTGCTGAAAGTGAAAGAGGAGAGTGAAAAAGTTGGCTTAAAGCTCAACATTCAGAAAACTAAGATCATGGCATCCAGTCCCATCACTTCATGGGAAATAGATGGTGAAACAGTGGAAACAGTGTCAGACTTTATTTTGGGGGCTCCAAAATCACTGCAGATGGTGACTGCAGCAACGAAATCAAAAGATGCTTACTCCTTGGATGGAAAGTTATGACCAACCTAGACCACATATTAAATAGCAGAAACATTACTCTGCCAACAAAGGTCCGTGTAGTCAAGACTATGGTTTTTCTAGTGGTTATGTATGGATGTGAAAGTTGGACTATAAAGAAGCTGAGCGCCAAAGGATTGATGCTTTTGAGCTGTGGTGTTGTAGAAGACTCTTGAGAGTCCCTTGGACTGCAAGGAGGTCCAACCAGTCCATCCTAAACGAAATCAGTCCTGGGTGTTCATTGGAAGGACTGATGTTGAAGGTGAAACTCCAAAACTCTGGCCACTGATGCAAAGAGTTGACTCACTGGAAAAGATCCTAATGCTGGGAAGGATTGGGGGCAGGAGGAGAAGGGGATGACAGAAGATGAGATGGCTGGATGGCATCACTGCCTCAGTGTACATGAGTTTGGATGGACTCTGGGAGTTGGTGATGGACAGGGAGGCCTGGCTTGCTGCAGTCCATGGGGTTGCAAAGAGTCAGAGATGACTGAGTGACTGAACTGAACTGATTTCCGGCCTGCATTTATCTGCTCTCATTTTTGAAGTATCATAAGTGCAGTCTTCTCCTGATATCAGCCTTGCGCATGTGGTTGCTAAGTTGGTTCATTCATGTCTGATTCTTTGAGACCCTATGGACCATAGTCCACAGGCTCTTCTGTCCATGGGATTCTCCAGACAAGAGTACTGGGAGGGATTGCCATGTCCTCTTCCAGGGGATCTTCCTGAGCAGTGATTGAACCCACACCTCATATGTCTCCTGGATTGGTAGAGGGTTCTTTACCACTAGTGCCACATAGGAAGCCCAATCCTATCAAAAACGTACAGGTCAAACTGTACAGCACAGGGAACTGTACTTAATATTCTGTAAAACCTGTATGGGAAAAGCATCTGTTAAAGAATAAATATGTGTATATGTATGATTGAATCACCATGCTGTACACTTGAAACTAACAACATTGTAGATCAACTATACACCAATAAAATTTTTTTTTAAAAGTGAACAAAGTGCAGGGAAGTTTAATGTGATTTATTCTTGATACTTAAAAACATCATGTAATGTTTGGGACGTATTCCTTCTATAAGTTTTGTAAATGGTCGCAGAAAGGAGTGAAGTTAGGATGTTTAACAACCAGAAAAGCCAGGGCATCAGTTTTGCAGCTTGAGCACAAGGCAGTCAGAAGAGACGTCAAGGCAGTCAGCTAACAGCTGATTTAATTCCTCAGCCTTGCAGGTTTCCCAGAAGCTGACATGTTCTTGATCTTCAGTGCTATTTCTTTTCTCCTTTCTGTATGTTTCTGCTGTGTATTACTTGGACTTTGAGCAGTGGTCTATAGTTCACAAATGAAGATGTGTTGTGAAACAGACTTAAAACTGGGAATGGGTGTGATTTGTTTAAGAGCTTGATGGGAAAAGAAGGTTTACTGAGGGGAGAGCTGGGATATTTCCAAACATGGGACCTGGAGCCCTTCTGTAGAAATGTTCACTGAAGCAGAGAGGGTGGTGTTGTTTCTGGCTGAGCACAAATCTGTCAATCACAAGCTAACCAGAAAAAGTCTAGAAGATGAAGACCAATCAAGACAGATGCTATCTTTTGAAAAATAGTGAAGACATGTTGCCAAGGGCACTGTAAAAGGATTGATTATCTTAAGGAAGGATAACTCTCATGGAGGGTATGATCTTAAGCATGAGATAAAGGAGCAGGATATGGGTGTGGGTGAGAGCAGGCATTTCTTTGGAACTTGAGGAGGTTGTTGATATGAGGTGAGCGTTTCCATAATGGTGAGTATGTACATACAACTTTATTGAATTTTAGAAAAAATGAATGATGAACATTTGAAGCTGTAAGATGAGTATGATAATTACTTGGGATGTATGGTCAATAGAAAACAGTAGGGAAAAACCTAAAGTGGGCAGATTTAAGCAGAGAAACATACACTTTCTGCCTTCCTGGTTAATATTGTTGTATTGTTCAGTGGCTAAGTTGTGTCCTTCTCTTCATGATGCCATGATTTGCAGCACACCAGGTTTCCCCATCTTTCACTATCTCCCAGAGTTTTCTCAAACTCATGTCCATTGATACCATCCAACCATCTCATCCCCTGTCACACCTTTCTCCTCCTGACCTCAATCTTTTCCAGCATCAGGGTCTTTTCCACTAAGTCAGCTCTTCCCACCAGGTGGCCAAAACATTGGTGCTTCAGAGTCAGCATCAGTCCTTCCAATGAACATTCAGGATTGATTTTCTTTAGGATTGACTGATTTGATCTCCTTACTGTTCAAGGGATGCTCAAGAGTCTTCTCCAACACCACAGTTCAAAAGTATCAATTCTTCAGTACTCAGCTTTCTTTATGGTCCAACTCTCTCATCCAAATGTGACTACTGGAAAATCCATAGCTTTGACTAGATGGGCTGTTGTTGACAAAGTGATGTCTCTGCTTTTTAATATGCTATCTAGGTTGGTCATAGCTTTTCTTCCAAGGAGTAAGCGTCTGTTTTAATTTCATGGCTGCAATCACCATCTGCAGTGATTTTGGAGCCCAAGAAAAGAAAATCTGTCACTGTTTCCATTTTTTCCCCATCTATTTGCCATGAATCGATGAGACTAGTTACCATGATCTTAGTTTTTTTATTGTTGAGTTTCAAGGCAGCTTTTTCACTCTTCTTTTCACCCTCATCAAGAAGCTCTGTTGTTCCTTTTTGCTTTCTGCCATTAAACTGGTATCATCTGCATATCTGAGATTGCTGATATTTCTCCTGGAAATTTTGATTCCAGCTCATGAGTTATCCAGCCTGGCATTTTGCGTGATGTACTCTGCATAGAGGAGAGGGAAATAGAAATCCACTCCAGTATTCTTTCCTGGAAAATCCCGTGGACAGAGTAACCTGCTGGGCTACAGTCCCTGGGGTGCAAAGAATCGAACATGACTGAGTGCGTGTGCACACATGCACACACACATACAGAGTGTATAGAAGTCAAATAAACAGAGTGACAATATACAGCCTTGACATACTCCTTTCCTAATTTTGAACCAGTCTATTGTTCCACGTCTGGTTCTGTTGCTTCTTGACCTGCATACAGGGTTCTCAGGAGACAGGTAAGATAGTCTGGTATTCCTATCTCTTTAAGAATTTCCCAGTTTTTTTGTGATCCACACAGTCAAAGGCTTTAGTGTAGTCTGTGAAGCAGAAATAGATTTTTTTCCCCCTGGAATTCCTTTGCTTTTTCTGTGATCCAATATATGCTGGCAATTCTACCTCTGATTTCTCTGCCTTTTCTAAATCAAACTTGTACATCTGGAAGTTCTCAGCTCACATATTGCTGAAGCCTAACTTGAAGGATTTTACTAGCATGTGAAATGAACGTAATTATATGCTAGTCTTAACATTCCTTGGAATTGCTCTTCTTTGGGATTGATATCAAAACTGACCTTTTCCAGTCTTGTGGCCACTGCTGAGTTTTCCAGATTTGCTGACATATAGAATGTAACACTCGTTAATATTGCAGTTTCATTATTATGAAATATTCCTTCATTACAGAGAATAATTAGTATATCAGTGTGAATGCATATTTCTACCTTAAGTATTATGCCATACCTTGCTTGGAAGACTCTTACAGCTCTGTTATTCCAGTGGTGATTTATTTGTGGATTATCCTCTAAGCAAAAGTACAAAGATTTGTGTCCTTCCAATTTTAGAAATAGTCAATCCTGCTGGCCATTTCTGAATCTGTGAAGGAAAGGAATATTGAATAGAAGGAAGAGGGAGGGTAGGTGTGAGGATGCGCTTTGGAAAGTTTTCTGTGGACCATTGTGAATTCCAAGTATGACCTCCAGAAAGTTGTAGGCTATCATTGTACCTCACTTTAATTCCTAAATTGCAAAAGGGAAAGGGGGTGGGGAGAGAGATAACTTAGGAGGTTGGTTATAGATATAATATGTAGAATATTATATCTATTCTATACATAATAGAATAGATAACCAACAAGGAGCTTTGTATAGCACAGGGAAGTATACTCAACATTTTGTAATACCTATGAAGGAAGAGAATCTAAAGTTATATATACAATACTGAATGATGTGCTGTACACATGAAACTAACATATCAACTATACTTCGACTAAAAGTAAAAAAAAAAATACCTGAGTTACGGAGCTCTTCTTCCCTAATGTGTACCTTGTGTTTATTTTACAGAGTTAGTATTCTTACTAAAAGAAATACTGAGAGGGAAGACAAAGGTTTGCAAAACATTAATTAAGTTATTTTTGACTCATTCATAGAGATTTAATGGGGGAGAGCAGTGGATCAGTGGAGTACATGTGCTTCTAAGATCCTTAGAAGTGTCTGTGTTGAGAGACACAATATCAGCCAGTTCCCCTGTTACCAGCATCCATTTCCCTTTCTGTCTGATGGTCTGAAGGTCTGACAGTCTGAGGTTCAGTTGGTTGGTGGATCTATCAATTGGGTTATCAATTCAGTGTCTCTCTTTCTTTCATTTTAGAAAAAGTATCTCTAGAATGGTTTATTATTCTGTTACTTGTATAAGTAAGACATAGAGAATATCCTAAATGTTCAGTATTAGAGACAAGGTTGATATTTGCATTGATTATGCAATGGCATTAAAAATGGTGTTTAACAGTAAATGTCTTTAGCTATAAGTAGAAAATAGTAAACAAATTTATATATATAAATGTTCATGTCAAAATATTCAAAGAAAAAAGAGTACAGTTGTAGAACTTATTGCTTAGGAAATGAGTATTTTATAAATATGGAATAGTCCCTTCTTGGTCCTGCTTAATAATTTTTTGCCTTCTGTTTTATGTGGTATGCCTATTTTGTTTTGTCAGCATTTTCCTAGTGAATTATTTCTCTGACTGCTTATTTTCAACACTTATTGTCACTAAATTTTACGTTGATTTCTTGTAAGAAGCATATAGGTAGACTTAAAAAAATATCTAAAATATTTCTGAATTCTAAATAGTCAAATTTAACTTGTTAAATTTTATTATGATTGCTAAATATGTTGAATTCTTTCTTTGCATCCTACTTTATTTTTCTATGTCTATCTTGTTTTCTTACTCTTTATTATAATTGTTACTCTTAGTTTTTCCATCTTTGTTTGGAATTAATTAAGTTTGCTTCATTTTCTCCCCTTACCAGTTATCTCTGGAAGTTATATTCTTCTTTGTGTAACAGTGGTTACCATTACATTTCTATATATCAGTTAAAACTTGCATTTTCTTACCATGGGATAGCCAGTTGAGATCTATCCCTCTCTCCCAAATAACGTGCTTATCCTATTTACATGATTTTTATTGCCTTCACTGCCCTCCATCCCCCATTACACAGCCAGTCCCTGGTTTGAGGGTTTATGTTTTATTTCCAGAATGTTATTAATGTTTTTTTCAGTAACAATTTTATATTGAAGTTTTTTATTTTGAAGGAATAGTTATTGGAGGGTGGCATGTTCATTGAATTTTAAGAAAATTTCTATTTCACAACCATCTCTTACTTTTATTTTCTAGTGATTTTTTTTTTGCAGAGATAGTAGACTTTTGAGTTCTTTAATCCTCAGATGTTCAAACTATTAAAAAATGAAAGTAACTTTGGTTAAGTCCAAAACTATTTTCATGCATAACTTTGAAGATTTGGATCCATTATCTTTTGGCTTCACTTTTGTGCTAAGAAGTCTGCAGAAATCTGAATTTTATTTCTTTTCATATATCTTTTCTATGTCCACCCCCTCCCACTCACCCTACCTTAGGATTTTTTGCTTTATCCTTTGAATTCTGATCTTTCACTAATACTGGTCTAAAAGGTCTTTTCCCTTCCCATTCAAGCAATTTGATACTAGTGAGACCCTCTAAATCTGAAGATTCAAATCTTTATTTAGCTCTCAAAGCTTTTATTTTACCTTTTCTTACATTATTTCTACACATACATCATTGTATTTTTTCCTTCTGAAAACTTTTTTAATATTTTGTAAGATCTGTGTCCTTTTGCCTTGTGGTCTGGTAGAATTCTTCAGCTTGATTTTCCATCTAGCTACTTCCCTCTTCAATTATTTTCACATACATTTCTGAATATGTTAATGTATTCGAACATTCTTACACGCATCTCTAAATATGAATGACATCTAAGCTAGCCTTTTTCAGACTGTTATTAACTTTGTTTCTATGGGTGTTAGTTACTACATCTGCTGAGTTTGTGGGCTTCCTCTATGGTGCTGATTTTAATCATTCACATCTTTGTTTTTGCAGTTTCATATTTACTACTGTATGGGTGTTTTTTCCATTTGTTGTAGCTTACCCTCAATGACTGTGGTTTGCCCTACACACTAGTGTTGTGTCATCTGGACATGCCTATCCCCTGTTCCTCTTGGGTTTGTTCATGGTGAACCTGAGCCAAGCTCTGCCCATTCAGTCCAAGAACCGGTATCTTCCCCAGGGATCAAAAGAAAGAGCTGCATAATGTCCAAGGGGCCATGGTTGTTCCTCATTCTGTCCCCCTCTCTCAGAGTGATTTTCTTCTTCCTGCTCTGGAGAATCTTCCATCTTTGAGCAACCCTGCCTCCCCAGCATTATAGGCCGTGAAACTCTGAAAAGGTCACGTCCAGTGTTACTCTGACAATGTTACTTTAAAGTACCTGTAATTGTGGAATGGAACAAAAGTCATTTTAGCACCTGCTTTATTATTTCTGCTCTGAAGTGAACATTCTGGACCAAGCAAATATCTGGACAGCCATAATTTTCCCCTTGGGCTCTTGTGTGATATGATTTTAAGGATATTGTTTGCAATTTCTTGTGAATAGTATTTGGATATTATAGAAAAATTAGAGCATCTCCTTTTGGATAATGTCTGACATATTGTAATTCTGAGTCTGCTCTTGGCACTTAATAGAGAAATGTCAGTTTTCCAACAGGAACAAAGTCCAGTGCAGCTGTTTCTGCTTTAGCCATGGAATTTGAAAGTCTGTGTAAGAGAGTGTGTGTAACCAACCAGTTTGGGAGTGAACAATGGGAGGCATGAGGGTTTCCCACATCATGAATTTCTTGCACTGTAGATGGTAAATTTGATAGTAATAATACCGTCTTGAATTTGGTCATTATGATACCTTTGAGGGCTCCTTTCTGTAAGATTTTTAATGAATATTTAATAATTATAATTTTAATTATAAATATAATTTATATTTTTATAAATGTATAATAATTCAGTCTCTTTATCACACTTATCTCACATAACAGGGATTTAAAGATGTCTTTTTAAACACTGCCCACTGATCTCATTTGCCAAGGTGTGGACCAAAATATTGACAAAGTAGAATGATTTCTAGTTCTTGTGGGCTGGTTTTTCCTCAGAAATATTCATTATTTATTCATTTTGAGGTATAGTGTTGTCACTTTCCAGAATGCCAGGGATAGTTTTATTCAACTGTAAACACATTTCAAAGCTCAAATGCACATCCCCACTGTCCTCTGCTATTTAAGAATATCTAGACTAGTTTTTACTGCCATCCTAGTTGGGAGAAGATCAAAATTCAACCATGGTATTTGTTGGTAACATTTGTGTGTATGTGTGTTGAGGAGAACAATGTAAAATAGTTTAAGAAATCCCACATTTAAGGATCCAAAACCCTACTGCAAGCACTCAGTTGGGTCTGTGTAGTTCTTGTCATTTGTTTAGAAGGAGGACCATTTTCAAGAGTTTATATTTTGGTCTCATAGCTTAGCAATAACAAAGAAATACTTTCATGAAAAGAGATCACAGTGATATTGTGCATATCGCTGAAGCTCTTTGAATGTAATAGAAATAGGTATGTTACTTTAGATTACAAAATACTTACAGAAAATTCAGAGTCTATTAGGTCTAGTAGATCCAATTTGAAACAATGGGGAAAAAAATGACCTTTTGGAGGAATTTGTTTTAAGAAGCTACTTATTAGCCTTGTATTTGATAGAATAAATCATTCAATAAGTCATTTGAGAGTACAGAACTGTAGCCAATTTGAAATGGAAGTGCTCTCCAGCTCACTCATCTCTTCCCCCTGGTTTGATAGAGGATATGCTGAAGTCCAGCCAGCCCTGTTTTCTTGCCCAGATTCCAACAGTGTCTTTTTGACCTTGCTGGGTCTGGGACACAGATGGCCCAGCTGCCAGTACAGTCCTTTTTTCCCTGCACCTGGCTGAGTATGGCCAGGAAGGAACTGAATATTGTTGACTCATCACTTTAAAAACAAGTTACTGTTATTGAACTGGATATAATACTTCTTTAATTAACAAATGCAGGATGTTCATAATTTTCCATGTCAGAGCTTCCTTTTATAAGGTAAAAAATTGCACACTAGTGTATTTTGGAAGATGGGCCTTTCATTTTCCATTCTTTTGACATAGTTAGTCACATTTTATTTGGTTCTCTTGAATGTCAGGATGGAAGATTGTTCACGTTGGCTCCTTTTCCCTCAGGAAACATCTCTGGCATACCTAATGAGACAGTGGAGCCATCGGGGAGGTTAATGAAGATGTACTGCCTGAGACATTTATTTATTACTCCTGGCTGTTTAGCAAGCATTTTCCCCATAGAAACAAAAGGCTGGCTTTTGGACTGACAGAGCTGCGAAGGGTATATAGGAAAAAGGATGACTGTATTTGGGGGAGAGGCAGGAAACACTGATGTTGTCTGAAACTCTTGCATTTAAATGAGCATTATAAATATTACAACTGTTTCACATGGAAGCTAGAAAGTAAGAGTTAAGATGAATGCATTTTGGAAACAAGAAATTTGAAACTAAATCGGTGAATACTGCATTTTCCCCATAAACAAACACATAGAATGTGCATGTTTCCCATTAGTATATTCTTGGTTGAAGATAAAAATAGACTATTGGAAATTGGGACTATTCAGCCTGTGACAAGGAGTGGGATGCAATAGGTATTTTGTAGTTTTGAAATATACATTCTGCCTTAAACATCACAGCATACGGGAGCCTGATAAAAATCACCCAATGCAATGTTTTATAAGTTAATAACAATACAAAGTAAAAAATTTTTATTACAGTTCATCTTGGTCAAGAGTGCCACTTAAATTAGTATGAGAATTATATATATTCCTCACCAATAAAATGAGGCTTTGTAGAATTAAGGAAAATCTTTTGCCACTTTACATTTTTTGTTTTAGGAAAAACAAAAAGCCATAGAATCCGTAAACCTTGGAGGGTGCTGAAAATATGTTGCTTCACAGTATTTCTTTTTAAAAAACTTAAAATTGAAATATAGTTGACTTTTACAACGTTGTGTTAATTTCAGCTGTATAGCAAAATGAATCAGTTATACATATATATATTCCTCTTCATATTCTTTTTCATTAAGGTTTGATCACAAGATACTGAAAATAGTTTTCTGTTTTATATGGTGGGACCTTGTTGTTTATCCATTCTAGTTTGCATATGCTAATCCCAAGCTCCTAATCCATCCCTTCCTTACTCCCCCTCCTCCTTGGCAGCCATTCTACATCTGTGAGTCTGTTTCTGTTTCATATTACTTAAAAATTACAAGGTAATTGCGATCATTTCTTTATGAAAATCAAGAACATGAGAATTTAATTCATGTATTTAAAAGGAGAGCCCCAATTACATATTCCAAGGCAACTTACAAGTGTTTCCTGTATTAATCAAATATGTCATATTCAGTGGTATACATATTCTTCATATGTGTGAGTTCTTATGAAAATATGGCCAGTCTGTTTTTGTAAGATATAGAGTTTGTGTGCTAATTATAAAATATGTTAAATTCCATTATGGTTTATCATAAGATATTGAATATAATTCCCTGTGAGTAGGACCTTGTTGTTTATCCATTCTGTATATGATACTTTGTATCTGCTAAACACAAACTCCCAATTCTTCCCTCCCACATTGATTTATTGTTGAGAGAGCCTTATAGTAAAGAAAGAGTAAAACTTGGACTCAGTTCTTTGAGTTGATGCTAGGAAGGAACTCCATGTTAACTTTAGTCTTCGGTGGTAGTCACAGAACTTTGGATTAGAAAAGCCCAGTTATTATGTTTTTGTTATGTTTCTATATACTGGCTTACTTGGAGCTTCCATAGAACAATGGCTTTAAAAGTTTTTTTACAGGACCCACAGGAAGATATTTTATATTGTGGCACATCTGTACTTATTTGATAGATGTATATTAAATATTATCTCATGACAAATACCCACCTTTTCTACATGCATGATATTATGTTCATTCTATTGAAAAAAAAAAAACACCACTTCTTATGACCTGCTAAGTTGCAGTTTTAACAATTGCTGTAAAGGTTCCTCCATATTTTTTGGAGGGGGAGGGTGATGAATTTGTAATTATATGTGACCATCATTAACTTTGTTTGCCAAGTATATTTTAGGTCCATGATAAGTTGACATCTCCTGATCCCACATTAGTTCTGGTCAATGAGTTCGGTGGAAATTGACATGTGTTTCTGAACCGGAATATTTGAGACCCTCTAGACCTCTTTACTTCTATCATTGAAAATGGTCATGTTCCTAGAATGGGCCAGAAAATGAGTCATGTGTAGCAGAATCAATAGCCAGCCCACAGTGTACATGGAATCTGAGCAAAAAATAAACATTGTTGTTAAAAGGCACTTCAATTCTTAGATGTATTGGCTCCTCAGTATAGCTTAACCTTTCCTGATGGGTAGAGGATAATTCAATTATGTATTCTGCTGGTATTTCATTTGAAATATTAACTTTGCCTAAAAACACTACACAGTTCCATATGTACATACCTCATATGATGCTTATACCTACTTTTCTAAAAACTAAGCAGTGTTTTATTTCTACTCTTCCATCTCCCAGCAAACAATCTGGTTTTCCTTCCGAGTTCTTTCTCTTGGAAAGAACCAGAGGTGGGCCATTCTTATTTCTCCCCCACACCCAGAGGTGAACTATCATTCTTGGCCTGTCTCAGCTCCCAAGTCTCTTTCCACTCTAGTCAAAGAGTGGAAGGAGACATTCTGCCTCAAGTCCTCTTGCTTCCTGGGGGCCTTTCTGTTTTCTTATGCCTCCACAGTGAATTTTATAAAATGTGACCCAGAATATGTCTCTTGCAAGATCTCTCTGGAGAATCCCAGGATGAGCTTTAATGACAAAATCCGTTGCTCTTCACTTGATTTAAAGACCCTTCATGGATTGTTTCCATCACTGTCATTTATCACCCTCAGGGCCTGCTGTGGACTGAACTATGTCTCCTCCAAATTCGTGTGTTAAAACCCTCAACTATATTTGGAGGTAGGGCCTCTAAGGAGAGAGAATTTAGGTTAAATAGGGACATAAGGGTGAGATTATAGGATTAGTGGTCTTATAAGAAGAGACACCACCCAACGTACACAGCCAGCAAGATGGTGGCCCAGCAACAGAGGGGCCTCAGCAAAGCCCACCAAGCCAGCACCTCACCTTGGACCTCCAGCCTCCACAGCTGTGAGGAAATAAATGTCTGTTGTCAAACCCCCTGCTCTCTGGAATTTTATAATAGCAGCCAGAGCTCCTCAGCCCCCACTGTTTTTGCTCTGGAAATCTCACTTCAGGAAAGCTATTTCACTCACTGGACACATTCTGCCCTTTAATTGTGCTCTGGGTATGAGTCAGTATTATCTTTCTCTCCTTTTAAGATTACCTGCAAATCCCTGGTTCTCCTTCAAGTCACAGGTCAGACTTTATGTCCTCCTGGAAAACTTTCTTGTCTCCTCTCCCAGGTGGAGTTAGATCTTCACTTCTCTGAGCTCCCCTGGCACCCAGCCCACACCCCCATTAACATCTCTCCTCTTCTGTGGTAACTGTACAGGTCATGTCTTTCCACTGAACTCTACATTTTAAAGATTTTATTGGAGTATAGTAGATTTACAATGTTGCATTAATTTCTACTATACAGCAAAATGACTTAGTTTTACACACACACACTTATATATACATTCTTTTGATATACTTTTCCATTATAGTTTATCACAAGATATAGTTCCCTGTACTATACAGTAGGATCTTGTTGTTTACCCATCTTATGTATAATAGTTTGTATCTCCTAATCCCAAAGTCCCAGTTGATCCCACCTCATACCCCTTTCACTTGACAACCACAAGTCTGTTCTCTGTGTCCGTTTCTGTTTTGTAGATATGTTCATTTATGTTCTGTTTTAAATCTCACATATAAGTTATATTGTATGGTATTTCTCTCTTTCTTTTTGACTTACTTTACTTAGTATGATAATCTCTAGGTCCATGCATATCAGTGCAAATGGCATTTCCCATCCTTTATTATGGCCAACTAATATTCCATTGTATATATGTACTTGTGCTCTGTCACTTCAGTCATGTCTGACTCTGCCACCCCATGGACCATGGCCCACCAGACTCCTCTGTCCATGGGATTCTCCAGGCAAGAATAATGGAGTGGGTTGCCATTTCCTTCTCCAGTAATAAAGTATGAAGTGAGTGAAATGAGTGAAGTGAAGTCGCTCAGTCGTGTCTGACTCTTTGAGACCCCATGGACTGTAACCTAGCAGGTTCCTCTGTCCATGGGATTTTCCAGGCAAGAGTACTGGAGTGGGTTGCCATTTCCTTCTCCATATATGTACTACATCTTCTTTATCCATTCATCTGTGGATGGATATTTAGGTTGTTTCCATGTCTTGGCTATTGTAAACAGTGCAGCTATTAACATAGGGGTACATGTATCTTTTTGAATTACAGTTTTGTTTGGATATATGCCCAAGAGTGAGATTGCTGGATCATATGACAACTCTGTTTTTAGTTTTTTGAGAAACCTCCATACTGTTTTCCATAGTGACTGTACCAATTTACATTCCCTGTAGCAGTGTAGGAAGTGAAACTTACTTTTAAAAAGGCCATTAACTATACTTTTCCATCTCTGTATCCCTAATGCCTAGGATAAATGCTCCATTGTCTGAAATGGGGTGGTCATGGATATTATTGATTGAATAGATTAATAATAGTGGTAAAGGAGTTATTCATTTATTAGCTTTTATCTCCTAAAGATTTTTTCTTCCTTCTTACAATCCAAACAACAAAGCTTCATGTGTTTTCCTTATCAAAACCAGCTGTCAAGACAGGATTTAAAATCATTTACACTGAAGTATAAATAACTGATTAACAGTTATATCTCCCAAGGGAATTTCCATTTTAACAAGGATAGAATTCTTGATCTACAAAAATAAATCTTTCTTGGTAGAATTTCAGGCTTAACAAGCATATGGGATTGGTTATAATTGGGAGTGAGAATGGAGCTTAAGAAATTTTCTCTGCTCCAAATGCATACCTTAAATGTGAAATCAGACCTGTCACCTTCTGGCTCATGGGGGAAGGGGCATGTCAGATTACACAGCAAATTCACGTTTGTTTCTACTACTCAGCATAGATCAGATGGACTGCACATCTGGTAAATGTTTGCACATGAAATGTGCATCTGCCAAGCGTTGTGGTTTCCTGGTACCTCCCATCCCAGCGGCTCTGAGTCAAGGTCACAAAACCAGCATTGCAGAGATTTGGTGATCTGGAACTGCATTCTGCTTTTAGTTGTTGAGAAAGTTGCTCTCTTAATTCCTTTGAAGACCCTCCATGTCACCATTAAAGGCTTGGAAAAGGACTTAGGTGATTCAGAGTCCATTCAGTTGTTTGAAGCCATCCCATTAGGGATGAGAATCTTGACTACTAAGAAAAAAGTCTCCCCAGAAAGTTTTTCCCAATTTTTCTCATTGACACATTTTCATGTCTGATTGTCTTATTTGACGGTTTCATTTGCTAAAAAAAAGTGGGTATATGTGTAGGTACCACTGGTTCACTTTGCTGTATACCTGAAACTAATGCAAATTGTAAATCAACTATACTTTAATAAAAATCATTTTTTAAAGCTTCATTCTAAATACTAACTTAAATCTTTCCTAACTTAGCTTTGACACCTTGCTCTTCATGGATGTGAAGAGCATCTGATTTTCAAATAAACTGTAATACTAGAGATACCAAGCAGTACTTTGTTTCATAAAAGCAAAGCAAACCAAAGAACACAAAAGCCATCCCAAAACAATTCAAACTAAATTAAGTTAGGAAAATAGGATTTTCTGAATGCAATGTGACTCAAAGCAGACCTGTTAGTTAGCAAGTCTGCTGGTTAGACTGGAAGGCTGAAATTTTGATGTTGTTTATATTCTCAACATCCCCAATGAATTCTGCCCTAAAAAGCCAGGTAACATCAATATAATTGAGAAACTGATTTATTTTCTATTGTTTTAATTCAGAAAGTCATTGAAGAATTTCATAGTAGTTATCTTTTTTCCTCTAGGATTATGAAGGAGAAGGACAAGTACTTATCTCTTGAAAAGTGGAATATTTTGGTAGATAGACTTGGTGGCTCAGACGGTAAAGCGTCTGCCTACAACGAGGGAAACCTGGGTTCAATCCCTGGGTTGGGAAGATCTCCTGGAGAAGGAAATGGTGACCCACTCCAGTATTCTTGCCTGGAAAATTCCATGGATGGAGGAGCCTGGTAGGCTACAGTCCATGGGTCACAAAGAGTTGGACACGACTGAGCGACTTCACTATAAATTCAAGGATGAGGGAAATTTTCTATAAAGTTACCTTTATCTAGATTCTAGAAAGAAATAATATAATATTCCTATTATTCCAGGTGAGGGAGTCAAAGTGACTGATCTTAGTATAAACTTCACTGAAGCTACGCAGATGGGATTCTGCTGTGCCTGATCATTTCAGTATTTTTCTGTTTGGTGAATGAATTAACATTGGTAATGTTTTTGATGTTGAGCTTGAAAAGTAGTCAAGACATATGGATTTTTTAAACAATTCTGTTTAGTATTTGTATTATATAAACAATTATGTTTAGTTTTTGTACTCTGTTGATTTTGGGGAAGAATATTTAAAATATGGTGGAGAAAAGCACAAAGTATTGAATAGCAGGCATAATACTGATACTAATTTCTATAAACAGATACATTTTTAAAGGTGTATCTATTTTAAAACAATAAGATGTTCTATTAAATAATTCATACATTTGGACATTAGAAGCCATTAATGTATTTAAAATTTTAGAAAACCCTAAAGATACCACCAGAAAATTACTGAGCTAATACATGAATATAGTAAAGTTTCAGGATATAAAATTAATGCATAAAAACCCCTTGCATTCCTATACACTAACAATGAGAAAACAGAAAGAGAAATTAAGGAAACAATCCCATTCACCATTGTGACAAAAAGAATAAAATACTTAGGAATAAATCTACTGAAAGAAACAAAAGACCTGTATATAGAAAACTATAAAACACTGATGAAAGAATCAAAGAGGACACAAATAGATGGAAAAATATACCATGTTCATGGATTGGAAGAATCAATATAGTGAAAATGAGTATACTCCCCATAGCAATCTATAGATTCAATGCAATCTATATCAAGCTACCAATGGTATTTTTCAGAGAACTAGAAAAAATAATTTCACAATTTGTATGGAAAGACAAAAAACCTTGAATAATCAAAGCAGTCTTAAGAAAGAAAAATGGAACTGGAGGAATCAACCTTGCTGACTTCCAACTATACTACAAAGCTACAGTCATCAAGACAGTACGGTACTGGCACAAAGACAGAATATAGATCAATGGAACAAAATAGAAAGCCCAGAGATAAGTCTATGGACACTTTATCTTTGACAGAAGAGGCAAAAATATACAATAGAGAAAAGACAATCTCTTTAACACGTGGTGCTGGGAAAACTGGTCAACCACCTGTAAAAGAATGAAACTAGAACACTTTCTAATACCATACACAAAAATAAACTCAAAATGGATTAAAGATCTAAATTTAAGACCAGAAACTATAAAACTACTAGAGGAGAACATAGGCAAAACACTCTCTGACATAAATCACAGCAGGATCCCTATGACTGTCTTCCCAGAATAATGGAAATAAGAGCAAAAATAAACATATGAGACCTAATTAAACTTGAAAGTTTTCACAACAAAGGAAACTATAAGCAAGGTGAAAAGACAGCCTTCAGAGTGGGATAAAATAATAGCAAATGAAGCAACTGACAAAGAATTAACCTCAAAAGATATCCAAACAGCTCATGCAGTTCAATACCAGAAAAATAAATGACCCAATCAAAAAATGGGCCAAAGAACTAAACAGACATTTCTCCAAAGAAGACACATAGATGGCTAACAAACACATGAAAAGATGCTTAACATCACTCATTATCAGAGAAATGCAAATCAAAACCACAATGAGGTACCATCTCATGCTGGTCAGAATGGCTGCTATCAAAAAGTCTACAAACAATAAATGCTGGAGAGGGTGTGGAGAAAAGGGAACTTTCTTACACTGTTGGTGGCAATGCAAACTAGTACTGTCACTAAGGAGAACAGTATGAAAATTCCTTAAAAAACTGACGGTAGAACTTCCATATAACCCAGTAATCCCACTGCTGGGCATACACACGGAGGAAACCAGAATGGAAAGAGACACGTGTACTCCAGTGTTCATTGCAGCACTGTTTACGATAGCCAGGACATGGAAGCAACCTAGATGTCCACTGGCAGACGAATGGATTGGAAAGCTGTGGTACATATACACAATGGAATATTACTCAGCTATTAAAAATAACACATTTGAATCAGTTCTAACGAGACTGATGAAACTGGAGCCTATTATACAGAGTGAAATAAGTCAGAAAGAAAAACACCAATACAGTATATTAATGCATATATATGGAATTTAGAAAGATGGTAATGATGACCCTATATGCGAGACAGTAAAAGAGACACATATGTAAAGAACAGACTTTTTGTGGTACATATACACAATGGAATATTACTCAGCATTAAAAAAAAATTCATTTGAAGCAATTCTACTCAGATGGACGAAACTGGAGCCCATTATCCAGAGTGAAGTAAGCCAGAAGCAAAAACAACAATACAGTATATTAACACATATATATGGAATTTAGAAAGAGAGTAACGAGAACCCAACATGGGAGACAGCAAAAGGAACGCAGATGTATAGAATAGACTCGTGGACTTTGTGGATGAGGGTAAGGGTGGGATGATATGGGAGAAGGGCATTGAAGCATGTTAATTGTCATGTGCCTAATCAATCGCCAGCCCAGGATTGATGCTCGGGACTGGTGCAGCGAGATTTCCCTGGGGGGAGGGAGGAGGGAGGGGGTTTCCGGAGGGGAAGCATATGTAAACCCATGGTGATATCATGACAATGTATGGCAAAAACAATAAAAAAAAAAAAGAACAGACTTTTGCATTCTGTGGGAGAAGGCGAGGGTGGGATGATTTGAGAGAATAGCATTGAAACATGTATATTACCATATGTGAAACAGATCGCCAGTCCAGGTTCAATCCATGAGACAGGGTACTTAAAGTCAGTGCACTGGGATGACCCAGAGGGATAGGATGGGGAAGGGGGTTTGGGAAGGGGGACACATGTATACCCATGGCTGATTCATATCAGTGTATGGCAAAAACCACCACAATATTGTAAAGTAATTAGCCTCCAATTAAAATAAATAAATTACTTAAACTAAAAATTTTTTTCGGAATTTTGCCAGTGACCCATGTTAGTGACACATTCTTACCATCTGAAGTCCTTTTGTTAAAAAAATAATGATATTATTGTGCTGAGTCTTGACCAAATTCTTTTGTAATGTAGTTGATTATTCTTTTCATTGAGTATCTGAAAACAAACTTCCTTTGGCCAGAAATGAGCAGAAAATTCAGCCAAGTGGCAACCTAAAGGCAGCCATGTGCCAGGATGCTGTGGTCAGAGTAGGTTTTGATTGCTGTTATTCACCAATTACGGTATGTTCTCTTTGCACTTGAGCAGAGAACTTAGCTACTTAAAAGCTTTCCAGTTTCCTTACTTGACAAACCAGTGGTAACCACTAAAAGTAAAGCTCTGTCGAGGGTTTCAGAAACCTTGGGTCAGTGCCTCACTCAACAGCAGGTGCTCTGAACCAATGATGCTCAGTTGACCTAGTGGTGAGATAGTTTCTCATCAGTCCAGGGTTTCAAATGGATTTAAAGAGATGGCCGTTTAGTATAGAGGAAGTTGTTTGCTTGGATAGCAGTGTTATTGTAACTTGTATAATGTTAAAGGAAAGTGGACTATTTTAAGGGTTTTGTGGGGGCAAAATTTAAGTTGTGGCTTTGAAGGAGTCAGTGGTGTTTAAACAAAGTTAGTGGTTAGAATGATCATTTTTAGGGTTTTGAGAAAAGAGAAATCTTCCTCAGTTTTTTTTTTCCTAGAGGGTCAGAATTTTGTCTTATGTCCCTGCTCATTGACTAGCAGTACTTTTGCTAAATGCATTTAGATAATGGAATTACATAGAATGGGAGACTGTCCAACTATAATTTCAGCCTAGTTGACAGAATGAAATCTAATATGTCATTATTTTCATCAAATGGCTCATTGTGATGTGTCTTTTCCAGCTAAGGATTTGTAAAATAGAGCAATGTCAGGATAACAATAGTTTGTACGTAGTGTCACTGTTTTTATGTTTTGGTTGGGTCAAATCTGTTGAGTTTTAAAAACACAATCCAGGCTTTCAAGTATTAAATATGATTTTATTGTTCATGTCTACCATGTTCCAAAGAGATTGAGACTTGTTAAGTATCAGTCACTTATTGAAATAAGGTATGTAGATATCAGAATGAAAAGTATTAAAATAATTGGTAGTTTTGTTTCAATTGTGTCTAAAAGTATAGACTGTAATATATCTTTGCTAAAGAAAACTGTAAATCCATGTAATAAATAATGGAATTCAGTTAGAGACAGTGATTTGGCCTCTTTATTTAAAAGATGGTAACGAGAACCCTGCATGCAAGACAGAGAAAGGAACGCAGATGTATGGAACAGACTTGTGGACTCTGTGGAAGAGGGCAAGGGTGGGATGATATGGGAGAATGGCATTGAAACATGTTATCATATGTGAAATCGATTGCCAGCCCAGGATTAATGCTCGGGGCTGGTGCACCGAGATGTCCCAGGGGGAGGGAATCGGGAGGGGGGTTCTGGAGGGGGAGCATATGTAAACCCATGGCGGTTTCATGTCATTGTATGGCAAAACCAACACAATAAAGTAAAGAAAATTAAAAAAAATAAAAAAATAATAATTATTGTTTGTCTACTGTGTTTACATCAAAGATTGTGAAGCATCTGAGATTTCACCCTACAGAAAAATCTGTGTGATATCCTCCCTTCCACAGGTGTTATTGTCACTATCAACCTTTTTTCAAATGAACACAACTAATAAATGGATTGGTTATCATGAAAAGTATTATTGGCAGGACTACTGTTTATCTCAGAAGTGCCTGGTCTCATCATGGCTTATCTAGGGGTTGAATTTTTTTTTTTAATTCTGAATAGACCAAGGATATGTTTTCCCTCAGTATGTAACTTTCAGCATTTAATAAAAAATAAAAATACAAACCACTCAAGTGAGATTTCTTTAGAGTGAGAACAAAAATGTAAAGGATGGGAAATGGAAAGTACATAGAACATTCGCCTGCCATTGCCAAAGTCATCAACTAAGCTTAGCCTTTTGCAATTTGGGAGTTCTAATCTGTGATCCACTTTGAAATTCCTCCAATAGCTCCCTGGGAGTCCCTTTTTAAAAAAAAATTGGGGCTTAAATTGAATGAAAATATATCCAATTGACAATCACACTGAAAATCCTCTAGGCTCAAAGCCAAAGTATCTTTTTGTACATTATTTTTTTCTTAATCTTAAGTGTAGTCAGATGAATTTTCATTTAGTGCTAGCCTATCAACTGATTTAATGAATGATATGTCTTCTAATGGGAAATCTGCATTTCATTATAGAGATGGGTTACATGCCTAAAACTTTATTCCCTAGAGAAGTAGAACCTCTTTCATATTATACTCTTTAAATGTACTAAAGACTCAGATTATATAACAATTTCATTCTAAGCATGATATCTTAGAGCTTAACATATGTATAGATTGAAAAACATGAAAAATATAACCATCACTATCATGTGAGTGAAATATAAAAACTTTTGTAGGCAATATTATTATAATGTTTTACAATTAGTTGTTTGTGAAATCAGAATAGATTAGAAGGAAATTACTTTCAATTTTAAAAGAACTTTCCTGTTCATAGCCAAAAATGAAAAGCAAATGCAAGCATTGAAATTGTGTGTGGTGGGTTTGTTTATTTCCTTTTAAGTCATTATTTTCTGAAATATCTAATCTACTCTTTTAAGAATATTTTATTCTGAAATGAAAGCACAACCTAGAAACACTGATAGTAAAAGTATAGAGCATATGTCAAATCTGAAACAGGAAGGCTAACAAACAAATTTTTGTTTTTACTTTAATGCTTTACTCTTTGGGCAAAAGATTATGAACAGAGTGGTTGACTTCTAGGATGAAACCTAAGGCTTAGAAAGTTCAGACGAAGTTTTATTCATCAAGGTATTCTAAGTGCCAATCCTTGAGGAAAGCCTCTAATGAATTGGCAGTTTTTTAATGTGGCTGATTTTGTCCCTCAGGGGCACGACTATTATCCAATGGGTAATAGGCTAGAGATACGACAGACATTTTAAATGCGTAGCACAGACCCCATCATAAATTCTCATCTGGTCTCAGATGTCAATAGTTGAGAAATCCTGGACTTAATAAACAGTAGTGCATTTACCGCATAAAGAGGAACCACAGCATATTAGTTAATAAGAGGCAGACTTTTGCCTTAAATGCAGCCTTGATGAGTGTGGTAGAAACCGGGGCCATGTGGCCTCAGAGGAACTTTATTCAAACTTTTAGTTCTGTCATTATGTGATCAGCTTAAAAAAAATCTCTCTGAGCCACACTGTGCTATTGTAAATAGAACCAATAGTTTAGTGGCTATGTCCAGGGCTTATAGGATTAGGTGAAGTAATGGATATAATTGTTTAGTCCATTGCCTGGTTCCTACAGGAGTGCAGTGAAGCCAGCTATTGTTCAGGAACTACTCAGGAAGAATCTTGCAGCAATTGGAATCATCTAAAGATCGATGTTTAGGGGACAGCAAGTTTCCTGTTCTTGAATAAGTTCAAGCTGAGGAGGGACGACATCTTGTGTCCCTCCCATTTTTCTTAGTTATACAAGACTATTCCTAAATAAAATGTAAAATGATTGATGGCTTCCCTTGAGTCTTTGAGAAAGTTTAGGCAAGGTTGACATAAAGTAAGCACAGACAGAACTGATATCGTTACCAAATGCAAGTTGATGTGTCTGATGCACAGGGAACCCTAACAATACCGCAGTGTCAGAGTTTGAGGCAGAGAAAGGTTTACTGCAGGGCCAAGCAAGAAGAGGCTCACATCCCCCCAAAATCCCAAACTCCCTGATGGATTTAAGCAAAGAGAGGAGCATGGTTGGTTGCTGCAAACTTCTTGGTGTCGGAATCCTTTGTTCTTGGAGCTGTCCACATAGGTCAGGTTGTTCCTGCAAACCTCCAACAAGATAAATGATATCTTTTGCAAAAGTTGCAGAGCCAGCATGACTGAGCACAGGCAACAGGACACAAGGATTAAAGTAAATGGAACAGATCTAATGTAGAATTAGATTTATTCTTCCTATTACAGTGTTGCACAGAGATATTGAACTTGCTTTGTATTTTGATATTGAAGCGATGACTCTCATTCCTTGCACACATGTTTCCTGAGTTCCCCCTGCTAACCAGTATTAGTTACTTGCTTGGATTTCCATAAGCTATTTTCTGTGTTTCTATATCATCAAACTTTTTTGTACATCTTTTGTATGTTCCTTATAGTGAAAGACAGGGAAGCTTGGTATGCTGCAGTCTGTGAGGTTGCAAAGAGTCGGACACGACTTAGCACAGGTCATGGTTGGCTATCTGACTCACCATTGAGCGTGCCATTTATTGAACTCCCCTGTATGTAAGGTCCCATGTAATGCACTGTACATGGGCTATAGCATTTGGCCAGTGACAAATGTTTGTTGAATGAATGAATTAAATATATTAACAATAAATATAATATTATTTTTATTATGTATTATATAATATTGTTAAAAATAAACATTTTGGATTGCAGCCATTCTGAGTGGTGTAAAGTGATATCTCATTGTGGTTTTGATTTGCATTTCTCTGATAATAAGTGATGTTGAGCATCTTTTCATGTGTTTGTTAGCCATTTTTATGTCTTCTTTGGTGAAACGTCTGTTAAGTTCTTTGGCCCACTTTTTGATTGGGTCGTTTATTTTCCTAGAATGGAGCTGCAAGAGTTGCTTGTATATTTTTGAGATTAATTGTTTGTCCGTTGCTTCATTGGCTATTATTTTCTCCCATTCTGAAGGCTGTCTTTTCACCTTGCTTATAGTTTCCTTTGCAGTGCAGAAGCTTTTAATTTTAATTAGGTCCCATTTGTTTATTCGTGCTTTTATTTCCAGTATTCTGGGAGGTGGGTCATGTAGGATCCTGCTTTGGTTTAGGTCAGAGAGTGTTTTGCCTATGTTATCCTCTAGGAGTTTTATAGTTTCTGGTCTTATGCTTAGATCTTTGATCCATTTTGAATGGCTGCAATAGAAAAATCCACAAGTAATAAATGCTGGAGAGGATGTGGAGAAAAGGGAACCCTCCAGCCACTATGGAAAACAGTGTGGAGGTTCCTTAAAAAACTGCAAATAGACCTGCCATATGACCCAGCAATCCCACTGTTGCGCATATACACTGAGGAAACCAGAATTGAAAGAGCCACGTGTACCCCAGTGTTCATCGCTGCTTTATTTACAATAGCCAGGACATGGAAGCAACCTAGATGCCCATCAACTGATGAAAGGATAAGAAAGCTGTGGTACATATACACAATGGAATATTACTCAGCATTAAAAAAAAATTCATTTGAATCAGTTCTACTCAGATGGACGAAACTGGAGCCCATTATCCAGAGTGAAATAAGCCAGAAGCAAAAACAACAATATAGTATATTAACGCATATATATGGAATTTAGAAAGATGGTAACGAGAACCCAGCATGTGAGACAGCAAAAGGAACTCAGATGTATAGAATAGACTCGTGGCCTCTGTGGATGAGGGAAAGGGTGGGATGATATGGGAGAATGGCATTGAAACCTGTTAACTATCATATGTCTAAGCAATAGCCGGCCCAGGATTGATGCTTGGGACTGGTGCAACGAGATTTCCCGGGAGGAGGGAGGAGGGAGGGGGGTTCTGGAGGGGGAGCATATGTAAACCCATGGTGATATCATGTCATTGTTTGGCAAAACTAATAAAAAAAAAAACCTTTAAAAAAATAAAAATAAAAATAAACAATACTAGATACATCTTCAGCCTATACCTTAAAAGCTCTCAATATTATAGGATAAACAGGGTGTATAAATAATAACTTCTTCTTCAGTTAAGGGCTTTGATGAAAATGGTTCTCATGTGATAGGAACTACAGAGTACTGTACATTGGGTGTTTTCTCCATGATTGAAATGGATGAGGAATACATTTTTTTTCCCATCTAAGAGGGAGATGTTGCCTTGTAGATCTATAGCAACGACAACCCATATGGTGATTTTTACTACACAGTTAGTTTAAGGAAAAGCTTTTGAATTTGAGTTGTTGAGAAAGGTACTAAGAAGACATTCATGATATGATGAACCACATTCATGAAGTTATTCTGACTTGTAGTTTTTTTTTTTAACAAAGAAACTCTACCTTTTAAACTTTTATACATGGAATTGATATTAAAGAACAGTTAGGGGTATAAAACTACTGAATATTCATCAAGTATTTTTTCTCTATGAGGCTTCTCTGGTCATTCAGAATGAAAGAATCCACCTGCCAATGCAGGAAACATATGTTTGATCCCTGGGTTGGGAAGATCCCCTGGAGAAGAAAATGGCAACTCATTCAAGTATTCTTGCCCAGGAAATCCCATGGACAGAGGAGGCTGGTGGGCTATATAGTTCATGCAGTCTCAAACAGTCAGACACGACTTAATGACTAAACAACAGCTTTATACACTACACTTTAAAGGCATGGTTCTATAGAAAAAGTTAGGTACCTTTCTAATATTTTGTACCAAGCTGATGTTCTATAAATACCTTTAATGCATTCTTCTTTAAAGAAAAGGGCACTAAAGTGTATTCAGATAGTTTTATAGTATAGATCAATGACTGGGTATCTACTCATTTGGGGATGCAGAATTTTTAATAATTGTATAGCATGTCACCATATGAGAAATTATCATCTTTAGTCCTCATGTACTAGGATTGGCCTCCCATCTGGGAATGCACACATTTGAAGAATATGCATACCACTGGAGATGATATGTTTGATTAAGACAGGAAATACTTGTGAATTGTTTTGGAATATGAAATTAGGGCTCTCCTTCTAAATATACACATTTATTTTTCCCATGTTCTTAATTTGCAGAAAGAAATGACTGTAATTAGTTTGTAATTTTTAAAGTAATACGAAACAGAAACAGACTCACAGATGTAGAGAATAGACTTGTGATTGCCAAGGGTGAGGGAAGGTGGAGGGAGGGGAAGGACTGGGAGTTTGGGATGAGCAGATGCAAACTGTCACAGATAGGATGGATAAACAGCAAGGTACTACTGCATAGCACAGGGAGCTATATTCAGTATACTGTGATAACCCATAATGGAAAAGAATAGGAAAAGGAATATATATATATATATATATATATATGACTGAATCACTTTGCTATGAAGCAGAAATTAACAAAACATGGGAAATCAACAATTCTTCAATAAAAATTAAAAAAATACATGTATGAACAATGTTGAGGCAAATGATCTCATAATTAAAACAACTTTTTGTTTACAAATGCAAACAGATGTGGAAAATACAGCTTAGCTCTCATATGCTAAGAAGTTTTGACCTGGATAAAAAGACAATGTCAAGAAAATATAGCTCCAATTCTGCAGGTGGTTAGGGATGAGACTTGAACTGGAATCTGCCTTAGTCAGAGGCAGTAAATAATGCTGACCTAGCCCTAGCTACATCCAACTGTCCACCCTCACATCTGTGTGAGGTTGACCATAGTCAAGAGGCTCTGTGATTATTCCAGTGGGAGTTATTGGAATAACAGAGCCCAGAGTAGGAGGAGAGAGAATGGGATTCTAAGCATCTCTTTGAGTCATCCTAGTGTGAATTGGGTTTTAAAAGTCATCTTGGGCCAAAAAGAAAGTTTATGTGTATGTGAATAGGGAATGGATATCTTTTTGCTGTTTTTATATTTTGTTGTATTACCTTTTGATTCTACTTGGTTTACAATTTCAGAGCTAAGATGTAAATTTTCTAAAAATAAGCTTTTCTCCAAAAATAATGTCTGTTTTCTCTGTGGGGTTGAATGGTCTTTGGGCTGGCTTGGTTGACTGGTTGGAACATGACTGGTGTGGGAAAATGTCCCGTGTGCCAGTTGACTGTAGTCTTCCACAATGACATTTTGTATACTCTGTCCTAGCCAATCACTACATGGATGTGTGAACCTAAAAGAAGTCATCTTAGACGGGGAAGATGGATTAGTATAACTCTATCACCATTGTGAAAACAAATAAAACTCAATACCAGTGGTGGATGAGCCATCAAAATATTTAACTGATGGCCTCTAACAGGTAAAGCATAGTGTGGCTTAGGGAATTAGTGGTTTTAAACCTTGCCATCTGGTAATTCACATTACTGAATGCAAGTTCACGTGCCTGATGCATGATGAAGCCAAACAAACGCAAACATCAGAGTTTGGAGCTGAGAAAAGTTTACTGCAGGGCCATGCAAGGAGATGGGTGGATTGTGCCCCCTAAACCCCAGACTCCTCAAAGGGTTTCAGCAAAGCACTTTTAAAGACAAGGTGAGGGAAGGGCGTGATTGGTTGTTGCAAAGCTCTTGGCATAGGAATCCTTTGTTCTTGCAACTGTCCATGTGGCTCAGGTCATGATGTCTCTGTAAACCTCCAAACGTTATTTTCTGTTCTGAAAATTTTTATCTCTATATGAATGGACCCTTAAAGGTCAGAGCCCTGAGAATGGGCTAAGCTATCCTACAGTATTTGTCAGGCTGTAGGCAACGTTCTTTCACAAGTGGTGCAGAGCCAGCATGACTAAGCACAGGCAACAGAGCACAAGGGTTAAAAGAAACAGGTCTGACATGGAGTCACATGTGTTCTTCCTTATTACACTCAGAGCTATTCAGCCAACTGGACAACACACATCTACATGAATGCTATTACCTTACAGAAAAGTGATAGACATCTTAAAATTTATAGACAATGATCTATGAATATTCAGGAAAGGGGGATTCTTTTTGAGTATAGCCATCATAGTTTTCTTCTTTTTTCACTCATAGTTTTTCAAATCCTGGTGTTAAAAATTTAAGGAAAGAAGGGAAGAAAAATATTATTTATTGAGTTATGACAATGAGCAAGAGATTTTACTAGTCGTTTTTATGCCATTTTATTTAGCATTCCCAACAAGCCTTCAAGATAGAAGGGGTACATTTATTTCTGATTTTAGAAGAAAAGTAAGCTTCAGAGAGATTAACAACCTTGCTTTAAGCCACACAGTAAGTGGTAGATGAAGAACTTAAATCTATTTTAACAAAAAGCCTATATTCTTTCAACTATGCTATGGTTTCTAGCAATGCATGCAGAAAGATAAAGAAGTGCTTAGATTTGGGAAAATCTAAAATGCTTCCATTTCGATTTTTAGGTAATTGTACTTCAGCATATAGGTGGTGTGAATCAGGAGTGGACACCCAAAGAAAGTACAGGTGCAGCGGAAGTGGTAGCATCAGTCTTGGAAATCTGGGATAAGGGAGCTTGTGTGAAGACAGCCAGAGGCCACCCAAACTCTCAAAGTTTCCTAGGGCTGGGCAAGTGTGTATGTCCAATACTTTCCTGGCAAAGAACATCTCTCCAATAACTGAAAGCTGGTAGGAAGCAAGGCTGACTTTTAGCAATAAAGATCTGTATGTATCTCCACCCATTACCCACTTACTGAATTTCTAGTATGTGAAAGCACTATGAAACACATTGGGAAGGAGAGAGATCCAGATATATCTCTGTCCATAAGAAACTTGTGAGCAAACTAGGGATCCTAGTGGGGAGAGGGAAGATGGACAGGCATTTAGGTCTCTCAAATATCTGTACTTGCCTTTGGTATAGAGTGTAAATAGTGGTACAATTTTATTCAATTTACCCTTCCCCATATGTTTACCTATTACAGCACATTTATCCAACAGTCCACCTCTTCACATCTTGTTTATAAAGCCATTTCTCTGTTATAACAAGTTCCCATACATAGCTGGGTTTGTTTTTTGAATCTTTCTTCAGACCTGTTATTCTAGTCAAAACTTTTATTGATACTGAATCTTTATAATTACTATAGTTTTAAATGAAACAAAATCTGTTGTTCATTCACTAAGTCATTTCCAACTCTTTGTGACCCCATGGACTGCAGCACACCAGGCTTCCCTGTCCTTCACTATCTCCCATGCTTTGCTCAAATTCGTGTCCATTGAGTCAGTGATGATATGTAACCATTTCATCCTCTGCTGCCCCCTTCTCCTTTTACCTTCAATCTGTTGGTACAAATCTATTACTTATTTTCTTCCTTAAAATTGTCTTGGCTAATTTTGGCCTGTTTTGCTTTCACTGAAATTTTTGATTAGACTATCAAGTTCCACATCCACATTCAAACACAAAGCATCTTGGTTTTGATGAGAACTGCATTGAATGCATAGATTCATTTGATGGAAAATTTGTCACCTTTATAATATTAAGTCTTATCATATGAATGCATTCATTTTTTCACAAATTTAGAACATTTTGCCTTTCACTTATAATCTTGTTCTATTCACCCTAGACATACCATTATTTTTATTGCCACTGTAAATAATATCTTCAAAAACACATGCATAAAATGAGAATTTGATCTTAAACAGCTTAGCTTTGTATGCAACAACTTTGCCAAAATCTGTTATTTTTAATTATTTTTATGGAAATTGTTATTTACGTAATTTTTCTAATAATATTGGTAATTTCATTTCTTTCTCAATTCTTATACCTTATTTTTATCTTACTTTTCAAGGTGAAATGCTTATTAAGTGCTAAGTAGAGATGATTGCAGGCATCTTTATATTCTTTCAGACTTCATTCAAAGAGAATTCTTCTAATATTTTACCATTAATTATTATGTTTCCTACTGGTTTTTTGTTTTATCATATTAAAAAACTTGTATGTTTATTTTAAAATAAGTAATGGCTGTTGTATATTTAAAAATAGTAAGTGTTGAAATTCCCAAATGTTTCTTCTGCATCTATTTCAGTAATATGGATGGATATGAAATGAAAAAGCTCCAAGCCTATGACAGTAGGCTTGTGAATAAGAGACAGTGAATAGTCAGTGAATATAGAGAAAGTGGAGTCTTCGGCACCCCTTTGGCGTTTTGTTGTTCGTTGTGAGAGGATGGACAGAAAATAGCTGTTGGAAGACACTCATGGTTCTGATTTAGGGTAGCTGGGTAAATGGTAGAGTCATTATTTGCATAGAGAATAGAAAGACAACTGCCAATTTTCAGAAGTAGATCTTGAACTCACTTCAAGATTTGGTGAAACTGAGGTGCGTGTTGGCTATATAAAAGCTGATGTTCAGTAGACTTTTGGATATAATTATTTAAAAATGGACTATTGAATGAAGGAGTGAAGGGTGCTCTGGAGATAAACATTTGGGATTCAGTGTTATCAAAGTAGAAGTTAAAAGTTGTAGGAGAGGATAAAGTTCTCCAGTGAGAGTTTGCAGATTAGGAAAGTAGAGATTGTGTGAAGTAAGTCAGAAAGAGAAAAACAAATATTGTATATTAGCACAAAAACGCTGAGAAGGCAATGGCACCCCACTCCAGTATTCTTGCCTGGAGACTCCCATGGACGGAGGAGCCTGGTGGGCCGCAGTCCAGGGGGTCCTAAGAGTTGGACACGACTGAGCGACTTCACTTTCACACATTGGAGAAGGAAATGGCAACCCACTCCAGTGTTCTTGCCTGGAGAATCCCAGGGACAGGGGAGCCTGGTGGGCTGCCATCTATGGGGTCGCACAGAGTCGGACATGACTGAGGAGACTGAGCAGCAGCAGCAGCACAAAAATATGGAATCCAGGAAAACGATGTAGATGAACTTATTGGCAAAGCAGAAATAGAGACACAGACATAGAGAGCAAATGTATGGATACCAAGGAGGGAGGGAGAGAGTGAGATGGACTGGGAGAGTGGGATTGACATGCACACACCACAATATGTAAAACAGATGGCTAATGAGAACTGACTATATAGCCCAGGGGGCTTCCCTGGTAGCTAAGTCCGTAAAGAATCTGCCTGCAATGCAGGAGACCTGGGTTCAGTCCCTGGGTCAGGAAGATCTCCTGGAGAAGGAAATGGCAACCCACTCCAATACTCTTGCCTGGAAAATCCTCCGGACGAAGGAGCCTGGAGGGCTACAGACCATGGGGTCGCAAGAGTCAGGCATGACTTAGCAACTAAACCACCACCACCATATAGCACAGGGAGCTCTACTCAGTGCTCTGGTGACCTCAATGGTAAAGGAAATCCAAAAAAGAGAAGTACATGTAGTCATATAGCTGATTCATTTTGCTGTTCAGCAGAAACTAACACAGCATTGTAAAGCCACTATATTCCAATAAAACAAACAAAAATAACAATGAAAAAAGATAAGTGAAGACTCTTTGCTAACCCCCAGGAACCTAAACACACAGAGGATAGTAGGAGGGACTCCCAGAGGAGTCTGAAAATATGTCATTCCCAGGGTGAGTGGTGACAGGAAGGCTTAGCATGAAAGTTAAAAAAAAAAAAGCCATCTGTATGAGCCCAACACAAGGAGGTTAAGAGAGATGGCCAGAGAGAGTTGACTTACTTTGTCAATTAGGAAATCACTGGTGTGCTTGACAGGAGCAGCGTCAGTAGCACCCTGGAGTCAGACCTTGCATTGCAAGGTGGGGAAATGGAGGGAAACAGATGAAGACCTTGCCCATGCTCATGATCCTTGGCCATAGAGGGAAAGAGGGAGATAAAGGAGCAGCAAGAGAGTCAAGGGAAGAGTGATCCTTTGAGAATTAACTGTAAGTTTCCCAGCTTGGAAACTGTTGGTTGGGTAAAGCCAAAAGGTTCAACTTTAGTTACATGGGATCGTGAGCTGGTTATTGGATGTGGGGAAGAGCTGAGCAAGTTTGTGTGATTGGACAGTTTTATTTATTTATTTACTTTAATATTTTTTGTATTTTGACCTTTCACAATTAAAAAAAATTTTAATATTTAAATTTTTAATTAAAAAATACATATTTGCCTAGTCCTTGGCTCTTCTGACTTAGGTCTGAAATCATGGTGTCATGCAAAAAAATTTTCATAAGAAGCAAATTCAAAGACTAAGCCAACCCCTGCATGATGATGAAGTCCTTGAATAAGGGTATGCCTTTAATGAAAGGCATTAAAGGCATAAGACAAAAATATGTTTATATAAACCATAAACATTTTGGCACCTTATTTGTGGCCTAATAGTCTAGTGATCAAATGGATCTCTAATTTGAAAACAATAATCTAAATGAAAAAGAAAGGTAGCTTTGCCATTTGGGGTAGAATTGTGAGTCTGTTTTGGTTATCATGATTCAGTAAAAGCTCTTAAACCCACAGAATCTGCTGGTCTGTAATAGAGAAAGTCTTTGTCCTTGTTCTTGCTTCAGCATTAGAATCAGAAGAGAACCATATTCTAGATTCTGTTTGTTCTGGCACATCTTAGTTCATTGGATTTATTTCCAATTTAAATGATATCTTTGCCAGGTGAAGTTGGTAATGATTAAAGAAGTTTAAAAATAAGCCTTAAATCCAGTGAGATGCTTTCCATGTATTTAGCTGTCATTTGAAAATTATATTCATGATAAAATGGGGTAAATCTTTTTAAGTTGCCACATTTATTTTTATAGCTGAAATTAGCCAACATTGTCAGCTAAGTTGGGCTGTAACAAAAAAGTTGAGGGTTTCTATGGAAACATGATTTCATCCCATCTATGAAAACCTATTTTGTTTTTTCTCCTTTATCATGGAACTTGAATCTCTGCAATGTTTTTCCTGTGAGTCCTACTCCAAGAAAAAGAAAACAGGTTTCCAATTATACAAAAATTCACATTTTGCCCATTAGAGTTTAACTCCAAGGGACTTTCATCAAGGGAGATAAACAATGGCCATAGTCTAAAATCTTTCCTATTTGGGTATTAATATGCATTTTTGTTATTTTTGTCTAGATTTTTAAATACTTTGTTCAACTTCTAGTTACAGTTGTTCCAAGTTATGTGAAAATTACTTCATGCTTCTAATATCCTGATGTGGTAGCTGGCTGATTTAGAAATCTCCAGTGAAAGAACTGCAACATTCTTCTTCATTTTTACTTTCTTCCCATGCTGACCCCAAAGTGTAACACAAGTTTATTCTCAATAAATTCTTATCAAACCAATGATACAAAAAATATTTCACTGCCTCCTGGGAACTTAGTGTTGTCGAGGGCTCTGCAGGATACAAAAGACAGATAAAATAATTTCTTGTTTGTAATTAGGAATCTAGGGAGAGTGAACAGTGAAATGTAAAGTGCTTGTTATGCACTCTTTAACTTCACGTGAGCCAGGGTTTTACCATCTCATTTGATCTTTACAATAGTCCTAGAATAGCTGTTTCATATTTCAGATGATGAAACTGAGAGGTTTGAGAATGGGCCCAAGATAGCAACTGGTGGACCAGGGTTTGAATACCAGCCCTGTGCTGACTAGTATGTGTACTAGTTGGAGAAACAACTGTTCTACACAGAAACCCATCAGTGAAGTAGGAAATGTTATTGGTTGGGAGGAGCTCAGAAGAGAAATGATGAAGTGGATGAGGGTAATCATGAAAGTAAATGAAAGTGCTCTTTACTACATGGTGTACATTACATGTGCCTGAAGACAGAGTGCCTGAAGAACTATGGATGGAGGTTCATGACATTGTACAGGAGGCAGTGATCAAGACCATTCCCAAGAAAAAGAAAGGCAAAATAGTTGTCTGAGGAGGTCTTACAAATAGCTGTGAAAAGAAGAGAAGTGAAAGGCAAAGGAGAAAAAGAAAGATATACCCATTTGAATGCAGAGTTCCAAAGAATAGCAAGGAGAGATAAGAAAGCTTTCCTTAGTGATCAATGCAAAGAAATGGAGGAAAACAGTAGAATGAGAAAGACTAGAGATCTCTTCAAGAAAATTAGCGATACCAAGGGAACATTTCATGCAAAGATGGGCTCCATAAAGGACAGAAACAGTATGGACTTAACAGAAGGAGGAGATGTTAAGAAGAGGTTGCAAGAATACACCGAAGAACTATACAAAAATAATCTACATGACTCAGATAATCACCATGGTGTGATCACTCACCTAGAGCCAGACATCCTGGAGTGTGAAGTCGAGTGGGCCTTAGGAAGCATCACTACAAACAAAGCTAGAGGAGGTGATGGAATTCCAGGTGAGCTATTTCAAATCCTGAAAGATGATGCTGTGAAAGTGCTACGCTCAATATGCCAGCAAATTTGGAAAACTCAGCAATGGCCACAGGACAGGAAAAGTTCAGTTTTCATTTCAATCCCAAAGAAGGGCAATGCCAAAGAATGTTCAAACAACCAGACAATTGCACTCATCTCACACACTAGCAAAGTATTTCTCAAAATTCTCCAAGACAGGCTTCAACAGTACATGAACCATGGACTTCCAGATGTTCAAGCTGGATTTAGAAAAGGCAGAGGAACCAGAGATCAAATGATCTGTTGGATCATCAAAAGAGCAAGAGAATTCCAGAAAAACATCTATTTCTGCTTTATTGACTATGCCAAAGCCTTTGACTGTGTGGATCACAACAAACTGTGGAAAATTCTTAAAGAGATGGGAATACCAGACCCCCTGACCTGCCTCTATAGAAATCTGTATGCAGATCAGGAAGCAACAGTTAGAACTGGACATGGAACAACAGACTGGTTCCAAATAGGAAAAGGAGTACATCAAGGCTGAATATTGTCACCCTACTTATTTAACTAATATGCAGAGTACTTCATGTGAAATGCCTGGCTGGATGAAGCACAAGCTGGAATCAAGATTGCTGGGAGAAATATCAATAACCTAAGATATGCAAATGACACCACCCTTATGACAGAAAGTGAAGAACTAAAGAGATTCTTGATGAAAGTGAAGGTTGGCTTAAAACTCAACATTCACAAAACTAAGATCATTGCATCTGGTCCCATCACTTCATGGCAAATAGATGGGGAAACAGTGGAAACAATGAGATATTTTATTTGGGGGGCTCCAAAATCACTGCAGATGGTGACTGCAGCCATGAAATTAAAAGATGCTTGCTCCTTGGAAGAAAAGCTATGACCAACCTAGATAGCATATTAAAAAGCAGAGACATTACTTTGCCAACAAAGGTCCATCTAGTCAAAGCTATGGTTTTTCCAGTAGTCATGTATGGATGCGAGAGTTGGACTATAAAGAAAGCTTAGCTCTGAAGAATTGATGCTTTTGAACTGTGGTGTTGGAGAAGACTCTTGAGAGTCCCCTGGACTGCAAGGAGATCCAACCAGTCCATCCTGAAGGAAATAAGTCCTGAATATTCATTGAAAATACTGATGCTGAAGCTGAAACTCCAATACTTTGGCCACCTAATGTGAAGAACTGACTGACTTGAAAAGACTCTGATGCTGGGAAAGATTGAAGGCAGGAGGAGAAGGGGACGACAGAGGATGAGATGGTTGGATGGCATCACTGACTCAATGGACATGGGTTTGATTAAGCTCTAGGAGTTTGTGACTGTCAGGGAGGCCTGGCAGGCTGCAGTCTATGGGGTTACAAGAGTTGGACATGACTGAGTGACTGAACTGAACTGACCATTACATAGTATATCTAATCAATACTGCATATTTGTTCTTTATCCACTGAAATATAGCATCTTGGCTCTGATACTCATTTCTTAAGTGTCTATAATTTGTTTTTTTAAAAAAGCAGCAATTCAGCGGTATATTATTTTGTTGTTGCTCTCTGGTCACTACATTGCATTCTACTCTTTTGCCACCCAATGGACTGTATTCCTCCAGGCCCCTCTGTCCATGGGATCTTCCAGGCAAGAATACTGAAGTGGGTTACTGTTTCCTTTCCCAGGGGATCTTCACAACCCAGGGATCCAACCCTCTTGTCTTGCACTGGCAGGGGGATTCTTTACCAGTGAGCCACAGGGAAGCCCCTAGCGCAATTATACTTTTCTTTTTAAAAAAGCACACCAAATAATTGATTTTGCTGATTATCAAGATTCACAGAATCCCAAACTGGTCAATTCTTTTCTTTTATAGAAAAGAATGCAAGTCCCAGAGAGCAGTCCTGGCTGTTGTTGTTTTTTTTTCCCCTTTCTCTCTTGCTTAAATTCTAATAATGGCAGAATCAGGCTAAATATTGTCTTCCAACACCTAGTCTAATATTTTTAAGCCACATAATGCTTTCACGCATTGATCTGTAGCAGACAGATTGTTGTTACTGTTTAGTTGCTAAGTTGTGTCACACTCTTTTGCAACCCCATGAATTATAGGCCACCAGGCCCCTTTGTCCATGGGATTTCCAGGCAAGAATACTACAGTGGGTTGCCATTTTCTCCTCCAGGGAATCTTCCTGACCCTGGGATTGAACTTGCATCTCCTGCACTGGCAGACAGATTCTGTACCACTGAGCCACTGGGAAGTCCTGCAGCAGTTAGATATACACCATTACTGGATAAATATAATTCTAATTATGTTTGAGTATGTACCCTTTGTATTCTCATACTTCAATATAAAAATATCTAATAATGGAAACCATACATTTAATGTCTTCGTACAAAATATTCTTAGCAATTACAGAGAACTTTAACTACAGTGTTAAATTAGATGATAATCATGCTTTGTATTTTTCCCTTGCCTTTTTTTTTGTGCCTCTTCCTTGCTGATATTTTGTTTCTTTGTCAATGACTTTAAAATTTTGGATTTTGCCTGTGTTTTCTCTTGGGTTCCACCCTAAGTGCCATGTATTTCTATTCTCTATGATTAGTTGTTTTCCTTGAAAGGGAAAAGTTATAAGTTCACAGAGATAATTATAATCATATTCTATTTAAATGCTGTCTTTATCAATGTGTTATTTGCTTTATAAGCCTAGAATTTCTCCTGTAACAAAAATAGTTCAGGGTAGGATCAATTTTTGTATTTGTAACAAAGCTATAGTATAAAATCATTTATTAAGTGGTTCATATTCATTATATCATAGAGATCATATTTTGTGAGGGGTGGTCTGTTTCTGACTAGCAATTAATATTAAATTATCTGTCAATAGTTAACTCTCAACAGCGGTCATAGATCCATGACAATTCAAAACCAGAAGAATAATGATCTAAACCTTTAAAAATGAACCTAATAGCCAGGACATGGAAGCAACCTAGATGCCCATCAACTGACGAATGGATAAGAAAGCTGTGGTACATATACACAATGGAATATTACTCAAGTAGCATTAAAAAAAAATTCATTTGAAGCAATTCTACTCAGATGGACGAAACTGGAGCCCATTATCCAGAGTGAAGTAAGCCAGAAGCAAAAACAACAATACAGTATATTAACGCATATATATGGAATTTAGAAAGACGGTAACAAGAACCCAACATACGAGACAGCAAAAGGAACGCAGATGTATAGAATAGACTCGTGGACTTTGTGGATGAGGGTAAGGGTGGGATGATATGGGAGAAGGGCATTGAAGCATGTTAATTTTCATATGTCTAATCAATCGCCAGCCCAGGACTGATGCTCGGGGCTGGTGCAGCGAGATTTCCCGGGGGGGGGGGGGGGGGAGAGGGGGGGGGGGCCCGGAGGGGAAGCATATGTAAACCCATGGTGATATCATGACAATGTATGGCAAAAACAATTAAAAAAAATTAAAAAAAAATGAACCTAAGTACATAGTGCATATGAATTATATGAGGCCCCATGTTACCATAAAGTAGTTCCAGGAAACCCTCTAGTGTATCATAACTACCACTTGAGTATAAGGAACGTTAATAAAATGCTTTGCACTGATGCTTTTAGAATTAAGAATGACTTAGCAGTAATTATTCAGGTCCAACCAGGTCTCTTAAACTCTCCAGGAAATTTGAATTGTTGCCATCCTATTCTCCAGGGTTCATTTGACCAGTTCACAATTTTTGAAACTCATCAAACTTGGTTAGAAAAATCAGAAAATGAACTACTCATAAAACATCATGCTAAAAATTGTTGATGTGGGCATACACATTCACTGAGTTTTGATAAAAGTCTAGAGGTTTTTTATTAATCAGGTGGCCTTAAATTTAAGTTTGATTTGAAAGTAGAAGCTGTGAGGAAGAGCAACTTAGAGAAGAAAAAGAAATTTGAATTTTCAGAGAATGACCCAGTGAAATAACATTTGTTTTCTTTTAAAAGGGGGGTGATTATACTAATAATCATGTATGTCACACATCCATTTATGCTACAACCCCCAACCCAGTCCTATCTCCATGCCACTGCTCCCAATTTGGTTAATTAGCTTAGAGTAGAAACACTGAGGCCAAGTGAGAGGTGTTTTGTTTTGTTGTGCTTTGTTTTCTTGCTTCCCAGGTGGCTCTAGTGGTAAGGAACCTTCCAGCTAATGCAGGAGACATTAAGAGATGCAGTTCAATCCCTGGGTTGGGAAGATTCCCTGAGAGACAACATGGCAACCCCCTCCAGTACTCTTGCCGGGGAAATGCCATGGACAGAGGAGGCTGGCGGGCTACAGTCCTCAGGGTTGAAAAGAGTCTGACATGACTCAAGCGACTTAGCATGCATGCATGCAAAAAGTTCAATGCATTGCCTTCTTTCCCACCATGGCTGGGTGTTCACATTATTGTCACACATACTCTATGAGTATCAATCTGCTGTTAGCCATACCTAGGAATTTTGTGACATATTTTTTGTAACCTCTGGCCATTAAAAAGTTTTAAAGTAAGAAAAAGACAAAAGAAATAGGGTTGGCTATTCATCTTAGAAAACATTTAGAATAGAAAATTTGCGTTTTGGATACAATTTTTTTTTATTGTATCTGTTACAGATATTTTCCTCTGCTGGGTGGCTTCTACTTGTATTATATTTATATAATAAAATTTATATTTTTTTCTTCAGTTACTTCAGAAGCTGAAGCAAACAAACCACCATGCTTCTATTACACCCAATGAATTTTTAAAAAATGGTGTATGTCATCTAATACCCAGTCCGTGTTCAGTTTTCTCTGTCTCAATAATAAGTACAGTTTGTAGTTTGAATCAGGATTCCAACAAAGTCCACAATTACATTTAATTCCTCTTTTGTTCTTATGACACTTGTTAATTAATTGTACAAATTTTCACTTTCACTGATTTCATCATCTTGGTGTCATTTAAGACAGGATGCAACTTCTTATAATTGAGTAAATACAGAGACTTGAGTAGTTTCAGGTGTTCTTTTTTATTTACAGACGGCCATGTGCTCCTACTATGTCATGTCTGGAGCAACATGCATCTTATTCACTTTAATGATGCTAAATAACACATGCGGTCAAGTAATGCATGTGTTCTGATTTCGTCTCTAACCTTTCACCCAGTCATACTGGCAGTGCTGGTGTTCTTTGCCATATTATATTTATGAACATAAAGAAGGCTGGGCACTGAAGAATTAATGCTTTCAAATTGTGGTGCTGGAAAAGACTCTTGAGAGTCTCTTGGACTGCAAGGAGATCAAACCAGTCCATCCTAGAGGAAATCAACCCTGAATATTCATTGGAAAGACTGATGCTGAAACTGAAGCTCCAATACTTTGGCCATCTGATGCGAAGAGCTGACTCATTTGAAAAGACTCTGATGCTGGGGAAGATTGAGGGCAGGAGGAGAAGGGGGCTATAGAGGCTAAGATTGTTGAATGGCATCATAGACTCAATGGGCATGAGTTTGAGCAGATTCCAGGAGACAGGGAAGGACAGGGAAGCCTGGCGCACTCCAGTCCATGGGGTTGCAAAGAGTTGGACATAATTTGGTGACAACAACTCATTCATTAGTGGATGCAAAATATGAATTTTCTAATTCTAGTATATTGTTATGGCATTTATTAATTGTTGCCTCATTAATTGTATTATTACTCTGAATTATTGTCCATGTAGAAAAAGTAGGATAAATATTTGATTCTTTTTCTTTATTTGTATGCTAGCAATCTCCAAGGGTGACCAATGTATGGTTTTTATTTTTATTTTTTGTATTTTTCATCATAAACTCATAGGTTTAGTAAACTGTTGTACACCAATACATTGTAGTCATTATCATTTTCAATGGTCAGATGGTCTTATCTTCAGCAAATAGGAATCCCTCAGCTTAGCTTTTGGGTCATTTTGATCTAATCCTAGTCACTCTTAAGACTTTACTTGTTTTTAGAATGATAACATTCCTCTGTCTCATGTCCCTCAGACCTGGAATCTGCTATTCTCCCCTAAAGAGCCTGATTTCTTTTAATGGGAAATGGAATTAGAAACCATATTGGAGTGCTAGAGTTACTTGCTGATGATTTTATTCATAACACTTGAACATTAGTTGCTTTCTTCTACCCATTTTCTTTTACCCTCTTTTGTCTATCCATTTATTTTCTCTTTATTATCCTGTATTGCTTTTTAGCTTTACAAATGCTTACATTTTATTTTCTAAGTTGGCGTACCAGGCACATCAAGGACCAGAACTCACATTGCATGTCTTGTTTTCCAGCATAATGTTTGGTGTATCATGGAAGAATTGGAAGGTTAGGAAGTTGGAGTACAATTTGACTTGAATTAGAATTTCAAAATTTTATTAGCTTTCTCTTTGGAAATTGATGTCTTTGCTTTTCATATGCCTTACCTTAAAAATTAGAACCGAGTTAAGAAAAAAATAAAAATTAGTTTAATATATGTTAATAAAACAGGAATTTGAGGATAGGAAAAAGTGATACATTTATATGCACAGCTTAAAATTACCAACAGGATCCCATGGCCTGATTTTAGTGGATTTTCTGGTACAGGCCAATAAAATACACCGTACTCCATGTTCCTTGACTATCTTTTACTGGCCTCATTTTAAATGGTTACACAGACATGTATATTATTTCATTGCTTGAATATTTAGAAGCTGCTTTGGCCAGATGGGTTTTAAACCTTCCCACCAAACTACAGTAACTCCACCAAATTACTGCCATTCACTTTTTCTTGTATAGCTCTAATGGATGCTGTGTGATATACTCTATAAACGGATCAAGAAAGCAATCACCCAACTCTGCAGCATGAGAGCAAATTCTGCAAAGTGTAAAATCATAGCTTCTTGGAATCTGTTAGCCTCCTGTCTATGAAATGAGGATTTATAATTACCTGTCTCCCTACAATACTAGATTTTTGTGTAGAGAAATATGATAATAAATGTCAGCTGTTTAGTTAACCAAGAACTGTTTTACACAATCAAGATGGCCTTGATTAATTACATATTTTGTGGAGCTTAATTTGACCTATGAAATTCAGAAGATATAACTTTAGTTGTGTTGTTTTAATGATTACTCACACAAACCAAACTTTACATATATCCATGAACTTGATTCTTTCACTGGTTTGCCAGCATTTTGCTATTTTCAGTTCTATCCGTCCCAGTTGATACTTCTCCCACCACCTTGGTGGCTCAGATGGCAATACAGGAGACCTGGGTTCATTTCCTAGGTTGGGAAGATCCCCTGGAGAAGGGAATGGCAAACCACTCCAGTATTCTTTCCTAGAGAATTCCATGGACAAGGAAGCCTGGCCAGCTACAGTTCATGGAGTCTCAAAGAGTTGGACACAACAGAGCGACTAACACTTTCCTACTATCTTAGGGCTTCCCAGGTGGTGCTAGTGGTAAAGAACCCACCTGCCAATGCAGGAGACATGAGACGTGGGTTCAATCCCCAGAGGAGGGCATGGCAAACCACACCAGTATCCTTGCTTGGAGAATCCCAAGGACAGAGGAGGCTGATAGTCTATAGTCCAGAGGATCACAAAGAGTCGGACATTACTGAAGTGACTTAGCATGCATGCCCACCACCTTGATGCTAAAAACATAGAACACAATAGGTATTTGTATGTGTGTGTGTGTGTGTGTGTGTGTGTGTGTGTGTAAAAACATGGAGTCCAGAATTTCAGTTTCCTCACCTTTTCCTGTTTTACAATTTCGTTCAAAGACGGAGCATATAAGTATGTGCTTATAAATAAGCATGAGTATTAGTGTCTCAAGAGGGGACTATTTTTAGTCTTCAAACTTATTTGAGGGGTTTATGACGAAGCTCAGCAACCACGTTTTGAGAAGGCATTTTTCCCGATAGTCCCTTGTTTTCAAAGCCTTGTTGCATTCCTGGTGCTCCTCACGTGAATTCCCATGCCTTTCCGACCACAGACCCAATGAGACCCATTCATTGCAAGGAGATAAGGAAGTTTCTCTCACTTGTATCCACTGCAAGTATTTATTTTGATCTTAACAAATTATCAGTGACAGTGGCAGTGGAACGTAATATAACAGATGTGTGTGTGTGTGTGTGTGTGTGTGTGTGTTTGTGTATTTTTTTAATTGGAGTATGGTTGCTTTATTCTATCGTGTAAGTTTCTGCTGTACAATGAAGTGCATCAACTATATGTTCACATATGTCCCTTCCCTCTGGAGCCTCCCTTCCCACCCTTATCTCACCGCACTAGGTCGCACAGGGCACCAAGCTGAGCTCCCTGTCCTCTACAGCAGATTCCCTCCAGCTCTCTGTTTTATACATGGTGATGTGTGTATGTCAATGATGCTCTCTCAATTCTTCCTGCTCTCTCCTTCCCCGGTGTCCACAAGTCTGTTCTCTACATTTTAGTCTCTCTTCCTGCCCAGCAAATAGGTTCTCTGTACCATTTTTATAAACTTAGAAAATGGAAGAGAGATGAAAACTAAAAGAGGATAAACATCAATTGATCTCATTTCTCAAGAGTCACCTAACTCTTAGAGATCTCTTTGATTTTGAAAGGGGGATGCTATACACAATGGGAAAACCTCTCCATGATGCACAGAAGCTGCCTACCCTCTGTGGATTCACCTCTGTGGATTCACTCTGCATTCAGGGGGAACAGTTGGAAATGAAACACAGCAAGTGGGGTCCTGCTGCTTTGGTATAGCTCCTTCCCTTCCGCCCCTTCCTCCCTCACCTCTCCATCACCTCTCTCACCTCATCCATCTGTCCCTGGAACAAACAAACTTGCCATCCACAGGAGGAAAGCTGGGCCTCAGTTTCAGGCAGGAGAGCTCCTTCACATTCCTTCAAGAGTCAGCTCACAGGGCATCCTTTCAGATCCCTTCTCTGAGGTCCGTATTGAAAGCAGCCCTTGCTCTGCTCCTGGCCAAGTTACCTTAAAGCATCTACCAGTGTCTGAAATGGTCTCACTCAATCATTTATCTAGTCTCTGGCACATAGGCACCACAAAAAGCAGATTCCTTACCTAGTTTGGCCACTTCTCAATTCCCAGCACCCAAAAGAGTATCTGTTACATAATAGGCACTTGAGAAATATTTGTTGTTGAATGAAGACTGGAAAGAATTCTGGAGTGAGAGAATCTGAGTGTAAATTCTGAGTCTGTTGCTTATAGAGTGTGTGCAACATGTTCCCTAAGTCAGCCTTATTTTCCTCAACACTTCCCAAGATTAAATGGCATAGAGTTGTCGCAAGCATTTTACACTGTAAGTTTTCCTTATCACAATAATCCTATGAAGTTATAGTATATAGATCATCATCTCCATAACTGAAAGGAAGATTACAAATCACCAGTTTCATTTTCTCTTTTTTTTTTGAGCATTAGAACACTATAAGAAGGATATTGAATTATAGTGGGTTAGGGGCAATGTTAAATCTATAATCTGGATTGCTTGGTGGACAGTTAGCCTAGTATATATTTTCCATTAGCAGGAGAGCTCAGTTTAAATTTCTACATGCTAGTAAATGTAACTTCCCAAAGAAGTTCTTTAAGCAACATTTTTATAAAACAGAGTTTTTCATGTTTAAGGACAGTGTGTATCCCTCTGTTCCTTAGAGGCCTTCATTCGTATGAATAATCTTAGGTGGCAAAGCAAACTTACTGAATCAGAGTCTGCCTTTTAATGAATCTCTTAGTTGTGTGCATATTAACATTTGAAGGATGCTCAGGTTGCCTGATTACTCTTTGAGTAGTCGATTTTGAATGTAGAGATTCTGAGTTATGCTTTCCTATTTAGGGTTGCTAACTTACTTCTCTATAAGGGGAATGCATGCATGCATACTCTCTCTTCAGTCCTGTCCGACTCTGCATCTCCATGGACTGTAGCCTGCCAGGCTCTTCTGTCCATGGACATTCTCCAGGCAAGAATACTGGAGTGAGTTGCCATGTCCTCCTCCAGGGGTTCTTCCTGACCCAGGGATCTCACTCACATCTGCAGCTCCTGCATTGCAGGCAGATTCTTCACCACTGAACCACCAGGGAAGGCCCATAGGGGAATAAAAGAAGTGTCTTTTTTCTTAACCAGAATTTCTAGAACTTTGGTGAACATTAGCCTATGGGAAGCTTTTTATTTTAAGTGTTTGACCCCTTGCCCTGCAATCTGAAGCCAATGGGTAGGGTTAAGTCATCCATATGTTTAACAAGCTCCCCAATAGATAGAAGAAAATGATAAAACTCAATATGTCTCAGTTTATATACTCCATGTATACACATGCATGCATGCCAAGTCACTTCAGTCGTGTCCAACTCTTTGTGACGCTATGGACTGTAGCCCGCCAGGCTTCTCTGTCCATGGGATTTTCCAAGTAGAAATACTAGAGTGGGTTGCCATGCCCTCCTCCAGGATGCATAAGCATATATCCAATTAAATAACTGTAAAATGTATCTGTTAAATATATGAATTACATTTCCATGGTGAAATAACATGGTGGTGGTATTTATTTAATGTCCTTTTCATATTGTCTACATTGATGATTGTCAACTAAAATATAAAGCAATTAAACAATTCACTTTAGCCCAAGGATTCTGGAGGAATTAAATACTACATAGAAATAATGAGGATATTTTTGGTAGAGGAGCAGAATAACTTAATTTTGAGGTTTTAGGGAAGGAAGTTAGTCAATATTTATTAGTACACGTTGTTGCCATAAAACAGTACATCCTGGTGATGACTCACCAAAAATGCTTCTTTCTCAATGACATTTTTTGACCTTTACAAGCTCTTTGTCGAGAGGGCCAGCCTAATTTGAAAAATGATGGTGATGATTTTAGACTCATTGCTTTTCGCTGAGATATAAATTGTGTCCAACAAATTTTGCAGCTTTTAAGCCTATTCCAATCTATGCACCCAAATATCATCACTGCCGATGCAGACTATTGTAACACCCAGTAAACTAATTCGTGCTACATTCCAGTCTGCTTCTCCCATCGAAGGCAAACTTTTCCTAGCACTGCAGCTGTCTGTTTTGGGACTTCATTTACCTGGGATCATGCTCTGTGTGTTCTTCTGTGCTTGCCTCCTTTCATTAAATAGAATATATTTAAAATTATTCGTGTTGCTGAATATAATACACGTTTATTTTTCGTTGCTCTGTCCCATTATGTGAATAGCCAACAACTAGTTCATCCATTTTCCTGTGGATGGCATCTAAGTTATTTTTGGTTTGGAACTACTATGAATAAAATTACTAAAAACATTGTTAAAGTCTTTTTGTTGGCACATGCTTTCATTACTTTAGGTTGTATACTTAGCAAAAGGATTGCTGGTCATGGTTTAATTTTGTAAGAAACTGAACTTAACACTTCTCTGAAGTGGTTACATCATTCTACACTCTTACTATAAATGTGTAAGTTCCAATTTCACTGCATAGACTCATAAACATTCCATATTGTCAGCTTTTTAATTTTAGCCATTTTAGTGGGTGTGAAGTGATATCTTATTGTGGTTTTAACATACATTTCTTTGGTAACTAATGATGAGAAAGAACCATTTAATATGCTTATTGGCTATTTCTATATTTTCTTAAAAATTTAAAAAGTTTATTCAAGACTTTTGCTCTTTAAAAAATTGGATTGTTTTCTGTTGTTGATTTCCAGGAGTTATATAAGTTAGTCTGTGTATAAGTCATGTTTTGTAAGTATTTTACTCTAAATATTGACTTATTTTCTTAAAGATATCTTTTAATTTTGGTGAAATCCAATGTGAATCCATTTTTAAAACTGATACAGGTTTCTATGTCCTAAGAAAATTTACCTAATCCAAAGATTATGAAGCTATTCTCTTATGTTTTCTTCTAGAAAGCTTATAATTTTAGCTTTATCTTTAGATCAATACTTCATCTAATTTTTGCATATGAAATATGGTGGGGTCAAGATTTGATTGGGATTATGTTGAATCTATTGATCAAATTTGAGGAGGATAAAGATGTAACCAATTTGGAGTCTTTTAATCCAGGAATATAGATTTCTCCATTTATTTAATCTTTAATTTCTTTCAACAATGTATTATATATTTTAGTGTAGAGATTGTTCAAGTTTTCAATAATTTTATTTCTTGGTTTATGGTGCTTTAATAGTATTGAATACCTTAATAGTATTGGATATATTATATCCCCCATTGTGTTGCCTATATGCATATATATATTTTAAAAAACTATTAACCTTGTATCCTGTGACCTTGCTAAATTTACTTACTAGTTCTATTAGAGTTTTAGTAGGTTTCAAGTTTCTATGTAGATAATCATGTTGTCTGTAAATAATTGCAGTTTTAATTCTTTCTTATAGTTTTTTTATACCTTTAATTTTTATTTGGCATGTGGCACTGGCTAGGGTTTCCTGTACATTTTTGAATAGAAGTGATGTGAGAATATGGCTTTAATTTTTCCTGACTTGGGGGATAATGCAGTTAGTCTTTCACCACTCAGTATGATCTGAGCTATAGAGTTTTCATAGATGGCATTCATCAAATTGAAGAATTTTTTCCGAGTGTTAGTTTACTGAGTTTTATCATGAACGGGTGCTTAATTTTATTAAATAACTTTGCTGTGTAAATTGAGATGTCCATGCAAATTTTTTTTTTTACTTTCTTAGTGTTGTAAATTACATAGGTTGAGATTTAAATTTTTTAAAAAGACTATTTATTTGTTTTTCACTGCCCTGGGTCTTAGTTGCAGCATGTGGGGTTTTCCTTGTGGCTCACAGGTTCCTTGTGGGCTCTGGAGAGCATGGGCTCTGTAGTTTGCAGCACGCAGGCTCTCTAGTTGAGGCACTGGGTTAGGGGTTGTGGCACGCAGTCTTAGCCACCCTGTGGCATGGGGGATCCTAGTTCCTCAACCAGACATGGAACCTGTGATCCCCACACTGGAAGGTGGAGCCCAAGCAACTGGACCACCAGGAGAGTGCTGAGATTTAAACATTCAGTAATCCTCCATCAGTGGGCTAAGCCTTACTTGGTCATGCTCTTTTTCACATATTCCTAGATTGTATTTGCTAATGAGTCATTCTGTATTTTTACATCCTTGTCTCATGAAGGATAATGGGTTATAGTTTTATCTTCTAATATCTTTGTCTAGTTTTCTGTTAGAGTTATGTCGGCCTTATACGAGAAGTTGAGGAGAGTTTTCTCTTCCTCTATTTTCATTTAATTTTGCTTCATAAAAGTATTTATTTATTTTTTAATGTTTGGTAGAAATTACTGTTGAAACTATCTGGTATGGAGTTTTATTTGTGGGAAAATTTTTAAATGAAAATTCAATTTGTTTAATAATTTCAACTTAGATCAGTTTCATTAAGTCGTGGGCTTCCCTTGTGGCTCAGCTGGTAAAGAATCCACCTGCAATGCAGGAGACCTGCGTTCGCTCCCTGGGTTGGAAAGATCCCCTGGAGAAGGGAAAGGCTACCCACTCCAGTATTCTGGTCTGGAGAATTCCAGGGACTGTATTGTCTGTGGGGTGACCAAGAGTTCGACATGACTGAGGGACTTTCACTTTCAGCCTTAAGACTTTGACCATTTCATCTGTCTACTTATTATCCTTTAAGGTCTGTAGGCTTGGTAGTGTCATCCCTTGTTTCAATATTGACTCAAGTAATATGTTTTCTGTCTTATTTCTTGACTATCCTTGCTAGGATTTATAAGTATATTTATTTGTTAAAGAATTAACTCTTTACATTTATTGTTTTTAAATTTTCTATTTCATTGATTATTTCTTTTTAAAACATTTTAGGTTTAATTTGTTGTTCTTTCTTTAGCTTATTAAGGTGGAAACTTAGATATTGATTTTTCACTTTTCATCTTTTCTAAAATATGCTTTTAAAGCTAAACTTCCCCTCTTAGTAGGGCTTTAAATGCATCATAAATTTTTGATTTTTTTAAACTGATCAGTTGAAATGTTTTAAGACGTTCCTCCGATTTTTTTTTAACTCATGAATTATTTAGAAGTACATTGGTTAATTCCCAAGTATTTGGGGATTTTCTTCCTTTTTTTAGAAAAAAGTCATTAATTTTATTAAACACTCCTAAAATTAATTAATTTACTGTTTGTGGCTGTGCTGGGCCTTCACTGCCACCTGTGCTTGGGCTCTCTGTAGTTGCTGTGAGTGGGGCTACTCCCCAGTAGCGGTGCTCAGGCTTCTCACTGCAGTGGCTTCTGTTACAGAATGTGCTCTCTAGGGCTCAGTACTTGTGACCCCTCGGCATGTGGAATATTCCTTTCCCGGGATTGAACCTATGTCCCCTGAATTGTCAGTCAGATTCTTAACCACTAGGCCACCGGGGAAGTCCTTCTTTTTCTAATTTAATGTCACTTAGGTCAAGAACATAATTTGTATGGTTTCATTTCTTTGGAATTTGAGGCTTGTATTTTTTCTCCAGCACATGGTCTGTTTTGGTGACTTTCATATGTACAACAAAAGAATGTATATTCTGCTGTTGTTAGGTGGAGCGTTCTATGAATGTCCATTAGGTGAAGTTGGTTGATAACGTTTTCTAAACCTTTTGCACTCTTACCGGGTGGCACTAGTGGTAAAGAATCCCCTGCCAATGCAGAAGACATAAATGATGTGGGTTCAGTCCCTGGGTTGGGAAGATCCCCTGGAGGAGAGCATGGTAACACACTCCAGTATCTTGCCTGGAGAATCCCATAAACAGAGGAGCCTGGCAGACTACAGTTCATGGAGTTGCAAAGAACTGGACATGACTGAAGAGACTTAGCATGCATGCATGTACTCTTACTAATTTTTTTGTCTAATTCAATTATTACTGAGAAATGAATGTTGAAATCTCACATTTTGATATGAATTTGTCATTTAAAAAATCCCCCCCCATTTTCTTCATGTATTCTGAAGCTTTGTTATTAGATAGCTACATATTTAAGATTTTATGTCTTTCTGATCCATTACCCACTTTTTACCATGAAATTTATATCTAAAATTCTTATTGTTGTTCCTTTGTACATCATGTGTTTTGTTCCTCTGGTTAGTTTTAAGAATTTATTCTTTAAACTTTCAACTAATTATGATGTATCTAGGTGTGACTTTGTATTTTGTTTGGGGTTTGTTTGATCTGATTGTTGGTGGGGTTTGTCAATTGGAAAATTCTTGGCCATTATATTTAAAAATATATCTTTATTCACTTTCTTCTTTCCATATGAGAAGCTAATTAATTACTTGGGTGCTATGAATAAATGAAGACCACTTGATACTGTCCCACAGAAATCAGAAGCTCTGTTGCTTGCATGACTCACTCATCTCTTCACACCTTTGAGTTTAATTTGGTTAATTTCTATTGATTTATCTTCAAGCTTACTGATCTTTTCTTTTGATATATGCAAACTCACTGCATTAGTTCTTTTTAAATATATATTTGCACTGCAAGCATCTCATTCGCATCTTTTTTTTTAAATTATTTATTTATTTATTTATTTTCTTTACATTATCGTGTTGGTTTTGCCATACATTGACATGAATCTGCCTTGGGTATACATGTGTTCCCCTTCCAGGACCCCCATCCCACCTCCCTCCCGATTCCATCTCTCTGGGTCATCCTGGTGCACCAGCCCTGAGCACCCTGTATCAAGCATCATAGTTTGTATCCCTCTTTTGAAATTTCACATTTTTGCATATTGTTGTCCATCTTACTCATTAGATTGTTTAACATGTTTATCATAGACATTTTATAAATCCTTCTTGGTGCTTCTGATATTGAGATCATCATCTTGTTGTTGTTCAGTTGCTCAGTTGTGCCTGACTCTTTGCGGCTCCAGGGACTGCCACAGGCCAGGCTTCCCTGTTCTTCATTATTTCCCGGAGCTTGCTCAAACTCATGTCCATTGAGTTGATGATGCCATCCAACCATCTCATCCTCTGTCATCCCCTTCTCCTGCTTTCAATCTTTCCCAGCATCAGGGTCTTTTCCTATGAGTCAGCTCTTCGCATCAGGCTGTGGAGCTTCAGCCTCAGTATCAGTCCCTCCAATGAATATTCAGAATTGATTTCCTTTAGGATTGATTGGTTTGATTTTTTGCAATCCTAGGTACTCTCAAGAATCTTCTCCAACACCACAGTTTAAAAGCATCAGTTCTTTGGTGCTCAGCCTTCTTGATCTCTGCATCTGCTTATATTGAGTGTTTTTCTCCTGATCAGAGTAAAAATTTTCTTGTTTCTTTTGCATATCTTAGAAGACACTTGGAAGAGTTCTCTCAGCTTGTCAATATAGTTTCCACTTTTTGTATTTGAGTTCCATTTTCTCTCTCATCCTTTCTTTGCCTTTCTGCTTTTGGAGATGCATCTCTCCACTGCAGTGAAGGCTCAGTGTGCCTTGGAAGGACTTTTCTCAGTTCTGTTGCTTCTCCCCTAACCTGCAGCAAGATAAGGATTTGTCTTTGAGGAATTCCCTGGGTACCTGAAGAAGGAGAGAGAGGGAAGGGATTTCTCTAGATTGTTTCACCCTGCTCTCAGCTTTGTGTTACTGTCTACTCCGTGTACCCAGACAAAGCTCCTGGGGAGAATTGCTGACTGAGGGTACCCTCGCTCTGTGGCTGGGACCTCTCAGAATTCTCATCTGCCACACCGACCTTGACTGGTTTCTTCCATACTGTGGAAAATTCTTCCTCCTCCTGGAATGAAAGGAGCCCCGAATCTTTTCTGTCCTATTAATAACTTTTGGAATTCAGCTCATTTCGTTTTCTGTAAACCCTGTCTTTTCTGCTGGGTTTTAAAAGCCTATAGTTTATGTGGCACGTTCTCATTGTTGAGAGTGACAGTCTTTGGCAACATTACACCCTGTAACCAGGAGTGAAGTCCCGGGACTAACTTATGAAACAGTTCAAGTCACATAACTGAGTGCTGATGAGTTAAATGAAATAGATCTTAATGTTTATAATTATTATGGCCATTAAAAAATGAAATCCTGTCATTCAGTTTTATCATATAGACTTTTTTTTTTAAACAGATACCCTTTGGGTGTTTCTTAAATGCAAATCCACATTTAAAAGAAGGATATATGTTGCCCCCGAGATAATAGAAAGAACACGATAGGACTCTACAGGATGTGTTAAAAGAGGGGATTCTACCAGCATTCAGTTCCTGTTTTTTGGAGTTTGCTCGGCCTTTAAAAGTTCTTTTGGTATATTTATTGGGGAGAGAGTGTTCTCCCCGTCCTATTCCTGCGCCATCTTAGTTCCCTCCCCCCAAGAGGGGATTCTAGTAAGTATTTTGAGCAGAGCTTAAAGTTTTAGGGAAATTTTTGCTTTCCCAAGATGATTATGAATTAAAAAATTTATCGCATTATTCCTCAACTCTGATTCATTGTCTTTCATTAATAGAGTTGAAATGTGGCTATTTGGACACATAAGTTATTTCCAAGACTAGTAAAAATTAACTGGGCTTTAACTGATATTGTAGTTTCCAAATTCAAACTTAGAATTGTTAGGTATTTGTCTTTGTTTTTCTAATATATTTAACTTTCTTTTTTTCCCCTCTTTATTTTTTTTAGGAGTTCTAAAGCTAAAAACAGAAACATGGCTCACCATATTACATTTCTTTGGATAATTTTGGTCCTGATTCTTCAGAATTCTGTATTAGCTGAAGATGGAGAAATAAGATCAAGTAAGAATTATCAGCATTGTCTTTTTTTTAATTAATGCATTGATTGGGGAAATGAAATAAAGGAGCCCAAACATTGGCTTTAAGGATCTTATTCTGACTGTCTTTGACTCTGATTGCCTGAAATAAATGAATTGCTATGTTATACATTAACTGGGAGGAAAGGCCACCAGAAGTCATTTTAAGAAAATTCTATGGTGATAGTTTATTCTACTAACCCACCGTTGTTCAGTCATTTATATAAGCTTCATGCTATGGAGATAAAGTACCTACTTACAGGATTGATTATCAGGACCACCCTGTGAACTTATCTCATAGAGATAACAAGATAATCTATGTAAGTAACATAACCATATACATGACTTAGCCTAGTGACAGCTCAATGTGTTGACTCTTATTCTGATTGCCTGTAGGAAAGCTTGCATGGGAGAAGGAAGGCTGGGTTTTGTGTGTTTGTTGACCGCACCTTGGGGCATGCGGGATCCTAGTTCCCTGACAAGAGACTGAACCTGCTCCCCTGCAGTGGGAGGTGGGAGTCTTCACCACTGCACCACTAGGGAAGTCCCAAAGTCTGCTAATTGTATTTTTGCTCTCCAGGTCATCTTTTACAGACATCCTAGGATACACACTGAGGAAATCAGAATTGAAAGAGACACTGTTCATGGCAGCACTGTTTACAGTAACTAGGACATGGAAATAACCTAGATGTCCATCATCAGATGAATGGATAAGGAAGTTGTGGTACATATACACAGCAGAATATTACTCAGCTATAAAAAGGAACCCATTTGAGTCAGTTCTAATGAGGTGGATGAAACTGGAGCCTATTATACAGAGTGAAGTAAGTCAGAGAAACACCAGTACAGTATATTAACACATATATATGGAATTTAGAAAGACAATGATCCTAGATGCAAGGCAGCAAAAGAGATACAGACATAAAGAACAGACTATTGGATTATCTGGGAGAAGGCGAGGGTGGGATGATATGAAAGAATAGCACTGAAACATGTATATTACCATATGTAAAACAGATGATCAGTATAAGTTGGATGCCTGAAGCAGGGCGCTCAAAACCGGTGCTTTGGGACAACCCAGAGAGACGGGATGTGGAGGGAGGTGGAGGGGGTTCAGGATGGGGGTGCATGTCTGCCTGTGGCTGATTTGTATCCAAGTGTGGCTTGTCCTCCAATTAAAATAAGTAAATAAAAAATTTAAAACAGTGTGTTTATATTTATATTTTAAAACTCATAAACTCTATTATAAATGAATTAATGTTCCTCTAACTGTAAAATCAGGTTTGGCAACTTGACTCAACTTGACTTAAAATTTATTAAAACAATAATATTTAACATTTGCAGAATGCTTTCATAGTTCACTCCACCCACACACTCCATGAGGTAGGCACCCTTTGTTTTTTGAGTGGGAAGAGAAATTCATAAACTGCACAGGCTTTTCACATTGTCATACATCAGGTTAGAGCTGAAGCTGATATTTGAATCCTGCTTTTCATCTTCAGTGGGCTTCCCCGGAGGCTCAGACAGTGAAGAATTCGCCTGCAGTGAGGAAAACCTGGGTTCAGTTCCTGGGTCAGGAAGATCCCCTGGAGAGGAAATGGCAGCCCACTCTAGTATTCTTGCCTGAAGAATTCCATGGACAGAGGAGCCGGGGGAGCTACAGTCCATGGGATCTCAAAGAGTCAGACGTGACTGAACGACTAACACCAACACTTTTGTCTTCAGTGCATTCCTTTCCTGTGACTCTGGGGATCCACTTCTCTTACAAGGAGACTTCTCAGAGTGGCAGTTCATCTGGGGTTTATAAATGGCAGTACTTGCTTTTGTGTCCATCCTCTTGGCTAATCTTGCAGTTATGAAATATATGCCCCATGGCTCTGGACTGGAGTAGAAAGGGCCAAGAATAACCCTGTTCAAGTTTATGACCACTGAATCAAGAGGTACACAAACACTCACAGTTCCAGGCATAACGAGCTTCATAGCATCAAAGAAGGGCAACCTTGAAGAGCCAGCAAACAAGCCTTCCTGTCCTGTCTCTCCCTCAAAACACCAATAAAAGCATAACCCTGTCATCCTCATCCAGCTTCCAAAGATAACAGAAGAACTGAGTTCCCTTGGGTTAGACAGTTTGTCTCTGGGCAGAATCCCATTTCTGCAGTACCTGCCCTGAGGTCTGGCAATGGTCCCCATGACATAGGTTACTGAAAGAGGGTCCTTCACACCCCTCTTTCACACCCCTCAAAGGCGACACCACCTCATCTGAGTAAAATCACACGACTTAAAATTTGTATCTCACCACCTTGACTCACCTCCTCCTCTTCCAGATCCTCTTCAACGACACGGCATCCTTGTCCTGTGGGCCATAAGCAATAGTAATTTTTGCTGCTTTAAGAGCAAAAGTTAGAGTAGAAGGCAGCAAGGGCAGCCCTTCCTCCCTGCGCTCTCTGTTGACCACAGAATTACCCAGACAAACCAGTTCGTCCCTGGGGCTGGGTCTTTCTCTCACCTCCTGAACTGTGCACTTGCAGTTCCTTCTGAGTAGACTGTCCTCCTCTTGACCTGGATAAAACTCTGCTTCCTGATCTCAGGTTGCCTGTCTGCTTTCCCACAAAACCACGCCTGACTTTCCACAGTTATATTGTCACCTCCTCCTGCATGTTCTCATAATTCTTTTACTTCTCTAACTAGCCCGTTGTCTGTCTTACTAGGCTGGGAGCTTTTAGAGATATCTGAGGTATGTTTGAAGCCAGTCCCTAGAGAGCGGGTACTCACTATAAACACACTGAAAGGATGAAGCAGGGTTAAAAGCGTGCTGCATACTGTGGAAAAGAGAGTTAAGAAAGTTTTTGGGTTTTGTTCTTTTCACGTGTGTACATCTGGGTATAACTTGTACCACAGATAGTCTTTTTTCTTGGTAGAACTCAAAGATGTGCTGATTTCACATAATTCCTGGTGTCTTAATAAGTCTTTCTTTTTATGGAGAAAGGAATGGCTTTATCCCTTTGAACTGGATTGACTTCACATGGGGAATGTTTTACCACATAAGTGGCTGAAGATGAGTGATCAGACCTTTAAACGTTCATTCTGTGTGTAGTACACAAATGACTGCTTTCATGATCTTGGTTCATATAAATTTTCTCAACTATACCAAGAATGTGTGTGCCTTTGCTGGATAGTTGAGTCCTGAAGTTGGCAGAAAGTTTGTTTTTACTTTCTTTCCCCTATTCATTGGCTTATATGTCTTTTTATAAATATTTCAGATTAGCATTTAACTAAACATATTTCATTGATAATGATGTTAGTATATAGCTGCAAATGATGCATTTATTTACTAAAAAATTTTATGGTTTCATTTATTCTCTGGGGAAATAGAATAAAATGTTGCTTTATAACAATACTTGCCCCACAAAGAGATATCTAGATATCATATTCATATGTAGCATCCATTTTTTTGTTTTTTATTTATCATTTAAAAATTTTATTTATTTTAATTGGAGGATAATTGCTTTATGATGTTCCGTTGGTTTCTGCCATACATCAGTATGAGTCAGTCATAGGTATGCATATTATCCCTCCCTCTTGAACCTCCTCCCAACTCCCATTCCATCCCACCCCTCTAGGTTGTCATGGGTCATCACGTTTGAGCCCTCTGCATCATCAGCAAATCCCCACTGGTTATCTGTTTTACATATGGTAATTGTAAATGTAACTGTACATAAATTATAAATTTACATATGTTCTGATGCTATTCTCTCAGTCTGTCCCACCCTTTCCTTCCTTTACTGTGTCTACAAGTCTGTTCTCTATGTCTGTGTCTGCACTGAAAATGAAGGTGCAAGTCGCTCAGTCATGTCTGACTCTTTGCGACCCCATGGACTGGCCTGCCACACCTCTCTGTCCATGGAATTCTCCAGGCAAGAACACTGGAGTGGGTAGCCATTCCCTTCTCCAGGGGATCTTCCCGACCCAGGGATCAAACCCAGGTCTCCAGCATTGAAGTCACAGCCTTTACCATCTGAGCCACTGGGGAAGCCCTCCAAGTCTGTGTCTTCACTGCTGCCCTGCAAACTGGTTCATCAGTGCCATCTTTCTAGATCCCATATATATGCATCAATATATGATATTTGTTTTTTTCTTTCTGACTTCACTGTGTATAATAGGCTCCAGGTTCATCCAACTCATTAGAACTAACTCAAATGTGCTCCTTTACATGACTGAGTAGTATTCCATTGTGTATATGTGCCACAACTTCTTTATCCATTCATCTGTCAGTGGACATCTAGGTTGCTTCCATGTCCTAGCTATTGTAAATAGTGCTGCAGTGAACATTGGGGGTACATGTGCCTTTTTCAGTTATGGTTTTCTCAGAGTATATGCCAATAGTGTGATTATTGAGTTATATGATAGTTTTATTCCTAGTTTTTTAAGGAATCACCATACTATTCTCTGTAGTGGGCTGTATCAATTTACATTCCCACCAGCAATGCAAGCATCTGTTTTTTAATCTCTGATTTTAAAGCTGACTCATTCATTAAAATAAGATAACTCAAAAATATCAACAAAAATCATAGCCCTCATTTATAAAGAATTTTCATGAGTTAAGCAGTGTGTCATATTAATCTTCACAAAACTCTTATAAACTGTTTACTATATCTTTTACTTTAAAAATTTTCAGCTTTATTGAGGCATTCAATATAATTGATCTGTAAAATTGTACAATATTTAAGGTATACACTATGGTGACTTTATATACATATGCATTGTGAAAGGATTCCCCAATATGGTTAATTAAAAATTCATGCATTTGAAACTTTCCTCTTTTTGTTTTTTATGTAACACATGTACTATGATGATTTTCTTTCTCACTTAGGTTGTCGTACTGCTCCGACAGATTTAGTTTTCATCTTGGATGGCTCTTACAGTGTTGGCCCAGAAAACTTTGAAATAGTGAAAAAGTGGCTTGTCAATATCACGAAGAACTTTGACATAGGACCTAAGTTCATTCAGGTTGGAGTGGTCCAGTACAGTGACTACCCTGTTCTGGAGATTCCCCTGGGGAGCCATGAATCGGGAGAGAACTTGATGGTAGCCATGGAGTCAATACATTACTTGGGAGGAAACACACGGACTGGAAAGGCCATCCAGTTTGCCCTTGATTACCTTTTTGCCAAGTCCTCACGATTTCTGACTAAGATAGCAGTAGTCCTCACGGATGGTAAATCCCAAGATGAAGTCAAGGATGCTGCAGAAGCAGCAAGAGACAGTAGAATAACGTTATTTGCCATTGGTGTTGGGTCGGAAACAGAAGAGGCAGAACTTAGAGCTATTGCCAACAAACCTTCATCTACCTATGTGTTTTATGTGGAAGACTATATTGCAATATCCAAAATAAGGGAGGTGATGAAGCAGAAACTTTGTGAAGGTAAGCCTTAATATAATGTGGAAACAAGTAAGAATGACAGTTTCTTATAGTTTTGTATAACCTGTTCACTTACAGTGGGGGAGATAGTTATATTCAATGTTAGATGAGTTAAGTCAGAATTGAAGTGAGTGCATATTTCTCTGTTATTCTGGATAAATTTTGTTTTGGGGAACAATTGCTTTCTTATAAAATCTACAATTGGAGGATATAATATTTTGTCATTTTTTTGGTGTTTTTTCCTTTCAGATACAATGTGTTTATTGTGGAGGTCATAGAAAGTTAAGATACAAAAAGAATGAAAATATATGTAAATCATATATTATCATATCACTCCTGTTAGCAAGGTTTCTGCCTTTTTCATTCTAGTCTTTTTTGATTTCAGAGTGTTTGAGAGTTTATTCATGCACCTAAATAAGGATGTGTGTGGTGTGTGTGCTTAGTCTCTCAGTGTGTCTGACTCTTTGGGATCCCATGAACTGTAGCCTGACAATCTCCTTTGCCCATGGGACTCTGCAGGCAAGAATATTGGAGTGGGTAGCCACTCTCTTCTCCAGGGGATCTTCCCAATCCAAGGATCGAACCCAAGTCTCCTGCATTGCAAGTGAATTCTTTATTATCTGAGCCATCTGGGAAGACTGCCTAAATAAGGATAATATTGTACAAATAATTTCATACTCTCTTTTCATATTGTTTATACTATATTACTATAAGTATGATTTAAATATTCTATTAATATTATAGCATATAATCTTTTAAGATTATTTATTTAGATTTTCTCCATTTTTGTATATTTGGTTTATTCCTAAGTTTTTCTAATATAAATAACTGACTACTCCTGTACCTAATTGTGAATGGGAATTAAATAAAACAGAAAACAAATATCAAATTACTAACATTTTTAAAACTTTTGAAGAATCTTAAAAACTTCACTTGAGAAAAACAAGCTCCTACCAGCAGTGAGGAAACCTTTGAAAATATAGTGCTTGCTAGTCTATTAATTATGTTTACATCATTCCGTAAAGTACTGGAGTTAATTACATTTATATCATCCCATAAAATATGGGAAAGTTCCAGTTTTTGGTAAATATTAAATCTGTTAGAGTACAGACGTGCTTGTGTTCACATTATTTGGGGAGAGAATAATTTATTCATATCATTTATTTTTAATATTATAGGCATTTAATATGCCATCTACCTAAAATCATTCATGCAAGTGGAAATGTTTTTTTCCAGTTTACCTACAAAAAATCTAAAAATTGTTTGGTTCACTTTTGATAGAAAAATTTCTACATGACTGTGACTTAGAAAACAACTTAATTTCTTTGTATCTGAGATGACTGTGGTAGAGAAAAACACTTCAAAGTTCTTTAGATTATCTACTATTATTTTAAGAAACCACTTCAAAACAAAGAGCATAGAAAATTAAGTATTTTCTATAATAAAACTTTTAAAAAGGTACTAAAAAGTAAATACAAATGCTTAGTACAGTTATTCTTTTTATGATTCTCTAACAGTAAGACTGTGTTTATTTTTACTGTGTTGAACAGGTCAAAGAAATTTAGATTTTTAATGTGTTGTTGGACTAGTTAGAAATCTTCATTTAATAATCTTCATTATTAAAATAGACTTTCCATGGTAAAATTACACTTACCATTTATTTTAATCCTAAAATATAAGTTTGACTAAATATGTCTGTTTAGTATTTGCTTCATAGATTTTTCCTGAAGATCTGTATTTTGATAAATGCATTCTCTGTATTTAAATTTTAAAAAATACACATGAAAGACTAGCTGTATGTAAAGGGGTAAAGCTTCTTTCAGCAAAAATGTCTGATCTGTAAAAAAAAAATCAAACTTGAAATCTTGCCAAATATTTCTTCATCCACACTCAGAAAAAGAATGTAAGTAATGTCTGTGTCTATTCAGTTCACATATTCACTGTACAATAGACATCTTTTAAAATGTACATTTTGAAGTTGTACTTGTAGAAGATATGAGTTTTTTTGCATTTGACATTTCATACTGTATTACATTGTGATTAATGCTCTAAATTAATGCACTGCTGTATTTCAGCAGCTTCAAGTTATATACTTGTGTTAGATTATTTGACTAACTCACCTTTTTTTTGACAAATAGTTAACTTCTATTTTGAGGTGTTTAGCATATAGGGTTGTTCCCTTTTATATTATACTGTTGTTGATCCAGGATGAACAAAATATTATCCACCTCTTTGTTCTCACATAGATTATTTCATCTTCATGAATCTACTGTTTCCTTGAAGTGTATAGTTCAATATGTTCCTTATTTCAAGACCACCTAAAAGTGATGGAAATGATTTCTTTATATATCAGAGAGTATTTCTTTCAATTTGGGCTTAGTTTGTCCTTTTTTAGTTTTTTTGACTTGTAAAGGTAGGCTGTTTATTTGAGATCCTTATTAATTTTTTTTATTAGTTTTGCCAAACAATGACATGATATCACCATGGGTTCACATATGCTTATTATTTTTATTGCATGAATGTCCTTCTTAGTACTGCTTTTGCTGCATCCCATATGTTTTGGTATATAGTATTTTACGGTTTGTTTGTATCAAGAAACCTTCTGTCAGATAAGTCAAATCCTTATTTGACTTAAGGATTGTTCAAGAGTGTATTAATTTCCACATATTTGTGAATTTTCCAGTTTTCCTCCTGGCATATTAATAAAATAAAGTAATAAAATTATTTTAATATCATTCAATTGTGGTTGGAAAATATACCTGGTATGATTTCAATCTTCTTAAATTTGTTAACACTTGTTTTTTATTGTTTTAACCTAACGTGTTACCTATCCTGGAGACTGTTTCACCTGTGCTTGAGAAGAATGTGTGTTCTGCTGCTGTGGCCATGATGGGGTGGGGAGTGTGTTCTATATATGCCTATTAGATTCATTTGCCCCATAGTGTCGTTCAAGTTCTTCTGTTTTGTTAACCTTCTGTCTGAATATTCTATTCATTATTAAAACTGGAACACTGAAATCCCTTACTGTTATTGAGTTGCTGTCTATCCTTCAGTTTTGTCATTGTTTGCCTCATATATTTGGGTGCTGTAATGTTAATTGCATATATATTTATAATTTATATGTTTTGCTGGCAAACTGACCATTTTTCATTTTATATATGTATATATGTATATATAATGTCTCCTTGTCTCTTTTGAGAGATTTTTGACTTAAAGTCCATTTTGTCACCATTTTTGTTCTCTTGGTAAACTTTTGTATGGAGTATCTTTTTTCCATCCCTTTACCCCTTTACTTTTATCCTATGTGTGTCCTTAATTCTAAAGTAAATTTTTTATAGACAGCATGAATATTATTTTTTAAAATCCATTTAGCTACTCTATGCCTTTTATTGGGGATTTTAATTAATTCACGTCTGAAGTAACTACTGATAGGGAATGATTTAATATTGTCATTTATTCATTTTTTTTGACTTTCTAAAATTCCTCTTTTATTTCTTCCTATTTTTTTGTGGGTTTTATTGATTTTTGTAGTGACATGCAAATTCCTTTTTAATTTACTTTTGTATATTTCTATATGGAGTTTGTTTGGGGTTACTATGTAACACAGGCATGTCTACTCAGTCATTTCTGAATCTTTGCAACCCTATGGACTGTAGCATGCTAGTTTCCTCTGATATAGAAAACATCATATATTTATATCAATCTATTTAAAGTTAATAACTTCAAAAACTATTTTTTGTTTTTTTCTGTCCCCTTTACACTTTTTAATGATGCCACAAATTATATCATTTTATATTGTGTATACATTAATATATTTTCACAGTTTTCTATATCAGAATTAAAAGTGATTTAAATACCAACCTTACAGTGTTACAGTATTCTGAATATGTCTCTGTGTTTACCTTTACCAGCAAATTTTATAATTTCCAGTGCTTTTGTGTTGCTGCTTAATATCCTTTCAATATGAGGACCTCCCTAGTATTTCTTGTTAGGCAGGCCTAGTGGTGATGAACTTTTTCTTAATCTAGAAAAGTATTTATTTTTCTTTCTATTTTGAATGACAGGTTTGCCAGGTATGTTATTTTTGGTTGGCAGTTTTTTTCTTTGAACACTTTAAATATAGCGTCTCATTCCTTTGTGGCCTGTAGTATTTCTACTCAGAAATCTGGTGATTGGATTATGGGGTACTCTGTACATAGTGACTTGCTTTTCTGTTAATGATTTAAAAGTTCTCTCTTTATCCTTGTTTTTGAAAATTTGATTATAATGTGTCCAGATGTGGATTTCTTTCAGTTCTTGAATCTGGATGTCTGCTTCCTTTCCTAGATTTGAGAAATTTTTGGCTATTATTTATTTAAATAATCTCTGCTTCTTTATCTCTTCTTCTTCTGCAACTCCTATAATATATATATTGGTCTACTAGATGGTGGGCATGAGTCATCTAGGCTTTCTTCAATCTTCGTCATTCTTTAAAATTTTTGATACTCTACCTGGATAATTTCAAAGGACCTGTCTTCAAGTCTACTGATTCTTTCTTCTACTTGATCATGGCTGACTTTTAACCTCCCTAGTCGGTTTTCTGGTTCAATTATTGTGTTTTTCTGCTCCAAAATTTCTGTTTGGTCCTCCTTTATATTTTCTGTCTTTTTGTTATATTCTTATTTTGTTCATGTGTCATGTCCTTGAGTTCATAGAGCCTCTCATGATGATTATTTTAAACTCTTTGTCACATAACATACTTCCCTTTTTTCAGGGTCAGTATTTGGAGAATTATTATATTGCTTTGATTGAGTCATGTATCTTGTAGTTTTGTTTTGAGATTCACACATTTGGAAAAGCAATCACTTTTCCCAGTCTTTACCAACAGGTTTTGCCTGGTGGAAATCCCTCAGCAATCAGCTGGCTAGATATTTTGAAACCATTTTTGGAGGGATGTGATTTCTTTGGGACTGTGTAAGCAATTTGTTAATTGGTGAGACAGGTTTCTTTTTCAGAAACTCATAATATTTCACTCCATTTGGTATGTTCCTGTAACACTTCAAGTCCTCTAGTTTTACAAATTTCCCCCCTCTTCCTTGTTCTTAGTGGCCACCAGGTGTCCAGGTGTGCTGGCTCCTTGTCAGCATCATCAGTCAGGTGAGACCAATACCATTCCCTCAGGCAGCCCTTTGAAAAGCTGGGGTGCTGGATGCACACTCCTGAGGGAGAAGCCTCAAGTCATGTGTCTTCTCCTGACCATGCAGAGCCACGTCACAACAAGCCACCCTAATACTCTTATTTGTTCTCTGCAGTCCCCAGGCAGTCAACTGATTCTGATTTCATCAGTGCTACAAATGAGTCAAGGCAAACACCAGTCTCTCTGTCTCTCCAGTCTCTCTGAAAGCTGGGGCATTAGATGTATGCTCCATTTTTCTTTCTTCCTCGCTGGGGAGTCATTATAAGCAAGGGCACCTCTCTCGACACTTATCTGTGTCATCCTGGAGAGGGAACTGATGTGGCCAGGGTGAAGTCACTCTTATTGCCTACTTCAAGATGCTATTCTTATTTTTGTGCCCATCTGGGGGAACTTCAACTTCCTGACTGGAATATGGAACGTTCATAAAGGTATTTTGGCCCATATATCATTGTTAAATCAGCATTTCAGTTAGGGAATGGTTGTCGTGACTTTCTCTTCTGTTATCTTGCTGACATCATTCTTCTGTTGTTTTTATGAGTTGGCCAAGCATGGCCTTGATGCAATAGAATGAGGGGGGAAAATAAAGTGATTTCCCTTTGTGCTTTGGAAGATACCATCCTTAAATATATACAAGGGATTCCAATAGCTTGTGGCTTGAAGGAATTGGTTTCAGGACCCATATTTTGATTCAGATGAGCTGAACTCACCTGTGCACAGGAGAAGACAGTTAAAAGAGCAGGACCTAGAAACAGCCTGTGTATTCTTACCATTGCTTTTTCCACCACTGTGATTTTTGGATGAAGCAGGAAATGTATCTGTTTCTTAAGAGTATATGGTGTGGATTCAAGAGAGACCAGAAGTCAGAGGCAATTAGCTGTGCAAATGTAGCCATATATTCTTAGAGAGGTGAGAGGGGAGCGAGGAAGAGAGCTGGTTTCTCTAAGCGGAACTTTGGTGTGTTTCATCCCCAAAAGCACTGGGGCTTTTTTCCTTCCAGTGCTTTCCACCATGGTGTACTTTAATTTGGAATGATGTTCAGGAATTCTGAATTTCTTTTTTTCTTATTGAAATTATCCTCATTTTGGATGACTCTTTGCTTGCAGATTGCTGGATAATTTGATTATCTAATTCAAGACATAATACTTACTAATAACAGCCTGGTATACTACTCTCCCTTACTCTTGCATTTCAATAGAAGCCACAATAGGTAATGATACACATATCAGGAGCCATGGCCAGGACAACTGAGTTGCTTTCAGAGATAGTATTTCAGGATTACATGATTTCATAACAAGCATGTGATTAATTTCTCTTCCCTCACATGAAACTCATTTCCTTCCCTCTGCCTCTCCACTATTGGTACATATGTGCTTGAATTCCTAACCACAGAGATGGGGCACAGGAAAATGAGAGGCAGGAGGTGGGGTGAAGTTTGGCAGATGGGATTTGATGAGGGGTAATATTTCATAAAACCTCATTGAATATCCAGGGGAATCATTTTGTTTTCTATCTGTAGATTAAAAGAATTTAAATCTAATCTGAATTGGTGACAAATCTACATTGTCAAGGGCTTGTAGTGTGTGCAAAAATATGGATTTTTCATTCATTTAATTAGAGAGACTAGAGCTATGTTTCTAATAAAGAAATATGGTATGTTTATATTTCATGTGAGAACCAATGATGGGTATTAAATTTGAAAAAGTAAGATGACTATGGTATGGTATAATTCAGAAAATATTCAAATTATAGCACACAAACCTTGCTCTTAGTGTTTATGATTGGATCTAAATGCAGCTGGGTACATTCAGTTGATTCTAAGAAAGAAAGAAATAGAAAATATTCAGAATAATTTTCTTAGGAATGGTTAAAGGTTATATAAGTAGCTCACTCTCCCATTCTTTCTCTCTCTCTAAAATGTTGTTTATATAATACTTATCACTTAATGACATATTTTATTATTATAACATCTTTTTAAATGACTGTTGGCATGCCCATAGGAGTGAAATTTGTACAATCACTTTGGAAAAGTCTTTGACATTATCCATTAGGGCAAAGCATCCTGCTGTCTTATGAAACAGCTGTTCTACTTCTAGATATTAATATTTAGCTGTGAGAAATAAGTTCATATGTCCACCAAAAGACTATTCTAGAATGTTCATAGCAGCTTTATTTAAAGGAGCCCCAAACTTAAAACAAATGATTGCTCATAGGAATAGGGATAAGTACATCATTGTATACTTCATAGAGCAGATCAAGGCATCTTACTGAATATAGATTGTATCTTACTAAAAAAAGTTTAAAAAATTCAGTAGGCACAATGCAATGTATATGAAAGTAAAGCACTTGATAGTTCTTTCTATAAACCTGAGGCCATGTGAATATGTATGATGGTCTAGCCTAATCTCTGGAGCCAGAACCAGATCTGAATTTGCTTCTTGACTTGGTCAATATCACTCTTTCTAAATATGATCTTAGGCTAATTGACTGAGTCCAACTTTGGTAATAGAGGCCTCATTTTCATTTCATTTCATTCATTTTATCTTGTATTTGGATTAAATAATAATAGCATTTATTATCTCATACAGCTTCTGTGGATCAGGAGCGTGGGCAAAGCTGGGTTGAGTGATCCTGACTCAGGTTCTCTCAGGGAATGCCGTCAAGATATCAGTTGGGGCAGCAGTCAGCTGAAGGCTTGACTGGGGCTGGAGGTCTGCTTCCAAGGTGACTCACTCACAAGGCTGGCGAATCAGTGCTGTGTGGGCAGGAGGTCTCAGTTCCTGGGCAGGTAAACATCTCCAAGGAGCTGTTTGAGCATCCTTGCAACATGATGAAAGGCTTCCCCCAAAGTGAGTCATCCAAGAGAGCCAGGAGGATAGCAGAGTCTTTCCTATTGGTTACAGAGGTCAGCCCTGTCAACGTGAGAGGAAAGAGACCACATTTTATGTACATTATTATCAGTATGCTAGAGTCTAGAGCAACAGAGAGACATGTTAAGATGACTGGATATCTGTTAAATAAACAATAGAGTTAGCATGTTAAAATGGTGCATAACTGTAATATTTAACAAAAGCTCTTCTCACTGAAGCTAAAAATGTAAAAAAGAAGGAGTAAACAATGAGTTATAGGAGTGGGATACAGACTATTGTCTGGATTTACATAAAGGTAAAATGCATTACCTTTCTCCATCTCTAGTATTCAGAGAAAGGAATAACTTGACATTTCATCACATAATCAATGCTTTTAAAATGAAAACTGACAAAACTCGATGAGTTATTTTTGTAATTACCCTTTATTTTCTAAGCCAAGGATGGATTTCCACTCCTATTTTTCTTATTGTTGAAAAATAATATATTCTATGTTAGTGAGACTACTCACTGATGAATAAGATTTTTACTTTTCTGGGTTGTGCACAAGTTGTACTTAAGGCTAAGTGAGGAGCTTATTGGTTCCATAGACTCACCACTGAAAGGAGTCTTATAAAAATCTATGCTTACTAGGTCCCACTGTCTGTCAGTCATGCGTTTGGCAGACATCTTCTTCGAAGTACTGTTGACTTTAAATCAATCTATATTTCAAGACAGTGGTATTGCTTCCTGGATAAAAGGATGAGATCATTTAATCTGTGATGAGAAAAGAAATTTTGTGAATTTGGGCTTTGGTAAATAGACTTCTGCTTGGATAATTTATTTAGGATTTGCTATTGCTATTTTATTGTATTTCCAATATGATGAGATGGAATCTAGGTTACTACAGTTTTAGTACTAAACTGAAACTGAAACCATGGTGAATGTGTCACCTTTTCTATGACTTGTACATGATATTCCCTGATGATATAAAAGACATTCAGAAAGGCACATTATTAAATTGCCACTGAATGTAATTGAGGAATGTGTGTCAGTGACACCTATACTGATACTTGCCTTACCATTGAGGCCAAGTTCAGTTCAGGAAAGTTTAAAGGAGCTGGCTTGCATAGATCTGAGCTGTACACAGGGGCATCATAGACAACTATATTTTACTGGACTATTGGATCTGGATCAGTAAAATTGCTCTCAGTCTCTGACTGCAAATCTCCATATAAAACTCACCAGTTATCAATAAAATATATGACTTCTGCAGAGGGGTGGCTTACAAACAATCTAACAAGCAGAATTGAATTGAATAGGCACTTATAAACTAGGCTAGAAAGATCTGGAAAATTGTGTTCATTATCAATTAGTATAATAATCCCATATCTTGTTAACGTCTGGCTTCCCTGATGGCTCAGTTCAGTTCAGTCACTAAGTCATGTCTGACTCTTTGCAACCCCATGGACTGCAGCACATTGAGCTTCCCTGTCCATCACCAACTTCTGGAGCTTACTCAAACTCATGTCCATTGAGTCGGTGATGCCATCCAACCAAATCATCCTCTGTTGTCCCCTTCTCCTTCTGCCATCAATCTTTCCCAGCATCAGGGTCTTTTCCAGTGAGTCAGTTTCTTCACCTCAGGTGGCCAAAGTTTTGGAGCTTCACCTTCAGCATCAGTCCTCCAATTAATATTCCGGACTGATTTCCTTTAGGATGGACTGGTTGGATCTCCTTGCAGTCCAGGGGACTCTCAAGAGTCTTCTCCAACACCACAGTTCAAAAGCATCAATTCTTTGGTGCTCAGCTTTCTTTATAGTCCAACTCTCACATCCATATATGACTACTGGAAAAATCATAGCTTTGATTAGACAGACCTTTGTTCACAAAATAATGTCTCTGCTTTTTAATATACTGTCTAGGTTGGTCAGAGCTCTTCTTCCAAGGAGCAAGCATCTTTTAATTTCATGGCCACAGTCACCATCTGCAGTGATTTTGGCGCCTCCAAAATAAAGTCTGTTACTGTTTCCCGATCTATTTGCCATGAAGTGATGAGGCCTGATACCACAATCTTAGTTTTCTGAATGTTGAGTTCTAGGCCAACTTTTTCACTCTCCTCTTTCACTTTCATCAAGAGGCCCTTTAATTCCTCTTTGCTTTCTGCCATAAGGGTGGTTTCATCTGCATATCTGAGGTTATTAATATTTCTCCTGGCAATCTTGATTCCAGCTTGTGCTTCCTCCAGCCCAGCATTTCTCATGATGTACTCTGCATATAAGTCAAATAAATAGGGTGACAATATATAGCCTTGATGTACTCCTTTCCCTATTTGGAACCAGTCTGTTGTTCCATGTCCATTTCTAACTGTTGCTTCCTGACCTGCATACAGATTTCTCAGGAGGCAGGTCAGGTGGTCTGGTACTCCCATCTCTTTCAGAATTTTTCACAGTTTGTTGTGATCCACACAGTCAAAGGCTTTGGCATAGTCAATAAAGAAGATGTTTTCCTGGAACTCTCTTGCTTTTTTCAATGATCCAAAAGATGTTGGCAATTTGATCTCTGGTTCCTTTGCCTTTTTTAAATCCAGCTTGAGCATCTGGAATTTCTTGGTTCACGAACTGTTAAAGCCTGTCTTGGAGAATTTTTGAGCATTAATTTGCTAGCATGTGAGATGAGTGCATTTGTGTGGTGGTTTGAGCATCCTTTGGCATTGCTTTTCTTTGGGATTGGAATGAAAACTGACCTTTTCCAGTCCTGTGGCTCAGCAGTAGAGAATATCTGCCAGTGCAGGAGATGTTGGAGACACAGGTTTGATCCCTGGGTTGAGAAGATACTCTGAAGGAGGAAATGGCAACCCCTTCTGCTATTTTTGCCAGGAAAATAAAATGGACAGAGGAGTCTGGCAGGCTACAGTCCATGGGGTCCCCAAGAGTCAGACACACACACACAGAAAGGAATAGCTGGACATATGTAATTGTCCTGGTCAGACGCAGAAGATATACAGTTTTTCTGTCCCTGATTATGGTAGGATTTTAAGTAGAACATGTTTCTATGACCCTGATAAGACTGAATTACTTATATTACTTAGCCCTTAGATAACAGAAAACAATTATCACTGCACCCTAGTGTTTAAAATAAGTTGGAGTGATCAATGCTTGTTCCATAAAACATTCATTCCCTGAATACCCTCTGAACATATTGGGGGAAAATTACAACTGCTTAGTTTCCTACACTTGTGAACTTAGATCTTGAGTTCTTTTCCTGTCCTTGCTCCTAAATGTACTTCTTCAAACTAACTTGCTTTATGTAGATTGTTCAACTTACCTGTTGTGGGTATTATCCTCTGACTGACTCTGATGGCATTTGATTTTCTTGGTCCTTAAAATAACTTCCAAGTTCCAATTTTTATTTCCAATTTCCAATGGAAATTGGTTGTATGCTTATACATACATCTTTTTAGGACACTATAGAGAAGTTAGTTATTTACCTTTATTTCCCTGGAAGGTTGGCAATCAAAGTAGCTTTTTATGTATGGAAACTTTCTTTTACCTGTTTCCCATAGCTAGTGTATGCAAACATGCAAACTGTATTTGAGCATTTTAGCTACATTTTACTTTTTAGTTCTGTGTATAAGGATATTTAATTGTTCTTGTAGGTGAGCAAATAGAGAAGAAAGATTATTCCTTCAAGAAAATATAAGGCTTCCAGGGGCTGAGAAAAGAGAAACCTGAGGAGTTATTGTCCAGTGGGCCCAAAGTTTCTATTTCTGAAAACTGAAGCTTTTCTGCTTTAGTGGAGTTTTTTCTTGTTTTCTTTTCTGGTTCCCTGGAATAGTGGTGGTGGTTATACAACATTTGGATATACTTAATCATAGTGAATTTACACTTAAAAATAGTAAAAATGATAAATTTTATGTTTACTTGACAATTAAAAAATTGAAAGTTGAAACAAAAATAAAATGTAATTATTTAAATATATTTTCCCTAATGTGAGGGCTTCTCTGATGGCTCAAGTGGTAAACAATCTGCCTGCAATGCAGGAGACATAGTAGACACAGGTTAGATCCCTGGGTTGGGAAGATCCCCTGGAGGAGAGCATGGCAACCCACTGCAGTGTTCTTGCTGGAAAATCCCATGGACAGAGGAGCCTGGCAGGCTTCAGTCTGTATGGCTGCAAAGAGTTGGACACGAGTAAGCATGCATGATCACTAATAATATTAATGAAATATTAATAGCATTAATAAAGGATTAATAATTAATATTTAATTAATATATATAAATGCTAGATATTAATGAAACCATGGCTATATTATGATTATTAATATACCTTTTTTATTTCATGCACTGTGCCACACTGTTTCCTATACAATCCTGGGGATTATTAATAGGCTACAGTGCAAAAGATTTGATTATAGAAAAAGGATGAACACAGTACTTGCTTTATTCCCCACACTTGCATGCTATTTTGAAGTTACAAAGCATTTCCACATACATCAGTGCATCTGATCATCAGACAAGCCCTGTGAAGGAGAGCATTATTCTCATTTCACAGATGAGGGGCCAGAGGCTTGTGAGAGGTTAAGAGGAAGGCTTTGGTCTAAACCTCAGATTCTGATCTTCAGTTGGAGCTCTTTGTCTAATATCTTATAACTTCTCTTTGGTAAGACAAATCAAAAGAGCAATTCAAATCTGAATATTCTTATGATATAATGTTTAATACATTTTCTTTTCAAATAAACTTCTTTCTTTTGCAATTTTAAATCAAATGCATTTGAAATGAGGCTTCATGTTGTTCTGTATTACCCTGCCCCCTGCCCAGAACAAATCTTGCATCATAATGACAGGAAGAATTTAATTTATTGATTGATGATTTCAGTTATGTAATACAGTATTATTACCACATTTATTCCCTACTTCTTTATGTGGAGGAGCTTCAGCTAGATTAACTCTTCTTTTAATAAGTTGTCTTGATTTTAGATTAAAATGAGGTTTTTAAATGATAAGAAATCTCAGTTGTAAGTAGAGGTGAAAAGACAAATGAATTCAGTAATGTAGTAAAAGAATAACATTTGTCAGAACATGGATTATTTCAAAATGTTAAGATGCTTTAATAGTGAAGTCTAATTTGTCACTTGTTCACTTGAGTTGGATTTTATCTAGGTATAGGCAACGTTTTTTTTATTTTTGGTTCTCATTCTTTCAAATTAAAAGCAATCCTGCAATGAGTGTATAGATTGACCTTTCTCCATCTTCTTTCACTCCTTTCCACTGATGAGAAAATGCGTGTTTGATTAGGTCCTTTGAAACTCAGCAACCTCTGATCTGAAGAGGAAAATACCCCTCCCTTCACAGGGATCCATCTAATTTTATTTACAGCAAAACTTTATTTTATTTCCAATATTAATGATTCAAATGTCCATCAGCAAGTGTATAGATAATTGTGATATATCCATACAATGGACACTAATCAGCATCAAAAATGAATGAACTACTGAAACAATAGCCAGAGTGGATCTAAAATAATCATGCTGCATGAAAGAAGCCAGACAAGAAAGAGGACGTACAATATGCTTCCACTTCTATAGAATTATATGAAATTCAAACTTATTTGTAGTGACAGAAGACATGTCATTGGGGCCTGAGAACGCGGATGGGGTTGAGAGGTGTCAGGGACAGACTGCAAGGAACATAAGGAGACTTTTGAGGCTGATGCGCAGGTTCATGCTTTGTCAGTGGCAATGGCTTCACATGTGTCAAAGCTAATCAGATGTCAACTTTATGTTTGGTTTATTGTATATCAATTAAACCCAGAACGTCCCTGGCTGTCTAGTAGTTAAGACACCAAGCTTCCGCTACACAGAGCGATTAAGTTTGATCTCTGGTCAGGAACTAAGATCCCACATGCGGCGCTGTGTGGCCAAAACAAATAAACAACTGCAACCAAACAAAGCAAAAACAAAAGAAGAAACGAACAAGCAAGCTAAAAAACAACTCAGCATCCTCAGACCTGAGGATGAGAATATCCATATCTTCTCAGGAATACATCTGACTTTATTTATAACAAAACTTTAATTAATTTCAGTATTCTATGGTACAAGTTATGACAGTATTATTGACCTAATAAAATCCATCTCATTGCTTTTTATTATAAGATAAATATGATACTGTTCCCTCTCTTTAATGTTATTCTGGAGAATGATTATTTTAAAGCATGTTTTGTGGAGTTTCTTCTTTTTTCATTCTGTTAGCTGCTCTATAAAACATAAGCAGCCAGGTTCAGTGTGCATATTATAGGATGGCCTTGGAAGAATCTGAAAATATTGTAACATTCCTACAGTATAACAGCTTAATAACGTTTCAACTGTACAGAATTTTCCACTTAATTTGAGACACAAGCTTCCCAGATAATTGAAAAGCACATCACATTTTTATAATTTATATAGATGACTGTATAATGCAAACCTTAGTGACTTCTTAAGGAAGAAGTCTTCATTTATGAATGTGATTAATAGAATATATAATCTGACTAATCATAGATGAGATAATAGGCCCATTTGAAGAATTTCCATGAAAAGAAAAGACCCACAGTTAAGCTTTTTCCATAGTGAGACAACCAATGGCATTTGAATTGTAAGATTATAAACTGCTAGAACTGGAAAGAATATAAGGAACAAGACACATGTTTTTTCTCACCTCTCAAATGCTGGGAAAGCAAGAAAGCAGTCGGAGTTCATCTCCCGGATCCAAGAAGTTCAAGAGCATTATCCAAGGGTGTGTGACTCCTGGACAATCCTGGATGAGAAGCAGAATCTTGCTCCAGCCCTCCTGCACCGTAGGCCAGGTGTTCCGTTGCCTCTTAGTCAAAATAATGAAGTGTAAACTTCAGCACAGTGTTGCCCTTAAAGCAATTCATAAACAAAAATTCATCTTACATTTTATCCCCTTTTAGGGAGAAAGAAGACAAGACTCCATTGTCAAGCAACAAACACTCTGAAAAACGTTTTCACAGAAATACATTTATATATATTTGTGTGCATATAGAGATTTTATAATTCTATGTTCTTTATTCCTCACTTAATTTTCTTTTTTGTCGAAGTGACCCATGATTAATCAACTTTTACCCCTTTTCCTTCATAGAATCTGTGTGTCCAACACGAATCCCAGTGGCAGCACGTGATGAGAAAGGGTTTGATATTCTTTTAGGCTTGGGTATCAAGAAAAAGGCAAAGAAGAGAATTCAGCTTTCACCAACAAAGATTAAAGGATATGAAATAACATCAAAAGTTGATTTATCAGAATTCACAAGGTGAATGTTAGATGCATTTTTCTATTTTATTATTTTTGTGTCTCTCAGCCACTCAGTTGTGTCCAATTCTTTGTGACCCCGTAAACTGTAGCCCACCAGGCTCCTCTGTTCATGGGTTTCTTCAGACAAGAATACTGGAGTAGGCTGCCATTTCCTTCTCTAGGGGATCTTCCCTACCCAGGGGTCGAGCCTGGGTCTACCCTACTTCAGGCAGATTCTTTGCTGTCTGAATCACCAGGGAAGCATAATGCTTTACGGTGTGCTAGTTTCTGCTGTGCAATAAAGTGAATCAGCTCTATGTATACAGATATCCCCTCCCTTTTGAACCTCTCTCCCATCCCCTTGCAATGTTGTATGTTGATACAGTTTTTTCTTGATAAATCTGTAGACATTCTTTAAGCTTATACACTTTCTTCTTTTTCCAGCAATGTTTTCCCAGAAGGTCTTCCTCCATCATACGTATTTGTCTCCACTCAGAGATTTAAGGTCAAGAAAATGTGGGATTTATGGAGAATTTTAACCATTGACGGAAGGCCACAAATAGCAGTTACCTTAAATGGAGTGGATAAAACAATATTATTTACAACAACCAGCATCATTAACGGCTCACAGGTGGTCATCTTTGCTGACCCTCGAGTTAAGGTAAAGATGCTTGGGTATGACTGTGGTATTCATCGGGAATTACCATCAAGTTGGTGTGTTTTGGGAGAGGAGAGCCATAATTTAACATGACTGAAAAGATATTGATTTCATAATGTAATTTTGCTTTACTGAATAAGAGCAGCAAAGGAAGAAAATTAGTGTTTTTTTATTATTGGAGTATAATTGATTTAGAGTGTTGTGTTAGTTTCTGGTGTACAGCAGAGTGAAATATTTATATGTATATGTTATTCTTTTTCATATTCTTGTCCATTATGGTTTTCTCACAGGATATTGAATATAATTCTCTCTGCTGTTCAGTGGGCAGGACCTTGTCGTTTATCCACCGTATATGTAGTGGTCTGCGTCTGCTAACCCCAGACTCATACTCCACCCCCGTCCCCTCCTTCTTGCCAGCCAGTTCTGTTCTCTATGTCTGTGAGTCTGTTTCTGTTTCTTAAATCAGTTGATTTGTGTCCTATTTTAGATTCCAGATATCAGTGGTATCATACTGTGTTTGTCTTTCTGTCTCTGTCTTACTTCAGTTAGTATGATAATCTAACCCATGTTGCTGCAAATGGCATTACTTCATTCTTTTTATGGCTGAGTAGCATTCCATTACATATATAAAACATATATATATATATATATATATATATACACACATATATAATATCTTTGTGCATTCATCTGTTGATGGATATTTAAGTTGTTTCCATGTCTCTATGAACGTAGAGATACATGTATATTTTTGAAGTATAGTTTTGTCTGAAGTATAATATATTGTCTGGATGTATAACCAGCAGTGGGTTTGCTGGATCATATGGCAACTCTATTTTAGTGAAAATTTGTCTTAATTTGTGTGAGATTATAGGGTGGGGAAAATCATGTTTTTCAGTGCTTGCTTCTAAGTGCCAGGAATATTTAATTATAATAACCACCGAAGGAAGAAGCTATTGCTCTCATTTTACAGAAAAAAAAATGTTCAAGGATATTAAGTTCTCCATCTAACTAGCATGGCTAGTAATTTGTGATATCAGGAATTTAATTTAGGTCTGGTCAGTTTCAAAGTCCATGTTGGTCTGCTTTATACTGCCATGTCTTACAGGATATTGAGGTAAAGTCACATTTGTCAGAACATTAAATACAGGTAGATAATGATATAGAATTTGCATTTATTAAGGGGACAGTTTATATCCCTCAAAGGAACATATGTTTAATAAAATATATAAACTAAAAGTGTATTTTGCAAGGCAAATGTGTTCAGAATACAGATATCATAATTATATTAGTCTAATAATACATTATATAATTTAGGAACTATGTAAGTTTATACATGGAATTATGCATTTTTGTAATTTCTTCATTTGGTGAGAATAATAAATTTAAAAAATTGTTGTCTGCCATTTTCATTAAAGGCAACATGCTAGTTTCTGTAAGAAGTGACAAATGAATATGGCGTGTTTCTCACCTAAACGAGCTTATTTACAATGCAATATTCAGTGCTTCTGGTGTCTAATAGAAGTGCAAAGTGTTACTGGAGTGTGGAAGAAAAAGTGGATTCCAATACAAAATGTGGGCAAGTCTTCATAAATGAGTTGGTTTCTGGGATGGACTTTGAAGGATTTTGATGGAGAGAGAGGACACGGAAATCAGTGATTCATTACTCAGGAGTCATGTGTAGTGAAGTGCAGGGTTTTTATTTAGAGAAGAGAATGTGGTGCCCTCTGTGTTTCGAGTATAAGATACTCACACAAAAAGCTAGCCAGGGATAAGTTCAAACTTATATCTTGTATGTAAACATGGGCCTGGGAATTGTTCACACAGTTTTGCGTTTTGTTCAGTCGGTGATGGAATTCCATTTAAAAGTCTTGATCGCTGTCCTGTCAGGATCTCAGTAGCTCTCTCCTCTGCTCCTTTCCCTTCTATCATAAAGAATACCTTTGACTCTTTCCTGGAATTGGGCTTGGTCCTAGGAATACAGAAATTATTAATATGGGGACATGAGATTGATTCTAGTAGAGGGAAGAAAGTTGACTTGGAGAGGGAAGGGACAGGGATTGAGATGTGTTTAAACATTATTCAAACAAAGCAAGACACCTGTGAGCCTAAATTATGACAAAAAGAAGGGCAATGGAGAACTGAATCTGAGTTGTGCTTAAACACATCCTTTCAGGAATTTTGTATCTACTTGTTATGGCATCTGAAGTAAGGAGGAGGAGGTAAAGGTGCTTGCTGTGGTTTCAAAACTGAGGATATTATTAATATCATTTCATGGAAATCAGGAGAGGAAGGTTTGAGGGAGACTGTCAAAGTGAATAGGCCAGTTACATGATCCACAGTTGCCATGAAGTATGTAGGATGAGGGAATCAAAGAAGCCACTTGAATTGGGACATGAGGAACTTATCCATGACCGTGAGGGAGTTGTTTCCACAAACACTTTGGTCCAGGTGCTTTGGAATGTGTGATAGAAACTCACTTAGGGATTAATAAAGTGATTGGTGGATATTGGTCTTTGGGACCCAGCTTGGGTCATGGTAAGTTAGAATATGATACAATCAATCCTGGAGGTATGGATTTATGGTTGATGACTAAGTAACAAAGAAAATACAAGATTGTTAGGAATTCTCTCTATGAATCTCTTGTATTCCCTTCCTGTAGACTTTATTTGATGAAGACTGGCATCAAATTCGTCTCTTAGTAACAGAACAAGATGTAACTTTGTATATTGATGATCAACAAATTGAAAACAAGCCGTTGCATCCAGTGTTAGGGATCTTCATCAGTGGGCAAACCCAAATTGGAAAATATTCTGGGAAAGAAGAAACCGTTCAGGTGAGTAAAAATGATTTGCTTTTTTCATCCTATAAAATGGAGCTTTGGTGATAGTATTTATCACATTTAATTGTATTTAATTTAGTTCCTTTAAGGGACTTAATCAAAAAGTGGTCAGTTCATTAGTGAAATTGTATGTTTGTGTGTATGTAAGGAAATGAAAAATCAGATTTAATATAATAATTCTTAGAAATATATTCTCCTGAGTACATGGTAGAGTTCTATGTTATTATGAAACATTTATTTCATATGTCTCAGGAGAAGCATGGATTATATCATGAATTTCGAAAAGAGAATATGATTAAAGTTGTGAGTGGCAGTTATAAAAATTTCTTTGCAGCTGTGAGGATAAAATTAGATTAACGTGTGTCAGGATTTTCATAAGCAAAACTGTGACTGTTTAGGTATTCTTTTAAGCTAGCATATCTATTATGAGTTGAGAGGTGTATATTTCAAGTCATGTCTTGAAAAATCCTTTATTTGAAAAGGTATGTTTTTCTCACTCTCTTTCTATTAAGAGAAGATGGTGTCATATTCAGATGTATGATTATGGTCTCTATGTATTAATGTCAAATTGTAGTAAATATTTAAATAGCAATAGGTGCTGGATTTACTCCTCACACAGCTCTCTGTGCCAACAACTAAATCTTGGAAACCAAAGATGGTTTCTTGAGCCTCCTCTGTGCAATCAGGGACGTGGAAAGACGTAGGGTGAACACAGAAAGCCCGGGAAAGCTTTTCAGTGGTCCAGGAAACACTTTCTCGAGGAGCTCTTAACACAAGGATACTACCTAAGCACCACTGGGTTTCCCAAGGAAACCAGGGATTTGTGTTTGGTGCTAGAAAAGTTTTCCTTGAAAGTTACATTGCATCACATCTTTATATTATATGTCAAGAATTCAAATTTTGTGTTTTTATTATTTATCATATTTTATTGTTATCAAAGATAAGTGCTTTGATCTGTGTCACATTATTATTAACTACAGTGACTGCTTCTGTGTATCTGAGTTGCTTTTTTTAAAGCAATTTGTTTGGGCCTCAAGTTTTAACGTGACTGGTTTTGTGTTTCCAGTTTGATGTCCAAAAGCTAAGAATCTACTGTGACCCAGAGCAGAACAACCGGGAGACAGCATGTGAAATACCTGGATTTGTGAGTAGGATGGATAATTTTTTCCACCAAGTGTTGCTTCAGTACTTTCAAAGCAATAAGTAAAATGCAGATAGCATGTGAGTGCTAATTTAACTTCCAGAGTTAATCTATTCCTTCATTTTTAGTGCAAATAAAATGATATTGATTAAAACATATTTTGAGGTTCATAACTGAAATACATACTATTATTATGTATTAATGTACAAGCGTAAATGGAAGAGCCCAGGGAATGTTTTTTCATCATCTTGGGGGTCGTTGTTGTTTCACTTCTTGAATGAAGCAGGGTTAGGCCTGCTCTAGAAAAATACAGAACTCATTGTCTGAATGTCCAGTGAGTAAAGCACGTTTCTAAGCTTTGTTGATTGGGTGAGTGAGATAATACTTTACGTGGCACAATTCTGAAGAGTAGAAAATGATTCATTTTCCTGTTCATTAGCATGTTTTCTCAAACCATAATGAATATAAAGTTTTCTTCTTATTGTTGTTAGTCAGGAAAGGTTTTCTTATATTTCTAGGATGTAAGCAACTTTCTGTTTATTTAGAGTTTAATGCATTAGGAAGAAAAAGATTATAAACTAAAATGTTAGAGTCTGATCAGATGCATGTGTATGTGAAATTGATTTTTCCCTGGGCAAAAAATGGTATATTGTTGGTGATGCAGATATGATAGAATGTAAAACTTTTTGACAGTGTGAATTCTCAGTGACAGCTGAGCCCTGCATGGTTCTCTCCTTGTTATAGTCTTGCTGTCATCATCTTCCTTTTTCCTATTAAACTGAGTAACCTATGGATCCACATCTTCTGAAAATTTGAAAGCACAGAGCAGTGCATTTAAGGGATCTATAACAAAAATCAACAATGGAAACCTCTAGAAATGATTCCTTCTGAGTTTTCTACTTTAATTGTTTAAACACTGTAACTTTTGTTTTATAGATACTTATAACTTGGAATATAAATTTATTTCATTTAAACACTATAATGTTTATTTTAGATACTTATAATTTGGAATATAAATCTGTCCTAAAAGCATTAAGCAGTGATTGCATTTTGAGAGTCCATTGTACATACGTGATTTATTGCATTTCTTCACCGACATTGCCATGACGCCACTCCATCCCCCGCCTCCCATAATAGAAGCGTAGTTGAGACTGTAGATTCTGAGTTCTCATATCCACCTTCTGCGTTTTAATGGCTCCTTCCTCACTCTCATGTGTGACTCCTTCAGGTTTGTTTATACCCTTTTCCATCTTTATTCCCATCGTCTCATTTTCTGATTGAACCCGTTATTGTTTGGAAAGACTACTAACCTATTTAACACTGTGCATTATTCAGTAAGAAACAGTAGCAAGAAGCTTTCCTAAAGCAAACTGCATAAAATTGAATGCATGTAGTTTGTGACTTGCTTAGATGTGTTTTGTCTTTTTCTCTGATTTCGAGTGATTTCTAGGGTGCCTGCATGCATGATCAGTTGTGTCTGACTCTTGGCATTGCTGTGGACTGTAGCCCGCCAGGCTCCTCTGTCCATGGGATTCTCCAGGCAAGAATCCTGGAGTGGGTTGCCCTGCCCTCCTCCAGAGGTTCTCTGACCCAGGGACTAAATCCAAGTCTCTTATGTTTCCCTGGAGAATTCCATGGACAGAACAGCCTGGTGGGTGCCAGTCCATGGAGCTGCAAAGAGTAGGACACAACTGAATGACTTTCGTTTCACTAAGTGATTTCCAGAAAGTTCAAGAGAGCACAGAAGCCCCACCTTGAGGTAATTTTATTCCTGCGTGGCTGTTTTACCAAGCACATTCTCATTGTTGCTAATTTCCTTCCTTCATCCTATTATAAATGTAAGAATAACATATATAGGTGATTTTTTAGGATAGTTGCTATCAAAATGTTTTAGCTCTTGCTGATTTTGATACTTCATTTATCTCTACTCTAGACAAATATCTGTAAGTTAGGAAGATAATTTAGACATTTAATTCAAAACCTGTCCTAAAAACATGTTTGTTGTTTTTCTTTCAGAATGGTGAGGTAGGCCTGGATACTATTGTTCTCCTTATGGTAATATTTGCATGGTGGGACTGTTTAGCTTCTTCCATCAATTGTAAGTATATTAGAGAAATAGAATCCATTTCTATGTGGTTTGAGTGTATCTAGTGTGCATAGCTTGTTTGTGTGATGCTGAATTTCTTATTGGATTGGGCTAGGTAACATTGGAAAGTACATGTAAGTTGTGTTTACAGTTTCACACACACACATACAGACACACACGTGTGTGTACACGTGTGTATGCATCTTGCTGTGTGTCTCCTTTTCTGTCTTTTAGTGCCTCAATGGTCCCAGTGATGTAGGTTCAACCACAGCTCCCTGTATTTGTCCTCCAGGAAAACCAGGACTACAAGGGCCCAAAGTGAGTAACACCTAACTTGCTTTTTTTTGTTAAAATAAACTAAAGCTGAGCAAGCACAAAATTCCTAATCACCATTGAGTCTGTTGTGAACATTCTGCCTAATTCTTAGAAGAGTTCAAACGGTGAGTTTTAGTGATTTTTTTTTAAAAAAGTGTATCCTAATCTGTAATTGCCTTTGAACCTTAAATTGATACCACAATAAAGTGGGGGAGAATATTATTTCGTTTGCTTGCTTGTCTGTTTGTTTTTTTTCCCCTAATGCTGCTACCGTATCCCAAGAATGATACTTCCTTACAACCAGGTGAAAAATGAGGAAAGATATGTTCTAAATTCTTAAATGTCTAAATGCTTAACCTGTCAAGATGATTTTCAGATAGAAAAATGAAATAAAAAATTGAAAATTGGTCTGAGTGTTGTGTTTGATGTCCAGTTCTAAAAAGAGATTCAAAGGTGTGTATATGTACTCATTTATTTTTTTACTTATGCAATAATTATTTTTAGAAAGTATATTCTTTTAGTCATTTTCATACATGCATATCTCCCAGTTGTATTTACATATTTATTTGCATGTGTATCTGTATATATATTATTTTTGTGTATATGTATTCTTTGTGTATATTTGTGTAAACACATATTCATTTGTGTACACATTTGTACACAGTTGGAAATATGATGTGCATACTATTTTATAACTAGCTACTTTGACTGAATTTTTTAAGTAAGTTGATACTGATTGTGGCATCACTTAGAGATAGCCTGAGATACTGAGATGTTAAGTGGTTTGTCCACTATAGATAAATCTCATTTGTGCTGCTGTGCTGTGCTTAGTTGCTCAGTTGTGTCCAACTCTTTGCGACCCCATGGACTGTAGCCCATCAGGCTCCTCTGTCCATGGGATCTCCAGGCAAGAATACCGGAGTGGGTATCCTATCCCTTCTCCAGGGGATCTTCCCAACCCAGGGGATCTTCCCAACCCAGGAATCGAACTGGGGTCTCCTGCATTGCAGGCAGATTCTTTACTAACTGAGCTACCAAGGAAAACCAAATCTTGTTTACTTAATATTATTTAAATATATTCTCTAGATAAAATTGTCTAACTTGAAAGCAAGTATGGCTTCCTAGCTAGAGAGAATGTTGTGAGTATTGATCACTTATTATCTGAAGTGACCATAATAAAATTTGCTAAATATGAATTGTAATATTCATTTAGATGGAATTTCCTGATAAATTTTAATCACCGCCACTACAAAATTTCAGATTTTTAGATTGGTGATCTGAGAGAATTGAATTCTGGTCTTTTGCGCATGTTTCCCCATCCACTTTCAGGTGATAGTTTATGACCCACTTCAAACCTAGCTTGAAATTAAGAGAGAAACACAATTTAAGAAATAAAAGGATAAATTCAAAAACCTGTTTGGCTTGGAATCTGACTTCAGTCCTTTATAATCCATTATTGTGAACAATTTTTAGATTGCATTTAGGAAGATTAATTCAAGTGTTCTTATTTAGGATGTTTTGACACAAAGGAAAAATAGCTGCAATGTGCTTCTCAAACAATTTACCTTGCAAGGCAGCATGGTGTGACCTACCTACCAGCAGAATATCTTTTGAAATATATTTATACAACTTTATTTAACTTGGAATATTTTACATCAAAATGATTTGATCTGCAAGAGATATCATGTGGAAATCAGAGTTCCATGACATTGACCTCTCTAAGCCTGGAGGACCTTCCATCTGCTCAGGTTGCCCCCAGGGCTCTGACAGGATGTCCACTCTGGGGGCAGGTACCCAGGGCCTCCTGATGTATCCTGATCTTCATTACTGGTCCATTAGGCATCTTGAAGTGATACCACTTTTTATGCATGTCTGTTCCTACAGAAACTTTTAGCAGACTCTTTGTCTTATCTGTTAAAGCCTCTGATTTTCAGTATTTTCATTTCATGTGTTCCTCATTTTCATTCTCTTTTCTTAGTCATCATCTCACCCCTTTGCCACCTACTACTTTAAGTGAAATTGCAGTGTTCCACTGATCTTCAAGTTGGCGTGCTTTCTTAATCTGCTTTCCATTTTCTTCAGAAAAGCTGGCAGGAGGACAGGAACACACACACACTCTTCCACCCTTTTAGGGCTCTTTCCCCTGGAGGTGGTTCCTTACTTACATCAGGGACCTGTATGGGAAAAACAGAATCCATAGCAACACCCTGAGGTTTTCTTCCTTTGGAGAACTTCTGGCCTGGAAAATTGATAGATTTTTAATTAGTCCAACAGAATCAGAACTAAAATAGATGAAGCAATTTTACTATACATCCAGCAGTTTTACTATACATCCAGCTGAGATGTACTGGTCATTTTTTGTTAGATGTTCTCTGGAACGTTTTACAGATTTGCATCAGGCAGACTTACCTGTGCAGGAGAATATAGTCTTCCCAGTAGCCAGAAATGGGGTTCTGGGAGCTGAGAGTTAAGTCATGAAAATGAAATAGGAGAAATTCATGTGTGGATGAGTAAGTGCTGATTCTAAGATAAAGTTAGTCATCTGCTTCAAGCTTTCTCAACTTCCAATAAATATGACAACCCTACTGTAAAACCAGGTTAACTTAACAATGATAGCCCATACTTGGGCTTCCCTGGTAGCTCAGCTGGTAAAGAATCTTCCTTCAGTGTAGGAGACCCCAGTTTGATTCCTGGTTCAGGAAGATCCTCTGGAGAAGGGATAGGCTATCCACTCCAGCATTCTTGGGCACCCCTTTTAGCTCAGACAGTAAAGAATACGCCTGCAATATGGGAGACCTGGGTTTGATCCCTAGGGTGGGAGTACCCCCTGGAGGAGGGCATGGCAACCCACTCCAGTATTCTTTCCTGGAGAATCCCCATGGACAGAGGAGCCTGGCGGGCTGCAAGTCCATAGAGTCGCAAAGAGTTGGACACGACTAAGCGACTAAGCACAGCACAGCCCATAAGCATAGAGAAATATATCTGTTATGGGGCTGTGAGCCCCTGAATGAGGCTGGCTTATTCATTCTGTGTTCCTACTGTCAAAGGGAGTGACTAAATTAATGACGCTCTGGGAATGATTTTTATATGGAAGTACTTCACAGTGAAGGTTAGTTCAGGTCTCCTTTGGCATTTCAGTGTCTAGGGTAATGGTTAATAGGAATTTTTTAAAAATTTATTTATTTTCTTTACATTATCGTGTTGGTTTTGCCATACATTGACATGAATCCTCCATGGGTATACATGTGTTCCCCTTCCAGAACCCCCCTCCCACCTCCCTCCCAATTCCATTCCTCTGGGTCATCCCGGTGCACCAGCCCTGAGCACCCTGTATCAAGCATCAAACCTGGGCTGGCGATTGATTTCACATATGATAATTTACATGTTTCAATGCCGTTCTCCCATATCATCCCACCCTTGCCCTCTCCCATAGAGTCCAAAAGACTGTTCTATACATCTGCGTCTCTAGAATAGTAATATTTTTTATTTAATGAATTATAAAATGATTGAAAAAGTAAGATCCACCTATCCCCCGATTAACCCACATGGAATGCCTTTGTTCTATATGAAAGATCCAGGCAGTCTCCAGTTTACAAATAAATCCCTTCCAAAAGACCTGTCCATGCAATGGCAGCTTCTTTCTCCACTTCGTAGCTAAAGGGGCATTTGTGGGGACAAACTCCCCACATTTGATCTAATCTTCAGAATCTGCCTGCCAATGCAGGAGATGCAAGGGAAGTGGATTCGATCCCTGGGTCAGGAAGATATCGTCGAGAAGGAAATGGCAACCCACTCCATTACTCTTGCCTGGAAAATTCCATGGACAGGGAACTCTGGTGGGCTTCAGTCTGTGGGTTCTCAGAGTCGGACGCGACTGAGCACACGCACACAGAGGGAAAAAGTGGAAAGAAATCAATTTTTTTCAACTATTTTTTTAAAGGAAGAAGCAATTTCTTAATAACATTTTCTCTGAAATACCATTCTTTTTACAACTTTATTGATGCCCTTTGTTTCACCCTAATAATTGTACTGAGTAGCGATCCCTCTGGGTTATCAAAGTAACCTCGAGCTAAAATGCAAAAGCCTTTGGAAAATTTCAGGAACCACTGGGAGGTCACATATCTATACTAATTTCCCCAAACTAAGTGGATTCCTTCTAGCTGAAGAGAATTAGTATTTGAGTTTTGAGGGAGAGAAGAGGTTGGTTTTGGTGAAAACCAAAGGAATTGGTCTTAGGTCAGATACTTCTGTGGATGCCGGTGGGTAGTCTCAAGGCACAGGGGTTTTGAGAAGAGAGCTTTAAACCATGGGACTCAGGCCTAGGAGACCTTTGTTTTGGGTGAATAACTTAAAATAATTAGCTTACTTTTGCAAGCACAATTGTTTCTCACTTTGTTCCTATTTGTACACTTGCAAGACCGTGTGCAGGACAGGGATGTTTTAACTTAGTCCATGACATTCCCATTACTGGCAGCAACTCAGAAATTCTGTGGCACAAAATCAATTCATCATAAGTAAGAATTGCTTTTCAGCTGAATACTTATTTTTTGAAATTGCACATGTTTCAACTAAAGTAGAAGAAAGTAGATTGAGAATTTAGTCACAGTTGTATAATTATATGTCATATGTCTAATTTAATATATTTGAAAATCATTTCCATGTTAAGCTTGCTAGCCTTCCCTGGGGTGGTTTCTGATCACAGTTTGCATTTTGATATGGGCAGAGAGAAAGGCATTTAGGAGCATGGTGTCTGAAGTTGAATTAGCTGAGTTCCCATCTCCACTGCTGTTTTGTGACCTTGGACAAGTTACCTAACCTTCTTGGGCCTCAGTTTTATTATATACAAAGTGGGAACAACAGTAAAATTACCTGCTTCATGGGATTCTTATGAGGATTAGGAAATTGAATACAGGTAAATTTCATGGGGAGCTTCCCTGGTCGCTCAACAATAAAGAACCCGTCTGCCAATGCAGAGGACACACGAGATACTGGTTCAATCCCTGGGTCTGAAAGATCCCCTGGAGAAGGAAATGGCAATCCACTCCAGTATTCATGTCTGGAAAATTCCGTGGACAGAGGAGACTGGCAGGCTACAGTCAATGGGGTCTCAAAGAGTCAGACATGACTTAGCAACTGAACAACAGCAAATCTTGTGGAGCAGTGCTTAGCGTATAGTAAGCAATCAGTAAAGGTTGGTGTCAGCTTTTACTACAGTAGGAAAATTGAATTTTTGTTCTAATTGGCCTTCTCTTCAAAAATCAGTTAGGGTTTTACTTTATTCTTCCAGTTTTTTGGAAGCAACGGCAAACCTACCTGAGGTTTTGCAAGTAAACAGTAGGAGAATAGTTCAAATAACCACTAAAACCTACCAGAAATAATAGAACCTGCAGAAGAGATTATTTTCCCCCTGGGGGGCATTGACCTGTGTTGCCTTAAGAAATCACATTGGGTTTATCATGTGGGTGATTTTTTTCCCTTGGAAACTTGGTTTTGATTCATTTAAAATATTATCGTTAAGTATGTTTTGTACTTTTCTGCAGCTTAAAAACACAACTCCTGTTTCTTCTCATGCCAAAGTTTTATTTCAGCCTCATCAGCATAGAAGTTAAAGCTTCTCAGATCCTTTTGATGTTGTGGATTTAGCTGATAATTAATACTGTACGAATAAAGAGGTCATTAACAGATTTGATCTGACTGGAAATAATCAGTTCAGTTCAGTTCAGTTCAGTCACTCAGGAATTTCCGACTCTTTGTGACCCCATGGATTGCAGCACACCAGGCTTCCCTGTCCATCACCAACTCCTGGAGTTTACTCAAACTCATGTCCATTGAGTCGGTGATGCCATCCAACCATCTCATCCTCTGTGGTCCCCTTTTCCTCCCGCCTTCAATCTTTCCCAGCCTCAGGGTCTTTTCCAATGAGTCAGTTCTTCCCATTAGGTGGCCAAAGTATTGGAGTTTCAGCTTCAGCATCAGTCCTTCCAATGAATATTCAGGACTGATTTCCTTTAGGATGGACTGATTGGATCTCCTTGCAGTCCAAGGGACTCTCAAGAGTCTTCTCCTACACCACAGTTCAAAAGCATCAATTCTTCAGTGCTCAGCTTTCTTTATAGTACAACTCTCTCATCCATACATGACTACTGGAAAAACCATAGCTTTGATTAGAGGGACCTTAGTGGGCAAAGTGATGTCTCTGCTTTTTAATGTGCTGTCTAGGTTGGTAATAACTTTCTTCCAAGGAGCAAACATCTTTTAATTTCATGGCTGCAGTCATCATCAGCAAATTGAAATTCTCCTTGGTACTCAGCATTGTCCTAAAACAGTGGAAAACAGTGACCATGTATTTAATGGGCCTCAATCCAAATGATGAATGAAAACCAATCAAGGGATAATTTTGAGAAAACTCTCATTATAAATAAGTGATCAGTGAGTGACAAGGGGTTTGCTGTAGTATTTCAGTAGAAAAAGACATCAGGAGAAAATGCAGTAGCAAGGAGGGTACATTGATTGGAAACCTTATTATATTGATTCAAATGCAAAAGGAAGAACATCTTCCCAGGAGAAAAAACAAGAAAAGAAAGATGGAATTTGTTGAGAAGTAGTGAGGCCAATCTGAACATGGTTAAAGAAAGATGGCAGAGAGGCCAGAAATCAGTGTGGATCCTCTCAAAATAAGAAGAAAAAAAAAATCTAATACCCAGAGAATGGAAACACTGCTCTCTAATACCCGGCTGACACTGGCTATCTTTGGATTAGAATTACAAGTTGTAGGTCTTCAGCAAGAAATTACATGTCCCTGCATTACTTTTCTCCCTGAGTTTACAGCTATTCCTTTTCTATCTCTTTTAAAAATGGCATGTCTGTCTCCTCAGGCTTTCCACATGGTCAACATCTTGGGCAAGCATAAGGAAAAGCCCATCCCTTCTACACTGGCTCCTTGATAGAGTTCGCACAGTTCTTTCCATTTTTCCTGTTATGTTCAGGAACAAGCCTCCCTCGCCAGTAGCCTGAAGTCGAATTTCAGACCAGAGCCAAGTGCAAGTTCCCTCAGCAGTGGCCTTTATTTAACAAATATTCACTGTGGTATGTGTGAATGATTTCTTGCTGTAGATGTGACACCCTGCTGAATCACGATCAGTTATCTCTCTGTAGTCGTTCACCAATAAATGATGGCTGAGACGAGATCTTTTTCAGCAAAATGCCCCTCATGGATTCCATAATACACAAATATGATATCATTATTATTATTGTTTTTGGACATACCCTGGGTTTTTTGGGATTTTAGTTCCCTGCCCAGGGATTGAACCTGTGCCCTTGATTGATGGAGTCCTAACCACTGGACCACAGGGAATTCCCTGATATTATTTTTTGAAGTATTTCTTAGAATTAAATTATAAAACACTCACCTCACAAAAAAATGTTGCTTTCATTGTTTTTCACACATATTGACCATCTGACTGGTCAGTTCAGTTCAGTCACTCAGTTGTGTCTGACTCTTTGTGACCCCATGAACTGCAGCATGCCAGGCCTCCACGGCCATCACCAACTCCTGGACCTTGTTCAAACTCGTGTCCATTGAGTCGGTGATGCCATCCAACCATCTCATCCTCTGTCATCTCTTTCTCTTCCTGCCTTCAGTCTTTCCCAACACCAGGATCTTTTCCAATATGATTGGTCAGTATTGGCCCTTGGGCAGCATGCTACAGCTTTTAGAATGTGTCTGGGCTTGTTGCCAGGCTGTACAGAATGATGTTCCTGGGAGAAACACTATTGGGCAGAGTTTGTATTTTAGGTGTGACATGTATTCAAGGACGCTGGGAGCTGGACAGAGTTGTTTGGCTTGAGCCTGGTTTTCCTGAGGCTTCATTTTCATGGGGCTTCCCTGGTAGTTCAGCTGGTAAAGAATCTGCCTGCATGCAGGAGACCCTGGTTTGATTCCTGGGTCAGGAAGATCTGCTGGAGAAGGGATAGGCTACCCACCCCAGTATGTTTGGGCTTCCCTGGTGGCTCAGCTGGGAAAGAATCCACCTGCAACATGGGAGACCTGGGTTCGATCCTTGGGTTGGGAAGATCCCCTGGAGAAGGGAAAGGCTACCCACTCCAGTATTCTGGCCTGGCGAATTCCATGGACTGTATAGTCCATGGGGTCACAGAGAGTTGGATATGACTGAGTGAACTTCACTTTTTCTTTTACTTTTCATTTTGATGAAAATATTCTAATTGTAGAAGTTTAATATTGTGTTAAAATGAGATTATAAATACAGGCAGAGACACACTAACTGTATTGAAAGGAATAATTATTGCACAGCTTTAAACTTGACTCCCACATGGAAGATCACATAGCCTGAGGACTCTTTAAAGAAATACTATTTTTAGGATATAAATTATTCTTATTTTTATTGAAGTATAGTTGACTTACGAAGTTGTGTTAATTATTGCTACACAGTGAACTTATTAAGTTAAGCATATATATATATATATATATATATACACACACACATACACACATATATATGTGCTTTTTCATAGTCTTTTCCACTATGGTTTATTGTAGGATATTGAATATATTAATAGTTCCCTGTGCTATGCAGTAGGACTTTGTTGTGTATCCATCCTATATATAATAGTTTGCCTCTGTTCACTCCAAATTCCGAATCTATTTGTCCTCTACCTCTCTATGCCCTTGACAATCACAAGTCTATTTCTGTCTTTGAGTCTGTTTCTGTTTCATAGGTAAGTTCATTGGTGTCATATTTTAGATTCAACATAAAAGTGATATCATATTAAAACTAATTATAAATTGAATTTTTATATCACAAATCATGGATATCTGTAGTGTAATGTCTAGAATAGAATTAAAGTTGCAGATTTGTAAGTGAAATATTAGTCATTGAAGCCATAATTATTGTGACATTGCACAGTTTGTTCAGAATTCTAAAAATGTTTCCTGCCATAAATACTGATATTTTACATCAGTGAAAAGTACTTCTGTTGTTATACCTTTAATATTCACAGAATTAAATGTTCCCTGAAATATTTTGTAATAAAAAGGCTTTACTTTTAAAAGTAACTAGGATATCATTTTTCTAACCCTATTTTGGGATTTCTACTTTACATCTGTTTGTTTGTTTTACAAAAAGCTGCAAATGATGGACTTGGCTTTGGACCCTGGTGGGCTCTGGCTGAATCAGTAGAGTTGGTTGTTTTGGACTGAGAACTTTTCTTCCCTCTCTAGGGTGACCCCGGACAGCCTGGGAATCCTGGCTACCCTGGACAGCCTGGTCAAGATGGTAAGCCTGTGAGTACAGAAAGCTTGGTCATCTCCAGTACTGGGATTCTAGGGTCAATGTAACGTCATTGCACGGGGCCAAGTTCAACAGGCAGGGGAGACTTTATTCCAGACTTGTCATAGAGGAGAGTCACCTCCACACAGCTGAATCAGAGGGAGGGGTCTCCTGAATGCTGGGTGAGCTGGGAGGAATGTACTAGAGGCCTTTGAGGGGAGGCTGATCCAGGGATGGAGCAAACAGAGCTGCTCCTGAGTTTGGCAAGTGTCCTCTGAGTGATGCCCATCTGTGTTTGCTCATGTGTATCTGTCCAAGTTAGGTCCTCTCCTCTGTTTCCTTAATGGTTCTGTTTGAAAGGGATGGCTCCTGGGTCCTGGGGAAACACTTGGGCTGTCAAATGAGCAGGAAGCTTTCTAAAAGATTTACGTCTCAAAGGACCAGAGAAAGAATTTAGATGATCAGTTTTCTAGAAGAAAGGAGATCAGGAGTGTAGAGTTGGGAAGAAAACACCTGAAGTTTCTTCAAGCTGAGTGCAACATTAGGACTAGCTTGATCAAAAGAATTAGTTTGTTAGTCACTTAGGTATCTTCACAAGAGCATACATCCTCACTACTTTTAAAAAACTGCCCAGTGAGTTCTTAATAGCAATGAATAGATGGGCTCAGAAATCCTACTTTTTCCCCTTCATATCTTAAAGTTTTCAAGTTAAAGATTTTCCTAAGAATATATGCACTATAGTATCCCTATAATCTGACTTTTAAAATATCCTATAAAGTTCATAGAGAATTTTAGGGATATTTATGAATTAAGGAAACATGAAGCTTAACCACTTTAAAGCAACAGAGGCAAATACAGCTAAGTCATCTGTCAGGATGTTTATCACAGTAAGCAAACATGAGATATTAGCTCTTGAATGTTAAATAATTTTGCCAAAAGAGTATCTCCTGGGAGACTTTATCATGAGATATTAACTCCTACATGAAACCTGGGAAGGTTTATACTGTGAGTCAATAATTTTCAAGGCATGAAAGAAGCTCAAGCCTCATGTTTAACCACCAACACCCCAACCATCAGGACTGAGGAGGTTATTCAGTCCCTGGTGGAGGTTTGCTAGCAAATTTCATACAAAAGATACAGCCAGCTTTGGAAGTGGTAATGTACCGGTGCCTTTAATGCTCGTGTTGCATGGGAAAGGGGTTAACATACAGGGGGGCCCGTGAGAGAGGGACGTCAAGGGAAGGCGTCTGCAGAGGTGACGAGGCGGTGGTCAGCCTGGAGCCCAGGAGCTGTTGGACGGGGGGTCGGTGCTGTGAACTGACCACCTGCCAACCCAGAACTCACCACCGTTGTGATGGAGATCTGTGTGGGGTCTGCAGAAAGGGAGTGATGCGGTCTGACTCACGATTCAGACATAAAAATGAACATTCGGTAGAGAGATCACATAAGTGTCAACTGAAGAAAAATTCATAACCTAAATGTTGAAAACTAAGCTTTATTTGGGGGACTTTCTGAGGACTTCAAGCCTGGGAAGCATCCTCTCAGACAGCGTGAGGGACTGCTCTGAAGAGGAAAAGGAGAGGCCAGAATATAGAGGGGTTATTGCAAAAAAAAAAAAAAAACATCAGGTCGTCCAAACATCAAAAGATTGCTGGACATGTCAGCTCAGGCATTTAGTGGGTTTCTGTGTTTGGGAGGCTGCCCGAGGCTGGGCTCCCTGAGGTCGCTCTGTTGACCTGCAGCTCAGCCGTCTGGGGCCGGTGCCCTGCGCCTCCTCACCCCGCATCCCCTCAGGGTGCGTCCCGGGGGGCTGGCGTGGCTGCCTGCTTCATGGTGGGCATCCTGCCTCCACCCTGAGTCCCTCAGGGCTCACTGTCGGGGCGGCTGGAACGCGGTGGCTGCACCACCCTCTGTTTCCTGATACGGCAGGTGGCATTTTCCGGGCACATTCCCAGTCTGTGCCTAGGCTGTCGAATTTGCCGTTTTCATAATTTTTATTTCGGCTGTGCTGGGTCTTCACTGCAGCTTGTGGGCGCTTGGCTGCGGTGCCCGTGCTCCCTAGCTGCGGTGCGAGGGCTCAGGGGTTGCGGCGCACAGACTCACTAGCTGCCCCGCAGGCTCGCTGGCTGCGGCACGGGGACTTGCTTCCCCCGCAGCGTTCAGTTTTCCGTCATGTGAGTGGGGGTAGGAGGCCATGGAGGAGGTTATTTCAAGACTGTGAGGGCGGCCTGGATTAAGGGCCAGGTACTGACGAGCGAGGGCATCCGGGGATGAGAAGACTGGATGGCATCACCGATGCAATGAACATGCACTCGGGCAAATTCCCGGAGAATCTGGGATGGTGAGGGCCAGGGCCGCCTGGCGCGCTGCCATCCACGGGGTCGCAGAGCCGGACGCGACCGGGTGACTGAACGACGACGGTGCTGGAGGAGGGGGGAAGTGGTCCGTCTGGAGTGACTCGTTGCCAAGTTAGAGGCAAGAAGAGCCCAGGGGGCTTCACAGGATTTTAGTTGGAGCAGCGCGGTGAGGTTCGGGGCCCTTTTCTGGGCTGGCTGACAGAATCAGTCGGAGAGAAGTTGGAGAAGGAAAGCGCCCAGGCTCTGTACCATGTGGATGTATCTGAACCCATCAGCGCTGATGAGATGATCCAGGGAGTGAGCTCAGATAACTGGAGAAAAGAAGGGGGCAGGAGGCTGCGCTTAGGGTTCTGTTCCAGAGGACTAAAAGAGGAGGATCCAGGCAAGGAAACTGGGAAAAAAAGATCAGGGAAGCAGGAGGACCACATGGAGACGGTGAAGTCAGGAGGACCGCATGGAGACGGTGGCCTCCCAGAAGTCAAGTGAAGACTGAGTCTGAAGAAGAGGGCAATCCTTGTGTCATCCCTGCCTTGAGGGTGATAAAAGTATAGTTTGTGGCTAGACCGCTGAATTTGCTTTTTAATTTTTTTTTTTATTTTTTTTTTACTATGGCTGTGTTGGGTCTTCACTGCAGCGAGCTGGCCCTCAGCTGCGGTGTGCTTGCTTCTCTTGCTGCGGTGCAAGGCCTCAGTGGCTGTGGCATTCGGACTCTCTAGCTGTGGCACATGGCCTTCATTGCCCTGTAGCATGTGGGATCGTAGTTCCCTGACCAGGGATGGAGCCTGAATCCCCCACTCTGAAAGGTGGATTCTTAACCACTGGACTGCTGGAGAGGGCCCCTGGATTTGCTGGAAAGATGTCATTGAGGACCTTGATAAAGGAGGTTTCAGGGAGAAGCTGGGTAGGGAACTGGATTTGAGAGAGGTAAATTAGAGGGTCAAATGGTAACAGGGATACAGATGCTTCTGAGGAGTGTAACAGGGAAGAGAGACCTGGAGCGGCAGCACGTGGAGGATGTGGGATGAAGGGGTTTTGAAACAATAGGAGATGTTAGAGCATGTTTCTGTCATAATGAATATGAGGCAGAAGGGGGAAAATGTGGTGATTTGGGAAATGAGGGATATTCTTGGGAAGAAAAGATTTGGGTAGGTTAGGGCAATGGTTCCACTCACAAGAGGGAGAGTGTGGCCTGGATAAGAGACTGAGCGGTTTAATATTTACATGGGGGCAGAAAGCCAAGCCACTCAGCGCAGCAATAGCTGGGCGTGAGGATGAAATGTTTATCATCAGAATGCTTCTATTTGAGTTGAACGAAACGAGTAGATTTCAATCCTAACATCTCCCCCTTTTCCTTTATCCACTCCTGTTAGGTACCTGTCATTTCTCTTACAAGCCACCCTTTTCTCAAGATAGCTGTATGTGTTAATATGTGACCTCAGCGCACTCCCTCACCCCAACTCTGATCACACAGGGGGAGGTGGGCTTTATAAGATGAGCCATCTGCCTGGAGACCCCTTCCATGGGACACGCTCTTGCTGTTGCTGGCAGATGCAGTGCTGTCCCAGCTCCAAAGCAGAGACATTTCACCTATTGAGCCTTCCCAGTGACATGGAGCTTCCCAGACAGGACTGCCAGGGCTTTTGTCTTTTTAGCGGTTACAAAGTCCTGGGAAGTATTGAGAGGTGAGTGCGTTCCACAGGTTATCAGTTCTAATTTGCTCTTTTTACCACTAGAAACTAGCTACAGTTAGACTTCCTACTTGGCACTAGTGGTAGAGAACCGCCTGCTAATGCAGGAGACCCAAGAGAGGCAGGTTCGATCCCTGGGTCAGGAAGATACCCTGGAGTAGGAAATAGCAACCCACTCCAGTATTCTTGCCTGGGAAATCCCATGGACAGAGGAGCCTGGTGGGCTACAGTCCATGAGGTCACAAAGAAACAGACATGACTGAAGTGATTTAACATACACACAGCCTGATACAATAACTTCGGATGTTAAACTGTGTGACTCTCATTTAAACTATACTAGGCTTATTGTCTCATCTCATTCAGTACATGGATATCTCTGTATGTGTGTGTGTGTGTGTGTGTGTGTGTGTGTGTGTGTATAGCTATAGCTCTGTAGCGTCTGACATTAAATGTTAGACACTCTCAGGTAATATCTGATGTAAGAGAAAGAACAAACTTACTGTAATAGACAGAATAATGTCCCCGTCCTAAACTCCAAGTCCTGTGCATGTGGTACCTTACATGGCAAAAGAGACTTTGAGATGGAGATGTTCTCTTGACTAATCTGAGTGGCCCAGTGTCATCACAGTAGTTCTTATAAGAGGGAGGCAGGAGTGTCAGTCAGAGGAGGAGATGCTGTGGATGATGGAAGCAGAGATCAGAGGGAGCTGCCCTGAGCCAGGGGATGCAGGCAGCTTCTAGAGGCTGGGCAAGCGAAGGGACATTCTCCCCTGGTGCCTCTGGAAGGAAGGCAGCCCCAGTGAAACCAAGAATTTAGCTCCCTAAGACCCATTATGGATTTCTGACCTCCAGAACCAGGAGTATGTGTGTCTTAAGGCACTCTGTTTGAGGGGATTTGTTACAGTGGCCATGGGAATTGATACACTACCACCAATCCTACTTACCCAAAGGGATACCTTTTTTTCTTAAATATCTTCCCTCCCCCTGTCTTTTGCCCTCTGCAGGAGATATGAGGTTGGGTGGCGAGCAGTAGGAGAAAGTGAGCCTGGCGCCAGCGCAGCTGAGGGTCATTAGTGCGTGTCCAGGGCCAGCGGTGGAGTGGGGCGCGGTGGGTGGGGCCTCTGGCTGGTGACTGGAGCCATCTGGCCAAGGAAACTTGGATGGAACAAATCGAAGGGAATTCTGCTTTGTTTGGATTTGGTTCTGTGCAACCCCCCTCAATCAGCAATTTGAATCTTTTTCACATTATAACCAGGCCAAGTCAACTAAAGCTTTAAATAGGAAATTATTCCACTCTGGAGAAACACTAATTTTCATCAGGAAAATGCCTTCGACCCGAATTAAAGAGCTGCCTTCAAATCCTTCCACTTTCTCATTTCTCTATCAGTTAAATAACTCCTCTCAGCACAACGTCTGAATGTATTACTATTTTACTGTTTCAACACTATCAAAAGAGAGGCAGAGGAAATATTTATGTATCCTGTTAGGTACTTAAGAGTAGGACAACTATTAAAGGCTCTGCAATGCCATGTATGAACATTGGATTTTTTAAAAGAAGGCCATTTGGGGAAACATAATGAGGCTACTTTATGATCTTGTAGACGTTTTTGCTTTTATGGTGGTTTTTTCTGTCATCATTAACTCCTCTTCATGAAGGAGAGTACTTCCCTGAACCCAAAGCCCCGGCTGGTTGTTGGGAAGATCTGGGGCCATTTTGCTCTCTGCTTTTGAAAGTTGTTTTGCTTCCTTGGGTCTCAGCTTTTCTGTCTGGAAAATAAGATAGTGGTGCCCAGTGAGGCCCAGTTTCTCTCCAGTGCTGATTTTCTAAGATTTTTATCAAAGTTGTCACATTTGCTAAGAGAGAAAGGTGAGCTGGATCAAGCTTCAGGTTTCTGGACAAGATTCTCCATATTGGCCTTCAGAACTGAGGGCTTCCCTGGTGACTCAGATGGTAACGAATCTGCCTGCAATGTGGAAGACCTGGGTTTGATAGCAGGGTGGGGAAGATCCCCTGGAGAAGAAAACGGCGGCCCACTCCAATATTCTTGCCTGGAGAATTCTATGGACAGAGGAGCCTGGCGGGCTGCAGTCCATGGGGTCACAAAGAGTCGAACACGAGTGAGCAACTAACCTTTTCTGTTCAGAACTGACCAGGAAGATGGCCATGCACTACTTCTGCTAGACAAGAGTGATGGGTCCAGAGGTCAGCCTTGGGATGCAGTGTGTCCCCCCGCCCCTCTCAGCCTGTCCCTGAGTGGTCCACAGATGCCAGAAGAAGGATGGCTTTCACCAGGGGTTAGACCTTACAGGAGCGGCAGTTAGCACAGATGGGGAATTCCAAACTACAGGACCTTCTCCAGCCACACATAGTGGTGTGGGGCTGGTCCTCCAGATGAAGGTGAAAGGTCAGCGGGAGGAAGGAGGGATTTCTTAGAGCCTGCATGCCCTTGTGACCACTTGACTTTGGTTTCAGTCAGAATGAGCTCAAGAGCCATGGGAGGGTCTGGAATAAAGGAGTGATGTGATATCGCTTATTTGTAAAGGACATGACTCTGACTTCTGAGTTGAAAATGGAAAATGGACGTTAGAGTGATAAGGGCAGGGAGATGAGACAGGAAGTAATCCAGAAATGAGACGAGGGTGACTGGCATCAGGATGGTAGGAGTGAGGGGAAGGGAACTGCTTATCTTCTGGGGATACTTTGAAGTTAGGGCCCCCAGGATTTACTGATGCATCAGACATGAGTTTGCGAAAAAGCAGTCAAGGGTGAATCTAGTAATGTAGAAGGATGGAGTAGAGAAGATTGGGGAAGGGGAATCAGGGCTCTGCTTGTGGATAGACCAGAATTATATGTTAGATGTTCAAGCAGAGATTGTAAGTGGATGGCTGAGCATAAGAATCTGGCATTCAGAGGGAGTTCTCTTTTTATGAACTGTCCTTTCTTTTATTTTGGATCCCAATTAATGCAATTCTTGTACATTAAAATAATGAATTCTTTGCTATAGATATTGTCAATAGTTCTCTTTATTTGGCTTACAAAAGGGGAGTAAAATTTCCCCACTATTAAGTATTTTGCTGTTTCCTCCAGGGTTTTTTTTTTTTTTTTTAGCATTTGATACTCTATGTTCACTGACTTAATATGATTTTCAAGAATTTTTGATTCTTGATTTCATTTTGGGAATTTATTTTGGCGTTTGGGTTGCCATGAAGATCCAAATAGCTTTGGAGAATTTGGAGGATGGCTATTCTAACCGACTGAAATTCAAATGGAATATTTGTCTGGGACATGGCATTTAAATTTAACCTTGTCAGAAGAGGAGTTAACGTATGTAATGTGTGACTTAAAAGGCTAATGTGACTTTTGGCATTGTCGGTAATACGTGATGTGAATATTAAGAAAGATTGCAGTCCTGCTTTTGGAGTGCTGGATTTGGTTAGAGGTACGAAGGAACTGGAATTCACTCAGAAGTGAGTCAGCTCAGAAGACAAGCTTGGTAGGGGAGAGGGAGTTGCTGAACTTCAGGTGTAGTCCCAGTGAGGACACTTCTCAAACTCCACAGTCCTCCAGCGTGACAGTAGAGGATAGGAGAGGGAGGAATGCTAGGCGTGCAGAGGAAGCTTGGCAGGGGCTGGGGGATAATTAGTAATAGGACCCAGGGGCAAGCTTTTTATGCATTTTCCTTTTCAGACTCTGAACTGAATATGGTACCAGTTGTGTACTCAGTCATTTAAGAGCTGTGGGGACCTGGAGGCTGGGTGCTATGGAGATGGGGGGGTCTTGAAAATGGGAGATGTTAGTGTACAAGTCAAAGGAATGGCTGTGATGTAGCTTGGGAAAGAGAATGCAAGAAGTGGCCTCGTTATGAAGTGTTGGGAACATTCCAGACAGAACAGTTTCGACCTGAACTCTCCCTTCCCCAGTCTGTGTTCCTCACCAAACATGCTCACGGTCGCACTGCCTTCTGCTGCCACTAAACACATGCGCACACACATCCTCAGGCATCTCACTGATAAACTCAAATGTGGACCATTTGCCTACAATGAAGTATCCAGTGGTTGGGCAGTTTATCTCCCTTTTTCTTTTTTTTTTTCCTCCCTTTTGTTGTTTTTGCCATACAATGTCATGATATCACCATGGGTTTACATATGCTCCCCCTCCAGAAACCCCTCCCTCCTCCCTCCCCCCGCCCCGGGAAATCTCGATGCACCAGCCCCGAGAATCAATCCTGGGCTGGCGATTGATTAGACATATGATAATTAACATGTTTCAATGCCATTCTCCCATATCATCCCACCCTTACCCTCATCCACAGAGTCCACGAGTCTATTCTATACATCTGCATTCCTTTTGCTGTCTCGCATGTTGGGTTCTTGTTACTGTCTTTCTAAATTCCATATATATGTGTTAATATACTGTATTGTTGTTTTTGCTTCTGGCTTACTTCACTATGGATAATGGGCTCCAGTTTGGTCCATCTGAGTAGAATTGATTCAAATGAATTTTTTTTAATGCTGAGTAATATTCCATTGTGTATATGTACCACAGCTTTTTTATCCATTCATCAGTTGATGGGCATCTAGGTTGCTTCCATGTCCTGGCTATTGTAAACAATGCAGCGATGAACATTGGGGTACATGTGACTCTTTCAATTGTGGTTTCCTCGGTGTATATGCCCAGCAGTGGGATTGCTGGGTCATATGGCAGGACTATTTGCAGCTTTTTAAGGAACCTCCACACTGTTTTCCATAGTGGCTGTACTAGTTTGCATTCCCACCAACAGTGTAGGAGCGTTCCCTTTTCTCCACATCCTCTCCAGCATTTATTGCTTGTAGACTTTTGGATTTCAGCCATTCTGACTGGTGTAAAGTGATACCTCATTGTGGTTTTGATTTGCATTTCTCTGATAATGAGTGATGTTGAACATCTTTTCATGTGTTTGTTAGCCATTTTTATGTATTCTTTGGAGAAATGTCTGTTAAGTTCTTTGGCTCACTTTTTTATTGGGTTGTTTATTTTTCTAGAATGGAGCTGCAGGAGTTGTTTGTATATTTTTGAGATTAATTGTTTGTCCGTTGCTTCATTGGCTATTATTTTCTCCCATTCTGAAGGCTGTCTTTTCACCTTGCTTATAGTTTCCTTTGTTGTGCAAAAGCCACATTAACAAATTGAAAAATAAAAATCACATGATTATCTCAATAGATGCAGAGAAAGCCTTTGACAAAATTCAACATCCATTTATGATAAAAACCCTCCAAAAAGCAGGAATAGAAGGAACATTCCTCAACATAATAAAAGCTATATATGAAAAACCCACAGCAAACATTATCCTCAATGGTGAAAAACTGAAAGCATTCCCCCTGAAGTCAGGAACAAGACAAGGGTGCCCACTCTCACCACTACTTTTCAACATAGTTTTGGAAGTCTTGGCCACAGCAATCAGAGCAGATAAAGAATTCAAAGGAATCCAGATTGGAAAAGAAGAAGTAAAACTCTCTCTGTTTGCAGATGACATGATCCTCTATATTGAAAACTCTAAAGACTCTACGAGAAAATTACTAGAGCTAATCAGTGAATATAGCAAAGTTTCAGGATACAAAATCAACACACAGAAGTCCCTGGCATTCCTATACACTAGCAATGAGAAAACAGAAAGAGAAATTAAGGAAACAATTCCATTCACCATCAAAACAAAAAGAATAAAATACTTAGGAGTATTTCTACCTAAAGAAACAAAAGACTTGTATATAGAAAACTATAAAACACTGATGAAAGAAATCAAAGAGGAAACAAACAGATGGAGAAATGTACCGTGTTCGTGGATTGGAAGAATCAATATAGTGAAAATGTGTATACTACCCAAAGGAATCTATAGATTCAATGCAATTCCTATCAAGCTACCAGAGGTCTTCTTTAAAGAATTAGAACAAATAATTTATCTCCCTTTTTCTAATAAAATGTTACTTAAAACTCACCTCTTCTATAAAGCTTTCCTAGACAAAGCTTATGGATTAGCCACTTCATTTTTTTTTCAACACACCCCTTATGTAAATCTCACATATGAATCTTTCCATGTTTATCTCATGCATCTCTTAAATAGATTATAATATATTTTATATATTATAGATAGTATGTACAATAATAAATATTGTGCATAATCATTATATATGTGAAAACTATTTGTATATTTAATTAAATTAAGGAATTGTTTGGTGACACATCTAGCACTTGTGATTTTTTTTTATAGCACTTGTGATTTTAAAGGCCAATCCATGCCTATGTTGTATCTTTTTTTGATTATAATCTGTCTGAATGCAGAGCTATTTCCACTATTATTTTTAGAGCCCTAGGTAGTGGTGACTAGTTGGACACAGTGCTTATGTATTTGCTTGTTTATTTATACTAGGTATTTCACTGAGTGTTCTTCTAGGCTAAGGGAGTATAGCAATGAACAAAACAGAAAAAATACCCTGCTGTTTTGAAGCTCACATACTGGTGGGGAGAGACAGATAATAAATTCACAATTATGAAATAATAAATAAGCAAGCAATATTAGATGGTGGGAAGTACTATGAAAAAAGATAGCAGCAGAGCAAGGAATGGAGTGAGGAACTATTGGTCATATGAGATTATAATAATTCCTTTGAGATTATAATAATTACTAAATGGTACCAGTTACCTTTAACAGTTGTGCCTTCTCCTTTTGAAATAAGCTTAGTATAACTTTAAGTGTAAACTCATTCAGGGAAGGAAGTAATTTACTAAGTTTAATTGAATCTGTGAATCTGAGAACAGAACAGAGCTGTATCTGCAGAGATTATTTGTCAAAGGAAGGCAGTAGTTAGTTCAAGGCAAATTATTATGGGAAAGTGGATGGTGTTGTTTTATGATTATCTTCCCTTCCTTTATCTAAGGCAGGGAGAACTAGATTTAGATTAAGTTTCACTTACAACTGTTGCTGCCCACTCCCCATCTTTGGATGTTTTAAAGATTTTTCAACCTTTTAAAAAGATGGTACAAAAGCACTATGCATTCAATAGAAATTATGCTTTGAATTTTGATGTTTTCCTGGACTAGTGATGTGCAGTACAATGGTTTTACCCAACTGTATGCTAACAGAAGTCTTCTGAGCATGGTTAAGTCTTCTGGGCTTAGCCATGATGTTGGGTAGGTTAGGTGTATTCAGTGCATTTTCAATTTATGGTATTTTCAACTTAAGATGGTTTTTTCTGGACATAATCCCATTGTAAGTCAAAGAAGATCTGTATAGTAAATGTAGCTTGCTTTCATTTGAAGTAGAAATTCTGTTTTTTATTCCTAAAAAGCATATGACTTCTTTTTCCTTTGTAAGTCAGTTTTATAGAGGTGTAGATTATTTACAATAAAATACAAAATACACTCATTTCAAGTCTTGACAAATGTATACACCTGTCTAATCACCACTCTAATCAAGATTATAGATTTCATTCCTCTAAAACGATCTCTCTTGCCTCTGTGCAATCATTTCTCCCTTTCTGCCCTGTATTAAATAGTTCCATTGATTCTATGCCCTTTAATGTTAGCCACCAACCTTCTGGAAGTAGGTGGATTATAAAAAAACAAGTCTCCATAAATGAAATAACCTTTTCAAGCTCTAGGCTTTCTTCCAGTGACTGTCATTCAATTTATATTTTTTTAGTCCATAAAAATATTTTTCTAATGTTTGTGCTACTTAACATTTGATAACCAATTAAACTGTATTTTCCCCAGAGGCCATCAGTCAATGGGAGCATCAGCCATCTCTCTGCAGGAGCCAGAAACCTAGGCTTCATTCCACAGATTCCAAACCCCTCACCTCCTATTCCCCACCTTCAGGTTAGACTAAACACCCCTGAGTAGGTTCGGGGTTCTACCTCTCATCCTCTCCTCTGCAGAAAGCTTCCACTTTGTCTTCATGCATTTCCTGCCCCCTCTCAGCCATCCTCCAAGGAAGCTTTGCAGAGCTGCAGTCTGCTGTTTGACCCTCCAGCTAATGGCCTGGATGGTGTGCCCACAGTGCTGTGCACTTGGCTTCCATCTGCCCACACTGGTCCTGTTTCACAGCCTGCTTCCTGTGCCCTCTCTCTTCTTTCTTCTCATGGATGTGGCTCATCCTGTCCACCGCAGGGCACGCTGAACAGCTCCCTCTGAGGCACTGTGCTTCCTTGACTGTTCCTTTGAGCCTATCTCTTCAGGAAGCTTCCTTGGACTGCCTACCCTTCACTCCACATAGCATCATGGTTCTTTCTTAGAGCTCAGTGTGTGTAATTTTATAGATATTCATGTGATTTATTTATCAAGTCATTTTAGCAATCAGTTAAAGCCTATGAACTCCTTGGGATAGGTGACAAACTGATTTCTATAGTCGATATACCTGGAAAGACAGTTTTATGAATATTGTTAGAATGTAGCTGTGTAGAACATTTAGTTGTGTGTAGAACTGAGTTGCCCAGAAGAATCCACAGCACACATTAAAAGTATATACTTGATTTTGGTTGCCTAGTTACCCTGGTGGGGTATCCAAGAGACTCTATTGGAAATTTGGGAAACACTGAAGGAAGTTATGTTATAGCGTAAAATTTAAATCACATTCTTTTTTACATTTAAAAGTGAGAGTGACATCCAAAAAGATTTCTCCAGATTTCATTCTCATTTTAAAGTTTAGAGTTTTTAAAGGAAACCAATGACTATCCTCATTACTGAAACAAAATTATACATTTAGATTGGCAGAATATTTTATGCTATGATTAGAACTGGGCTCAAAAGAAACAGTGAGCCTTGCACAATGATTTTATTTTCTTAATTTCTTTTTCAAAGCTATACATCTTTCCTGGAGCATCAGAGCTCTGAATCATGGAAGAAAGTAAATTGATTCTGTATTCTTCAACCCTGCAATTTGGCAGCAAGACTATTTTTTCCTAAAAAAATGACTCATTTACAAAGAGACTTTGTGTGAACATGGAAAAGACTTTCATACTCTCAGAAATCTTGCAGTTGGGGGAAGGGTGGGTCTTTGGACCTGCTAAAATTGCAAAAGGGCAAAATTAATGTTGAGTTGTATTAATCAGTCTATGATAATGAGAAAGTTGCAGTTCTACAAGAAAATACAGAAACACCTATATTCATAACAAGAAAAACTCAGTAAGATATATAAAAAGCTTATCATTTGTCCCGTTTCAGGGCTTTTTTTTTTTTTTTTTTAAATTTTAATGCACCCTGCTATGAGTCAAGCAATGTTTTACTTCTTGCTCGTCTTGGAAAGTGTTCTATGTTGTAATATTCCTCCCCATTAACCTTTATTTTCCTGATTTTTAGTCCAAAATTTGTTTTACTGAATTTCATCCAACTTCTCCTGGTGCTTTGCCTTGGGATCCCCCATCTTGGATGTGGTTTCGCCTTTTCTTTATTTTGTTGCTAATCATGCTTCCTCTAGTGCTAAAATAATCCTTGAGCTTCTTGATACAATTTAGGTTTCAAGGATGCATCTTGTATGTTAAGAAAACAGCAGTAAGCTGGTTCTTATATAGTGGGAAGCATTGATTATTCCTGCACTGTAGTTTTTCTAAAGACAAAGCAAACAGGCCCCTGAAAACACACAGAGACCTTGTTTATGTGTTCAGCATTAGCTCTGTACATGTGCTGAAGAAAGCTTAAGTCGTGATGTGATGCCCAGCCTTGTCGTGCTGTGATGGTGGCTGTTAAGGCTAAAGAATGAGGTTCTGCAGAAGCTTTGTACAACAGTCACTGAGTCTGAAGAAAATAAAGAAGCTCACCTTTACTGAGATTCTAACACCTGCCAGACATTTTCACCTGTGAGTTTATTGATTTATTATTATTCCGGTTTGTGGTCAGAAGCTGAGGCTTAGCTCTGTAAAATGGCTTAGCTGGAGTCCTGCAGAAAGTCAAGGGAGGAGCAAAAATTCAGCCCCAGGTCTTTTCCAGTTTTAAAATTCATTGTCTTTCCACTTCACTGTGTTGCCTCCCAGGACTTGGGGATGTGATGAGTGTGCTTGAGGTCACATTATGAGTCAGAGGTGAGCTGGGAACACTGTCTGGGGTATCTCCACATTGCCTTAATCCATTAAAATGTAACACATTCACTTACTCCTTCCTCAGAGGGGAGAGGTGCCATGGCAGCTTTTGATCTACTAAAGATTAACTTTCTGAAAAAAGTAATAAAGCACATATGACATTTGGCTTAACTTTTGAAAAAAAAATGTGAAAGCAAAAATTCATTAAATGAGAACCGTTGCTGATGACCAATCATTTTGATACATAGTCAATTTCCATGGTGATTTTCTTTTGAGGAATTTTATTAACATTTCTTTCCTCTGGGTCCTCAGAATTCTAAGCAATTTAAAACAAATCTGAGGACTTCCCTGATGATCCAGTGTTTTAGACTCCGTGCTTCTACTGCAGGGCACATTTGCTCAATCCCTGGTTGAGGAACTAGGCTCTCTCATGCTGTGCCACCAATGATTATAATAATAATACCAGCACATACTAGGCATGCCATAAATGTTAGCTATTAAAAATAAAGCAATAAAAATATGATCAAACTAGTCTGGCACATGGAGTTCTTGAATCTGATTAATTGTTCTAGAATCCTAGGACCCGATGTGCCACAAAGCATTTTCTGAGAAGAGGGTATTTCTACCTGCTTGGTCTAGTTACTAGCTATGTAACTTTTGGCAATTTCTCAGTTTTCTCATTTGCAAATGGGGATAATGTAGAACTGACTTTAAAAGGTGGCTGTGAGGATTAAGTGGATTAACATATATGAAGTATATAGTCTAGAACATGATTCATACTGTATAAATCATTGGTACTATTATTTTTCTCCAATAATAGTAGCATGTTATAAGTCATGTCACCCTCTCCAGATGGTGCACACTGGGTTTTGAAGGATGTAAAGAGCATCCTGAGTGGTGGCAATTTTAATGGACCTGGGTCTGTGTAGGCATGTACTAGCAGTGGAAGCTGAAATGCAATTCCAGGCCCCTCTGATTCCAAAGGTAAAGAGAAGGAAATTCAGTGATGACTAGAGTGGCAGAGATTCCAGGCTGAACAAGCTGTGTCCATTGCTTTTCTTTCTCCTCTCTCATCTTGAGAGCATCAACCACGTGGTATTACTAACAGTTTCAATTCCAGAAGCCGCACAAGTAAACATGTCTACTTGGGGAAAGAGATTTTCTTACACTTGCCCATGTGGATGACTTGGAGGTGAATTTTTCCGATGTTTGATTGACAAAATGTGTAGCAGATGCTCTGTTCAATGATATATAGAAATAAATGAATCTTTGTCTTTCATCTCAAGGGGGTAAAATCCAGTGACACAGAGACAGTGCTATCCTAGAGAGCAGATGGTGGGTCTGGAAATTGCAGGTTGCTTTGTATGGAGTTTGAAGAGGTTTGTTTTGAGACTTGTTCATGGGGTTTAAAAGGTTTAAAGATGGGGCCAGTGGACTCAAGAGAAATATATGAGTTTAAGGAAAACTGGAGAAAACATAATGATACATTCTGTGAACAAGCAAATGGGGAAAGACTGATATTTGGTGACAGAAATTATAGTCATTCCCTCTCTGGGAGTAGCTGAGAGCATTTTACAAAATGAGAAATGCAAATGTATGTAAAAAGAGAAAAATAATAATCTGAGGCTGACTTTTCTGAGGCACCATTATTGCTGCTATTGCTGTTATTAGCATTAGCAAAGGATAGTAAAAGGAATATTTGACAATTGGAATGGAAAAGCAGGGAATTCTGATGTCTGTAAGACTGCAGCTGAAGATGTACTGACAGGTGACCGGGTGGATACAAAGACCCATGTGGACACTCATGAGTAGCGACATGGGGGTGAAGCTTTTAGGTTTAAGGATGAGGGTGTTATTGGAGACATTAATGAGATCTGTGTTAATAGATTGGCAATAGAAAATCTATTTCATTGGCAATAGAAAACTGTACCTGAACGGTAAGGTCCGAGAAAGATGGGATGTGAATAAGAGAAGTAAATGTTTGCAGATGCCAAGGGGTCCAAGTCAACGTGACACTGATCCTGGGAACTTGGACAAGCGTTGAGGGTCTGAAGTTTGCTTTGGCGTTTAGTGGTCATGCAGGGAGTGAAGACTGAGTAGTCTGCGTCTGTCTGAAAAAGTTGTGTTTTACCAAGCTTCCAGATTCTGGAAGGATGTGTAGGGCACACTGGATTTGAAAGTGACCTTAGCAGACAGCTCAGCCTTGGGAGGTGAGGGGATACATCATAGCCATGTTCGTGGGGAGAACTTTCTAAATAGGCAGCCCAAAGTCTGTTATAGACTTACCCTTAAGAATAGCATTCTTCCAGGTATAATTTATTCCAGATCACCATAATCAGGTAGTTTTAAAATGCGTCACATTTGTTTAATCCTCCAATCCCAGATGCTTTTCTTTTGAATACATTGAATGTGTTTCTAATGTGCAGAACATCTCTCCAGGAACTCTGAACATTGACTCTGTATTTCCCTCTCAAAGTCTTCCTTTTCAGTGAAGCATTTCTTGATAATTTTATTGAGCTAGAGATAGTTAATACAGTTTTCCTAAAGACTGGACGATGTTCATTCCTTATTAAGCATTTGCCCCTTTGTAGTTGTGGTTTCTTAAACTTCTTAAACAGTCATGAAGTGAAGTTGTAGGTGTGAGAAATGGAGGAAGAGTGAATTCTGAAATGGAAGGCTGGGAATTCCCTGGCAGCCTAGTGGTTAAGACCATCTTTCTACTGTAAGGAATGCAGGTTTGATCCCTGGCCAAGGAGCTAAGATTCCACATGCTGCACAGCGAAACCAAAAAGAAAATTGAGATGGAGGGCTGCTCTTTGTGAATAAGATGAAATAATTATTTCTTGTTTCCTTTTCTTCAGGGATATCAGGGAATAGCAGGATCACCAGGTGTTCCAGGCTCCCCAGGAATACAAGTACGTGGTCTGTGTATACATCTTTTAGAAGTACTGTTTCTAGTGAACCAAAGAACATAACTAACAGAATTTTGTTTTGTGGTTAATGTAGGGAGCACAAGGACTGCCAGGTTACAAAGGAGAACCTGGGAGAGATGGAGAAAAGGTAAATACACACAAACAAAGTGTATCTGGTTGTTTCAGTCACTCAAAGACAAAGGCTGTTACCTCTGATGACCCCCATTCAATGGCGTTCATCTTGGTGAATTCCAAGATTTTGGCTCAGAAACGTCAGGGACCGTTGGCTGATCAAGGAGGCTTTTATTGCTAGAACAAAGTGGTTATCCCTAGACGACCACTGGCAGATGGCACAGGTACCTGCCTTGCCCTGTGCCAGCTTCCCTCTCTGTGGTTAAGCTCCACAGGGAGCTGCCTTCTTAGAGAGGAGAGAATTACATGGAATATGTTCCCATGTAAGTCACCTATAGCCATTTATTCATCTCCACAATGGAAAACCATTTTAGTCTTACTGGATGGACTTCTTTCTCCTGTAGGGCTTCTGTGGGTGCAGACATTTATCTGACTTTCCTTTTCTACAACTCTGAGATTTGCCATGTTTTTTTAATTTATTTTTTGTTGAGAGTATTTTTTTTTCAAATTTTAGGTGCTTGGGGGTATTTTATTTATTTATTCATTCTTTTCTAAATTGGAAGAGCCATGTTCTTTAAATACATTCAGTAGTTTAGTACCTCCCCAAGGATCCAGTCCTGGATCCAGGAAGCTGGTCCACATTCAAGATGGCCATTTGAATTTGCTCAGATCCCCACAATGATTTGTTGGCTTAATTCCTAAAGTAGAGTCTTATTTCTGTGTCCTTTGAAGGCTCTTCTGCTACTTGCACCTGATGAAAACATGCTTACTTTCTAGCTACAATCCTTGCAAAATGATTGTCTTTTAAAAACAGTGTGCATGGCATTCACACCTGAGAAACACTGATCTGGACTCCCCCCATTTTATATTTTTGTGGTTGTTCATACTGATTATAGGAAATTGTAGCTGCTCAAGTTCTGTCTCTGGATGGACCAGCTGGCAGATCTCATGATGGGGTTGCTGCTTTCAAGCTATTTGATCTTGGCATGTGATTTGATGTCTTTGAATCTTATGTTGTTTGTTGAATCAATGGGAATTTCTTTATAGGTTTATATCACAAAATAAGTGTGATAACACATGAAAAATACTTAGTGTGGTCCTTGGTACAGAATCTTCCTTAAATACATGTTTGTTGCTTTATTGTTCTGCTCTGTTTACCAAGGAACAAGGCTGTGGTTGAGTTGTTGCGTTGGGGTGGCTGGCATGTGTCCTGGGCAGGAAGTGTTAGGGCAAACAGGACAGTTAGTGACGGGAAAAGATACAGAGAAGGTGGAATCGGTCAGGGGAGCTCTGTAATGTTGGGGGAGCCAGGGAAGACAGATCAACAACAGCAGTTGATAGAATTCTCGAAGAAATGGTACAAAATCTTCTTGCCTCTCAAGGGACCTGGGCCTCTGTGAATGTTTTTAGCCACTGGCAACCTCTGCCTATTTTAAATGATGAAGGTGCATCTTAGGAGGTGATGGAGAGCAGGCCAGGCCCAGAGGTATGGAGGCGTTTTATATTTGTATGCTCTGGGCTATCATGAGAGACCCCCAACTCTTCTATGAGAATGAGGGATACCATTGGGAAGCTGCAGATATTTATTCCGAGACCACATGCCGGGCACCTCACTCTATTCTAGTCTACAGGATCATTGCTGTTTCTTTCATGTGTTCACAAGTAACCTGATTCAGGCATGGGGAGAATATATAAAAGCATGCATGCATGAATAAATGTATTTAGGAATGGATAAATGGATATATTTATTTTAATATTTTTGTGTTGACTTGGGTTTAAAGGGTGGATTATTCATTCACCATAAAGGAACTGGAGTAAAACACCTTATTTAAAAATAAAGAACAATAATCTACAGAACAAACAGACTCACAGAGAAAAGACTTTTGGTTGCCACGGGGGAGGAAGGCTGGGGGAGGGAGAGAGTGGGAGGCTGGGATTAGCAGATGCAAGCTCTGCTAATAAGAGGAATAAATAACAAGGTCCTACTCTACAGCACAGGGAACTATATTTAATATCTGCTGATAAACCATAATGGAAAAATATGAAAAATATAAATACATACATATATACACACACACATACATATATGTATGTATATATAGCAGTATCACTTTGCTGTACACCAAAAACTAACACAGCATTGTAAATCAACTATACTCCAGTAAAATAAAAATTGGAGAAAAAAGAACAATAATTCTATTAGTTGCATCTTAAACTACCTGCTCTATCATTCTGAGTCATTGTATTATCTTTAAAATAGAAGTGAGTGACTCTCACAAAGCCATGTATTCTAATGAAGAAGTCAAAATGAATAAGATGGACGTTTATATAAATTTCTCTGTTTTCAGCCTAGTAGTGATTTTGTTCAGTGTTGTTTTCTGAAGTTTGTTGTTTGGGCGTCAACTCTGAGGGACATAACTATGGGCCTAAAATCCCTATGTGTTGTTGCCCCTAACTTCCCTCCTGACATGTCATGTGGCTCTGAGAATTTCTTTACTTGAGAGCTATGATAATTTAGTGAATTAAAGGCTTTTCCTTGGTTCTTTCTCCAGAATTCTCAGCAAAGGGAAGCTTGAAACCATACCCTGGGGATAGCCTTGATTTGTGGTCAATCAGGGCATTTTTTCCAGGCATCACCCATGGCCTTCAGGGGATTGTTCCACATGTACTGTTCTCTATCAGGATATTTTCCCAGAATAATTTCCATTTTGTGGATTTCCACTGAAAACTCCCATGGGAGTTTCCACTTGAGATAATTAAAATTATATGTACTTTCTTGCTGACTGTAACATTTGTTCCTCACATATCAGGCAAGAGAATGTATATAGATTTTGTATGGTTTCTTTTTCCCTGAATTTACAAAATTAAGAGGACAACTTCTCCACCAACTGGTCTTCAGTTGATGACTTTCAGTCCAAAGCTATTCTTTGGACTCTAAGAAATACTTTAACTACTTCAAAGCACTTCCCCAACCTTAAGGAAGCCTAATATATTGAAATCATGTGGAGAAATACGTTCTGTTAAAACACATTAGGCAGGGTTGATTAATTGATGTATATTTATGGGTTTTCTAATTGACTATGAAACTTTGCATGGCAAATGAATTCTGGAGACACAAGAAGTATTAATAATATTTTAAATTTAGCCAGACTTTGTTCATTTGGTTTTTCTGGGTTTAAGAAAAAATACATCTTAATTCTAACTAAGGTATCTTGATGAACCAATTATATACATTTTGTTTAGTACCTTCATTAGAGCATCAAACACTTGAATTGTCCTTTCAGGATGTCTTTGTCCAGTTGCTCTCAGCATCATGTCAGAGCATCATGTGTTGAGCAAGCTTTTCTTAGATGAATAAGCCTCATTATCTGATCTTTGAAAGGCAAACGCTGAAGTGATGTTACAGTGATATCTATTACATAATCAAGAAACTCCAATATATGTATGTTGAAAATAGTAATAAAGGGCCAAGCTGAAAGGGTTGTTAGGGAATAATATTTTAAAATTCAGCATTCCAGTGGCTTTACCTCTAGCAGTGTTCCTAAAGATAAATTTTTTTTTAAAATTGAAACAAAGCTAGTAGTGACATAGGAAGGAGAAATAGAACTGGCTTAGGAAGGGGCCACTTTTTACTTCTTTCTTCTTCTTTTCCCTTCTTTCTTAACTAGGGAGAGTAATCTGCCCATGTAGATTCCTGACAGCTCTGTGGTCCAAACGTGGGTATGTGCTTATGTGGTGGCAAGGTGGGGGAAGGCTTAATGCAGTGACAAGTTTTAGGCTGTACCCTGAATTCAGACTGCTTAACCTTCCTAGTCATGCTTCTTAATCTCTTTAAATCCATTTTCCCAAATCTAGAAAGTTGGGCTATAAGTATTTCTTCATAGCCTTGTTGTGAAGACTAACTAAGGCCATGCATATGCTTGACCAGAATTAAACACTGTGAATTAGGGATGATGACCATGATCATCACTGTGATTTGTAAACCGCCAAAAAAATTGTAAATTACTTTATCCAGTATTGTTTCTCTTAGTGTTGAATTGCACCCTCAGGAACACCGTAAACTTTGTTTCGCTCCCTTTACCCTCGTTGATATGCATGTTCGTCTATTCTGCCCTCTCATCTGTTGCCATGGATGAACACTCCTTGTGTAATGCCCATCCCTCCTATGTGCTCTAGGTCTTACCCTTTTCCATTACTGTGTTATTCATTAGTCCTGCTCTTCTGTGTCACAAGCTTTTTCTTTTTTTAAAACAAGTTTATTGAAATAAAGTTGATTTACAATGTTGTGTTGATTTCTTCTGTACAGCAGAATGACCCAGAATGACTGAGCAGGATGACTCAGTTGTGTGTATGTGTGTGTGTATATGTACGTGTATGTTCTATGAGCTTCCCAGGCAGCACTAGTGGTAAAGAACCAGCCTGCCAATACAGGAGACATAGAGAAGTGGGTTTGATCCCTGGGTCTGGAAGATCCCCTGGAGGAGGGCACGGCAACCCATTCCAGTATTCGTGCCTGGAGAATCCAATGGACAGAGGAGCCTGGTGGTCTATAACTCATAGGGTCACAAAGAGTCGGGCATGACTTAAGCAACCTGGCATGCATGCATATGTTTCACATGATGTGATGTATAAAAGCATTCTTATTCACATTCTTGTCCACTGTGGTTTATCTGCAGGATATTCAGTACAGCTGTGCTACACAGTAGGGCCTTGTTTGTGCATGCTATAAATGACTGTTTGCATCTGCTGATCCCAGACTCCTGCTCTATTTCTCCGCCTTCCCTTCCCCCTTGGAAGCCACCAGTCTGTTTTCTATGTCTGTGAGTTTGTTTCTGTTTCATAAATAAGTTAATCTGTGTCACATTTTAGATTCCACATATATGTGATATTATATAGTATATATCTTTCTCTTTCTGGCTTACTTCACTTAGTGTGATAATCTCTAAGTTCATCCTTGTTGCTGCAAATGGCATTATTTCATTCTTTTTTATGGCTGAGTAATATTCCATTATAGATGGATAGATAGATAGCTGTACCCCATATCTTCTTTTTCCATCCATGCACTGATGGACACTTCGGCTATTTTTATGTCTCGGTTGTTGAACATAGCACTGCTGTGAACACAGGGGAGCTGCCACCTATTCAGATTATAGTTTTATCAGGTTACATGCCCAGGGGCAGGTTTGTTGGATCACATGGCTAGTTTGTTCTTTCTTCATTAAATTGTCCCAATCTCCCAAGGTGTGGCCCATCAGAAATGAATCAAACTAAACCCACTGTAAAGCTTCCTTCAGCTGCCCGCTATTTCTCTGTTTCCCATCACAGTGTGAATACTCAAAAAACCTCTTGAACCCCCTCCAGTGGGTCTCCCATCCCAACCTTATGTTGCGTGGTTAGATCATCAGTTTCCCCTCTCTTTGAAAGCCAGGAGTCATTGTTTTCAGGTATCTCTGTTACCTGTGTCTCAGCAGCATTTGACACAACTGGCTAGCGCCTTCTTTTTGGAACTATTCTTCTCTTGGCTTCTGGGACCACATGTTCCCAGGTTTTCTCTTGCCTTCCCTGGATCCGTTTTCATGATTTAATTGTTGTCTTCTCTCTCTGTTCTCTAAATATTGGGGAGTCCCAGTTTCAACTCCGTGCCCTGCCTCTCCTCCAATAATAGAGTTTATTGTTCTATTATTATTAAACATAAATTAATATGATTATCAATTTATGTGTCAAATATATATACACATCAGTGATAAGCATATATTGTTATCATTGTATGTTGGGGCTTCCAGGTGGTGCTAGTGATAAAGAACCCACTTGCCAATACAGGTAGATGTAAGAGACGTGGGTTTGATCCCTGGGTTGGGAAGATCCCTTGGAGAAGGCATGGGAACCCACTGCAGTATCCTTGCCTGGAGAATCCCATGGACAGATGGAACCTGATCGCAAAGAGTCAGACATGACTGAAGAGACTTAGCATGCAGTCTATATGTTATAAATCATAGAATAAATAATAAAATATTATTAAATAAATATTTACACACACATTTTTCCTAATAAAATATTTTGTTTCATCTGAACCTGGAGAAATTGTGAAGTTGTTATAAGCAAGGATTTTTTAGAAAAACTTTCTCTCCTTTGTATAGAAAAAGTGGTACCACATTTTCCTTCTTTCCTACCTCCTTTCCTTAGAAGCTTTCCTTCCAAGGCAGCAGGACCCTCCAGAAATGTTCTCTGGAGTCAGGCTTGGTTGAACTTCCCTCCCATCTGTCCATGTGGCACTGACCTGTGTGTTTTGTTTTTCCCTACGTCTGCAGATGCTTTTGCAAAGTCTCAATTGTTTCCTGATCCTCCACCCTCTTTCCTTGTAGTGCCCTATAGTGGATTCAGCCTCTCAGTTTATGATGCAGAACCATTTGTTCTATGTCCTATCTCATTTCTTAGCTGCTGTGTCTCTTCTTGTCCTGTTTCCTTTTTCTCTATTGCCGTCACTGGGAAGCTTAAAACTTTTGTTGAATTTTACAGAATGTTTCATCTTTTCTTGATTTCAGACTCTTATTCCTTGTCTTCCCTTGAGTGTGCTCTGTGTTATGGTTACTGATAAACTGTTGCATGGATGCTATAGAAGGATTGGTCCAATGGGGACCCCCAAGCCTGAGGGAATGCCCCTGTTAGAGAGGGAGCATACTAGTAGAGTTAAACAGTTACCAGAAAATCATTATGGCCTGAGCCCGTGGGACGCTTAGTGGCTGCTTTTATCTAAGAGGATAAGAAGCAAGGAAGAGGTATAAGACTTGTACTATCTTGGATGCATGAAGGTGTTACTGTTGTGTGTTCATTTTTGTTTTACTTTTAGACATATTTGCATGGATGTTATCTACATGCATTCTCTATCACATGCCTCTTCACAAAAAGTCCTATAATGTTAGTAGATTTAAGTTATGCTTTGCCTGTCTCACAGTAATTGTGAGCTAGATGATCCCTATTTTACAGATTTGAAACTGCAAAATGAGAAACTTGTCATCTGCCTGAATTTACTCAAGAACTGGGGGTTGAAATAAAATGTCTTCATCTCAGTGTGGCTTTCTTTTCACCCTTTTTTTTTTTTTTTTTTTTGCTTTGGCCAGAATCTTTTTTTAACAGTGTGATTATCCCTTTTTCGCTCTATTTGCTGCAGTGTGGAAAGGTCTGATGCCTGTGAGCAGCTGAGGAGAAGGGGAGGGGAGAGTGGGGAGGAGATGAAGAAGGGCTGGGGAGGAGGGGGCAAAGAGGAGGGAGGAGGAGGCTGGAGGGATGAGTGATGGTTTGCATTGATTGTGCCATGTGAGTGGATTCCTAATCTTGCTTTCCTGTGTGTACCTGGAAGATGTTTCTGCCGTATCTCAGAAATAAATCTTTAAGAAAGAAAAAAAGAATCACTTTTGAGAAGGAAGGGGTTGTTCACTTTTTAACTGTTTGAACTGTGTTCAAACTTTTAAACTGTAAAATCTTTGCAATGAAAAACTTTTGGGTATATAGTCCCATATATATGTATGAATTATACACTGTGTTACTGAACATAAGATTATATACATTAAAAACACAGAGACACATGGAAATTTTTTTTTTAATTTAAAGAATATATTTTATTTAATCCAATATATCCAAAATATCATTTCACTTTACAATACTGTATTGGTTTTGCCATACATTGACATGAATCCGCCATAGGTGTACATGTATTCCCCATCCAGAACCCCGCTCCCATCTCCCTCCTCATCCCATCCCTCTGGGTCATCCCAGTGCTTTTTTATTTTTATTTATTTATTTATTTATTTTTTGTTTTCAATTTTTACTTACACAAGGAAGTCGCTTCAGACCGAATGCTGACCTACTTCCATAGTGCAGCCCAGGGAACTGTAGATGATAGTAATTATATCATTCTGGTTTCATGAAGTACTTTTCTTCTGGGCAGTTCACAGACTTTTTTTTTTTTTTTTTATCGATCCTTTTATCTTTATTTATTTTTTTTTTTAATTATTGTTTTTGCCATACATTGTCATGATATCACCATGGGTTTACATATGCTTCCCCTCCGGGTCCCCCCTCCCTCCTCCCTCCCCCCCGGGAAATCTTGCTGCACCAGTCCCGAGCATCAATCCTGGGCTGGCGATTGATTAGACACATGACAATTAACATGCTTCAATGCCCTTCTCCCATCTCATCCCACCCTTACCCTCATCCACAAAGTCCACAAGTCTATTCTATACATCTGCGTTCCTTTTGTTGTCTCCCATGTTGGGTTCTCATTACTGTCTTTCTAAATTCCATATATATGTGTTAATATACTGTATTGTTGTTTTTGCTTCTGGCTTACTTCACTCTGGATAATGGGCTCCAGTTTCGTCCATCTGAGTAAAACGAATGAGAGTTTTAAGATATTGGTTTTCATATTATCTCATTACAAGAAGAAATCATCTCAACCTAACTTTGGAGACTGTGACTCTCCATCAACCTGTCAGACTGACAGTCTCATCAAAGGCATCTTCATCCATCATAAAAGGGTTGGAGGCAACCTGGAGGAAATGGAACTATCTTACTGACATCTTGGATTCTCTTTGATTCTAATCTCTTGTAAACTAAGTGGAAACCAAGAGTGTGCCTCCTCAACATAATTTTTTTAATGGAATTTTCTTGGAGGACTCGAGTATTTACTGTATCTTAGAAAATGAAAGTATTTTATATATTCAGTAAATTATCATGAACCATCATTAAGTCATCAGCTAGGACAGAGTAGGTTATGCTGCAATGACGGACAAATCCCAAGTGCTGATGTCTTAAAACAAAAGATTTATTGTTCACTAAATTAAGTTCTTAGCAGACTCAGGCTAACAGAAATTTCACCTTCTAGATTATAACTAATGATGCTGCCAGGTCCCTAGAGAAACAAATAGTTGTTCTTAAGCCACTTCCATTTATTGTTATTTAGCCAGAGCAAATTTTGTAAACCACACCAACTTGAAGTGTCAGAAAAGTGTGATTCTCCCATATGCTTAGAAGTAGAGAGAATATAAATATTGATAAATAATGATCACATCTACTAAGACAAAATAGGAGTGCATCGAAAATGGATATTTTGCTCAAGGAAATTGGGGTCTAATAAAGCACATGACCCACACAAAGAACTATTTTAAGAGAGATTATTAGTGTTATGTGCCAAAGATGAAAGTTGAATAAAACTCAAGGAGTTTAGTGGAAAGTTGAAAATTCAAAAAGGCTTTGTGAGTGAAACTGTAAACAGAAGGTTAATCACAGCTACAGACTTATAGGGGCTGTTCTTTTCAATTTAAGAAACCTCTAATTTAGCGATGCTGTGGTTCCTTACTGTGGGTATATTATCAACAAGACTGTAACGATCATGTTTGCATGTATTTCTCAGTAAATTTTTATGAATATATCTAAGAATATACTAGATATATTTGAGTAAATTTATCTGAGTATACATAGGAAAATTTCTCAGAGGTGGAATTGATTAGAGAATCAAAGGGTAAAATTCATAACTAAATTTTAATGCAAGTTATCTCTTTATCTTCCAGAAACTGTGTACTCCCTCAACAAGTATGTGGAAAATATCTTTTCCCATACTTTTCTCAACACTGACACTCAATAAAATTTCTGATTTTCATTACTATTACTTCAAAACAATACTGATTTGACTTGTAACTCTTTATTAGTGACTTAAGTAAACTACTCTTTCATATGATTTTGGAAATAGTGTTCAGTTCAGTTCAGTTCAGCCACTCAGTCATTTCTAACTCCTTGTGAGTCCATGGACTGCAGCATGCCAGGCCTCCCTGTCCATCACCAACTCCCAGAGCTTACTCAAACTCATGTCCAGTGAGTTGGTTATGCCATCCAACAATCTCATCCTCTGTTGTCCCCTTCTCCTCCTGCTTTCAATATTTCCCAGCATCAGGGTATTTTCAAATGAGTTAGTTCTTCGCATCATGTGGCCAAAGTATTAGAGTTTCAGCTTCAGCATCAGTCCTTCCAATGAATATTCAGGACTAATTTCCTTTAGGAAGGACTGGTTGGCTCTCCTTGCAGTCCAAGGGACTCTCAAGAGTCTTCTCCAATACCACAGTTCAAAAGCATCAATTCTTGGGGGCACTGCTGCTGCTGGTAAGTCGCTTCAGTCATCGACTCTGTGCAACCCCACAGATGGCAACCCACCAGGCTCCTCTGTCCCTGGGATTCTCCAGGCAAGAATACTGGAGTGGGTTGCCATTTCCTTCTCCATCTTTGGCACTAGGCTTTCTTTATAGTCCAAATCTCAAGTCCATACATAACTCCTGGAAAAACCATAGCTTTGACTAGATAGATGTTTTTGGCGAAGTAATGTCTCAGCTTTTTAATGTGCTGTCTAGGTTGGTCATAACTTTTCTTTCAAGGAGCAAACATCTTTTAATTTCATGGCTGCAGTAACCATCTGCAGTGATTTTGGAGCCCCAAGAAATAAAGTCTGACACTGTTTCCATTGTTTCCCTATCTATTTGCCATGTAGTGATGGGACCAGATGTCATGAACTTAGTTTCCTGAATGTTGAGTTTTAAGCCAACACTTTCACTCTCCTCTTTCACTTTCATCAAGAGGCTCTTTAGTTCTTCTTCACTTTCTTCCATAAGGGTGGTGTCATCTGAATATCAGAGGTTATTGGTATTTCTCCCGGCAATCTTGATTCCAGCTTGTGCTTCTTCCAGCCTGGCATTTTGCATGATGTACTATACAAATAAATCAAATAAGCAGGGTGACAATATACAGCCTTGGTGTACTACTTTCCCTTTTTGGAACCAGTCTGTTGTTCCATGTCCAGTTCTAACTGGTGTTTCTTGACCTGCATACAAATTTCTCAGGAGACAGGTCAGGTGGTCTGGTAGTCCCAACTCTTTAAGAATTTTCCACAGTTGGTTGTGATCCACACAATCAAAGGCTTTGGCATAGTCAATAAAGCAGAAATAGATGTTTTTCTGGAACTCTCTTGCTTTTTCAATGATCCATTTGATGTTGGCAATTTGATCTCTGGTTCCTCTGCCTTTTCTAAAGTTAGCTTGAACATCTGGAAGTTCATGGTTAGTGTACTGTTGAAGCCTGTCTTACAGAATTTTGAGCATTACTTTGCTAGCATGTGAGATGAGTACAATTGTGCGGTAGTCTGAGCATTCTTTGGCATTGCCTTTCTTTGGGATTGGAATGAAAACTGACCTTTTCAAGTCCTGTGGCCACTGCTGGGTTTTCCAAATTTGCTGACATATTGAATGTGGCACTTTTACGGCATCATCTTTTAGGATTTGAAATAGCTCAACTGGAATTCCATCACCTCCACTAGCTTTGTTTGTAGTGATGCTTCCTGAGGCCCACTTGACTTCACTTTCCAGGATGTCTGGCTCTAGGTGAGTGATCACACCACATGGCTATCTGGGTCATGAAGATCTTTTTTGTATAGTTCTTCTGTGTGTTCTTGCCACCTCTTCTCAATATCTTCTGCTTCTTTTAGGTCCACACCATTTTTATCCTTATTGTGCCCATCTTTGCATGAAATGTTCCTTGGTATCTCCAATATTTTTGAAGAGATCTTTCCCATTCTATTGTTTTCCTCTATTTCTTTGCATTGATCACTGAGGAAGGCTTTCTTATCTCTCTTTGCTATTCTTTGGAACTCTGCATTCAAATGGGTAGATCTTTCCTTTTCTCCTTTGTTTTTTGCTTCTCTTCTTTTCTCAGCTATTTGTAAGGCCTCCTCAGACAACCATTTTGCCTTTTTGCACTTTTTCTTGGAGATGATCTTGATTCCTGTCTCCTGTACAATGTCACGAACCTCCATTTATAGTTCTTCAGGCACTCTATCAGATCTAATCCTTTGAATCTACTTGTCACTTCCACTGTATAATCTTGGAAATAATGTTATGTCTCTGCAATTTGATTTTTATTCATATGCATTTTTTCCCTTCTGGGCTGTTCATCTTTTTTAAGAATGCTTTTTATATGCATGTCATAAGTTGTGTTAAAATATTTTTCCTGGATTATATTATGTGTTTTAATGTGTTTTTTAGAATTTTAGTCATACAGAAATTTAAAGTATGCATATATATATAATGTTTTTATGTATATATATATATATGTATATATATATAAAGTTTTACTTCTTTTCTCCTATTTGAATCTGTATAGAAAGATTCAGCATTCTAACATTTTGAATAAAGTTACTCAATATTTGATTTTTAAAATTCTATTATTTTATATTTTAATCTTAAAATTTTTGGTATTTGGAGTAAAGTTAGATGAGTATTCATATATTTGCCTTTCTTTTTCTAAAAGAATAACCAATTGCTGCAACAGTATTTATGAAATTTCACTTTTTTCTCCATTTGTTTTAAAAACCATCACTATTCCTAAATTTCCATTTTCATTTGGGTTCAGTGTTTTTGGGCTTTCCACTCTGTTCCACTTATCTGTCTACATCTTCTCCATGGCCAAATTATTTAATTATTCTCACTTCATAATGTGATTTAATATTGGCAAGCCTAGTACTTCTTCATTATTCTTTATGATCAAAACTTTCCTGGCTATTCTTACATGCTTGTTTTTCCAGATAAAGTCCTGTATATTTTTTTCCAATTTTTTTAGAGATTTCTATTTATATTTTAATGAGGATTCCTTTGAATTTAAGGATTAATTTTAGAGGCACTAACATCACTTCAATACTGAGTTTTCCTATTCAAGATTGTGATTTACCTTTCTTTTTATTTAAATCTTAAAACTCAATGAAATAATATTATAACTTTATTCTATATTAGTTCTCAACATTACCTAAGTTTATATGTAGGAATTTTTGTCTCTTTTGGTCCTAATATAAGTGGGACATTTTCTTTAATATATTTTTATATTGGTTATTGTTTATGCATATAAAAACTGTTTTGTATGTTAATATTTAGAACAACAACTAACTGATTTCTCTTATTAGTTATTTCAGGGTAATAAGTATATTGGAAAATAGATGTATAATCATAAATAAAATATTTTATACTCTTATTTCCAGGTTTTACCTCTTTCATTTTCATATTTTGTCTTAATTCATAGGCTAGTAAAAACTGGCCAGGAAAACATCAAAAGCAGTGGTGATACAGGGCAACTTTGTTTTAAAGTTTTGCACAGTCATAGTCTCTTTTAGTCCAGATTTGTGGTTCTTTTGGTAGAATAATTCTCTCAACAGCAAATATTTATTTGTAATTTTGTATTGTTGACTTGTGATTCCAGCCTGTAGCATCATCCACAGTTTCATTTTAGTCATGGCCCTTTCTGCATTCATTGATTCGTTATTAATAAGAAGCAGTTTATTTTTATTAAACCATCATGTCCAGCTTAAGAGTATGTTTTGAAGCAATTTTTACTAATTTAAAGAATTTGAAAATGGTTTTTCATGTTCATGGGGTTCTCAAGGCAAGAACACTGAGGTGGTTTGCCATCCCCTTCTCCAGCGGACCATGTTTTGTCAGAACTCTCCACCATGACCTGTCCATCTTGGGTGGCCCTACATGGCATGGCTCATAGTTTCATTGAGTTAGACAGGGCTGTGGTCCATGTGATGAGATTGATTAGTTTCTTTTTTTTAAAATTAATGTATTTTTTATTGTAACAAATTCAATAAAGACTTTTCACTGATTCAAATGTATTCTTTTTAATGGCTGAGTAATATTCCATTGTGTATATGTACCACAGCTTTCTTATCCATTCATCTGCTGATGGACATCTAAATTGCTTCCATGTCCTGGCTATTGTAAACAGTGCAGTGATGAACATTGGGGTATACCTGTCTCTTTCAATTCTGGTTTCCTCAGTGTGTGGGAGAGGGCAAGGGTGGGATGATATGGGAGAATGGCATTGAAACATGTAAATTATCATATGTGAAATGAATTGCCAGCCCAGGATTGATGCATGATACAGGGTGCTCGGGGCTGGTGCAACGGGATGACCCAGAGGAATGGAATCAGGAGGGAGGTGGGAGGGGGCTTCTGGAAGGGGAACACATGTATACCCATGGTGGATTCATGTCAATGTATGGCAAAATCAACACAATAATGTAAAGAAAATAAATAAATAAATAAATAAAAAGACTTTTTACTTTACAATACATCCTTTTTTAAAATTTATTTATTACTATTATTATTTAGTTATTATTATAACTGTCAACTCTTTAAAATGTGTGAATAAACAATCTTCATAAAAATTGAGATTTTTAAGAATTACATCTATCATAGACAACTGATCACATCCTCTTCTCTCTCTAACAGACACCTAAGGAAATCATAAATTTTTTGTATGCAGTGTCTTAATTTGCCTAAAGAAATGTGAATTAACTTAAATCTTGCTGAGTGAGCCATTGGGCTTCTCTTGAAATTGTGTCTTGACAATTAAGATTTTTGAAGCTAAGACAACAGCACTAAGTCCCACAGAAATAAGTATTAAAATTATGTCACCAAATATCAAGCTGTTGTGATTTTCTCCATCTCTCCTCTGCTGGAGATCATGTAGATCCTTCCCTCTTCATATACACATCTGAATAGACACCTACTACAAACAACTTACTGAGATCAGCAATAGGAGAAAAATCCTCTACAGAATCCTGAACTTCCATCTCAGGCCTATCCTCACTGAGTTGGGACCTCAGAGGACGGCTCTCTCAGGAGAGTGTTAGCCCTCAGCCATTTCCAGAAGAGCCTAAGTGTTTTTAGAATAGATAACTGCTCTCTAAGGGTGGGGTAAGGACTGTTGATGAGATTCCCCTGGCCTCTCATATTCTCCTCTGATCATAAATGAAACTTTGCTAAACAAGGATTAGTCTTTTATAGAGACAGGGTTTTAATATATATGTATATTTAACTGTTTGCAGATTTGTTTCCAAAAGAAATTTTGTCAAGAATGAGGTGGAAGAGTATATGTTGATTTTTTAGGCTGAAATGTGTTTTCTTTAATTAATTTGTTTTATTTTCAGGGTGACCGTGGACTTCCTGGTTTTCCTGGGCTTCATGGAATACCAGGATCAAAGGTTGAAGAAATCTGTTCTTCATAAAATTAAGCAAAGTTGCATTCTACTTCAAACTGAAAGTACTCTGTGTTATAAATGTGCTATCAATAAATGCTCATATATTAAATGACTAGGTTAAGATTTGGAGAAGGCAGTGGCAGCCCACTCCAGTACTCTTGCCTGGAGAATCCCATGGATGGAGGAGCCTGGTAGGCTGCAGTCCATGGGGTCGCTAAGAGTTGGACATGACTGCGCGACTTCACTTTCAGTTTTCACTTTCATGCATTGGAAAAGGAAATGGCAACCCACTCCAGTGTTCTTGCCTGGAGAACCCAGGGACGGGAGAGCCTGGTGGGCTGCCATCTATGGGGTCGCACAGAGTCGGACACAACTGAAGCGACTTAGCAGCAGCACGTTAAGAGTAATATATGGTTTACATAAAGCTTTTACAAATTTCCTTTAAAATTTTCAGCCATAATCTTATAGTGTTTAAAAATTGATGAGTAACTTTGATTATACAGAAATTCTCTTAGCCTTTATCATATAACGCCTTGTTAGAGTAACAAATGCCCTCACTTTTACTTGCTTTTGCTTTATAAAGTCTGGGATAAATAATAAAACTTTTGTAAATAAACTTTAAATAATATTATATCTGTTTTATTTTGATGTTAGCATATTAAACTCTGTCGTGTATAATTGGTGTTTTTCTTTAATCTGTAAGAGAAATACTAAATACTTCTCTAAAATTCAGGATTTATATTTTGTCTTTTAGGGTGAAATGGGCCCCAAAGGAGATAAAGGATCACCTGGATTTTATGGCAAAAAGGGAAGTTTAGATCCTAAAAGAGAGTATTATATTGAACTTTCAATAGAATGTAAATAGAAAATTGGAATTTCAGTCCCAGTCCACTGTTCTGACAATTAACTTTTCTCACCTTTCTCTGTGGGGTTTATTCAGAACAATGAAATAATGGAAAAATGACTATTAACTGTTATGCTTGATTTTCTACAAGAATACTTTGTGTTATTGACCCTTCTGAACTTTCAAAATATTTATAGAGAGAGATTACTTGGAAGTAGTAGCTGTGTCCATGGAGAATCTTATTTTTTCTCATTGAAGGGAAATTATGTTCTCTAAATATTTAAGATACACATCTCTTTTTAATTCTGCCTAGATGTGGTTTCTGTGTTTAGATGCTTTTAATAATTCTGCACCCATCTTATTCTCAATGTCATGTCGTGTCCTGGTAAAATAATGCTTTGCCAAAAGCTGCAGGGCCAACACAAGCTGTGCTTGTGTTGAATTCCATCAGTCCATGAGGAAATTATCTTTCTTTCCTATTTGAGTTGGAATTTCAACACCTTCTTGTAAGGATTGTTTTTGTTTGTTTTTAAAAACAGGGTGCAAAAGGTGAAAAGGGGAATGCTGGTTTTCCTGGCCTTCCTGGACGTGCTGTGAGTTTGACAGAAAATTTTCTTAAGTATTTTACATTAAATAAAATTTATCCTGTACTATCTTCTTTTAAAAAAGAAACATTAATACAAAAATGTATTAAAATACTTGTACTTATTTTTCAGGGAGAACCAGGAAGACATGGAAAGGATGGATTAATGGGCAGCCCCGGTTACAAGGTATTTACCCAAAGAAAGATTTCTATAACTAGTGAGTGAATATGAGAAAAAGGTACTAGACTTTTATTTACATATGACATTGGTATAAAATGAATGAACTAAAAGTTGTAATTTAAAGATGATAATCAATTTATTTTGAATTGAATGTATCATGAATTCTTATGTGTTGGAAATAAAATCCCAGGATATTAGAAGCTTTTTCAATGAGCCATTCAGATAGGTTTGTTTAGTGGATCTGAGCCACAGGTACTTAGATGTGTCTCCCAAGAAATCCGACTTTTTTTTTCAGAGAGTAGGGGAATGAATTCTCAACCCTAACAGTTTTAATCTTAACCCTGACAACTTGTGTGATATGAATGTCGGAGAATTAGAGTAAGAAGAATGGGGAAGTGCCAATCATTCATCAATCCTGAAAAAACTCAAAGGCGCATGCTCCTATGATGGTGGGTGAGCACCATATTATTCTTACATAAAGAAGTTTTTCTAGGTCAATTATCAAACAGAAACAGTCTTTCTATAGTGTGACCTATTAAATAAAAGGACAACAGGGACATATATGTATTCAAGTCAGTATATCTGCAATAAGCCAACAGTCTACTTCATCAGCCTGCTTTAAGTGCATTTGTTTGTTTGTTTTTATCTCTAGGAGAGAATTTGTATAAATCCATCAGCCAGCAAGACCACTTGGTCAAGCACTGGGTTAAAGATGTCATCATGTTTCCTAATGGTCACAAATTGAACGGCCACACTTGCTTAAAAATTCAGTTCAGATTTCCTTGATCTATAGGTGTTTTCTTATCCTTTGGAAACATTGTCCATTTTGTCACTTAAAGGTTATGGAAGTTCTCCGAATATCAAGTGATTCCTTAAAGATTGCAGATAATGCTTCCTGAACATACAGTATGGGGCCCTGTTTTCAAGAGTTCAGTCATGTGTTATTAATTATATTCGAGTAGTTTTGTGTTTTATTTCCTATTTGTTTGTTGATTAAACAAGTATTTATTTATACTTTGTAGGTGCTGGACATAGAGAAGAGAACAAAACTCTCATGGGTTTTATAATCTAGTCTTTTGATGTTTGTAGACAACACAGATTTTTATATATATAAAACTTGGAGCGTTTGTACCTAAGTATATACAGTGTACCATCACCACAATTGATGGCGAAAACATATCTGCCCCCTCCAAAAATTTCCTTCCTCTCCTATTATTATTGTTTATTATTTTTTGTAATATGAGCACAATGTGAGATCTCCCCTCATCAGTTCAGTCGCTCAGTCGTGTCTGACTCTTTGCGACCCCATGAACCGCAGCACGCCAGGCCTCCCTGTCCATCACCAACACCCAGAGTCCACCCAAACCCATGTCCTTCAAGTTGGTGATGACATCCAGCCATCTCATCTTCTGTCTCCCCTTCTCCTCCTGCCCCCAGTCCTTCCTAGCATCAGGGTCTTTTGCAGTGAGTCAACTCTTCTCATGAGGTGGCCAAAGTATTGGAGTTTCAGCTTCAACATCAGTCCTTCCAATGAACACCCAGGACTGAACTCCTTTAGGATGGACTTGTTTGATCTCCTTGCAGTCCAAGGGACTCCCAAGAGTCTTCTCCAACACCACAGTTCAAAAGCATCAAGTCTTCAGTGCTCAGCTTTCTTCACCATCCAACTCTCACATCCATACATGACTATTGGAAAAACCATAGCCTTGACTAGACGGACCTTTGTTGGCAAAGTAATGTCTCTACTTTCTAATATGCTGTCTAGGTTGGTCATAATTTTCCTTCCAAGGAGTAAGTGTCTTTTAATTTCATGTCTGCAATCACCATTTGCAGTGATTTTGGAACCCCTCCCCCCAAATAAATTCTGACACTGTTTCCCCATCTATTTGCCATGAAATGATGGGACCAGAAGCCATGATCTTAGTTTTCTAAATGTTAAGATTTAAGCCAATTTTTTCACTTTCTTCTTTCACTTTCATCAAGAGGCTTTTCAGTTCTTCTTCACTTTCTGCCATAGGGTGGTATCATCTGCATATGTGAGGTTATTGATATTTCTCCCAGAAATCTTGATTCCAGCTTGTGCTTCGTCCAGCCCAGCATTTCTCTGCATATAAGTTAAATAAGCAGGATGACAATATACGGCCTTGACATACTCCTTTCCCTATTTTGAACCAGTCTGTTGTTTCATGTCCAGTTCTAACTGTTGCTTCCTGACCTGCATACAGGTTTCTGAAGAGACAGGTCAGATGGTCTGGTATTCCCATCTCTTTAAGAATTTTCCACAGTATATTGTGATCCACACAATCAAAGGCTTTGACATAATCTATAAAGCAGAAGTAGATATTTTTCTGGAACTCTCTTGCTTTTTCGATAATCCAGCAGATGTTGGCAATTTGATCTCTGGTTCCTCTGCCTTTTCTAAAACCAGCTTGAACATCTGGAAATTCACGGTTCATGTATTGCTGAAGCCTGGCTTGGAGAATTTTGAGCATTACTTTACTAGCATGTGAGATAAGTGCAATTGTGTGGTAGTTTGAACATTCTTTGGCATTGCCTTTCTTTGGGATTGGAATGAAAATGGACCTTTTCCAGTCCTGTGGCCATTGCTGAATTTTCCAAATTTGCTGGCATATTGAGTGCAGCACTTTCACAGCATCATCTTTCAGGATTTGAAGTAGCTCAGCTGGAATTCCATTACCTCCACTAGCTTTGTTCATAGTGATGCTTTCTAAGGCCCACTTGACTTCACATTCCAGGATGTCTGGCTCTAGGTGAGTGAGCACACCATTGTGATTATCTGGGTTGTGAAGATCTTTTTTGTACAGTTCTTCTGTGTGTTCTTGCCACCTTTTCTTAATATCTTCTGCTTCTGTCCATACCATTTCTGTCCTTTTTTTTTTCAAGAGCATGTGGGAAAAATATTTATTAAAATTGACAACATGCTGGACCATAAAGTGAGTCTCATGCTGTTTTATTATTTGTCACTTCTTCCTTCCAGATATTTTCAGTTCCTTCATCTGCTAATGAGCCTTCTCTCATTCTGTTTATAGTTACTTTTCCTCTAGTGGGACTTTGAAAAGAGAAGATAAGTATATCTTTAATGTCAAATCCCTTTTATGTTAAAGAAAATATCTGAAATTATATTTATCTTGTTATCAACTTCAACAATGAAACCATAATTACTTTCAACAATGAAACCAATAAAACCATGTGTTATATAATGAAGACATCAGCATACTTGCCTCCTTCAAAATGCTTCTCTACCAACTTTCTTATCTTGCTTATAAAATTTGAAGCTTACTCCTGGATTATTATTGTTAAATACTTCATTTATTTTTAAAATTTTACTGATGTATAATTCTATGAGTTATAGGAAGAGTTACATTGTTGTATTAATTTATGTTGTACAGCAAGTGATTCAGTTATACATACACACACACACACACACACACACACACACACACACATTCTTTTTCATATTCCTTTCCATAATGGTTTATCACAAGAGACTGAATATAGTTCCCTGTGCTACACAGTAGGGCCTTGTTTATCCATCCTACATTTAATAGCTTGCATCTGCTAATTTCAACTCCCAATCCTTCCATTTTGAGCCCATCTTTGCATGAAATGTTCCCTTGGTATCTCTAATTTTCTTGAAGAGATCTCTAGTCTTTCCCATTCTGTTGTTTTCCTCTATTTCTTTGCATTGATCACTGAGGAAGGCTTTCTTATCTCTCCTTGCTATTCTTTGGAACTCTGAATTCAGATGGGAATATCTTTCCATTTTTCCTTTGCTTTTTGCTTCTCTTCCTTTCACAGCTATTTTTAAGGCCTCCTCAGACAGCCATTTTGCTTTTTTGCATTTCTTTTCCATGGGGATGATCTTAATCCCTGTCTCCTGTATAATGTCACAAACCTCCATCCATAGTTCATCAGGCACTATATCAGATCTAGCCCCTTAAGTCTATTTCTCACTTCCACTATATAATCATAAGGGATTTGATTGAAGTCATACCTGAATGGTCTAGTGGTTTTCCCTGGTTTCTTCAATTTAAGTCTGAATTTGGCAATAAGGAGTTCATTATCTGAGCCACAGTCACCTCCTGGTCTTGTTTTTGCTGACTGCATAGAGGTTCTGCATCCTTGGCTGCAAAGATTATAATCAGTCTAATTTCGGTGTTGACCATCTGGTGATGTCCATGTGTAGAGTCTTCTCTTGTGTTGTTGGAAGAGGGTGTTTGCTATGACCTGTGCGTTCTCTTGGCAAAACTCTGTTATCCTTTGCCTTGCTTCATTCTGTACTCCAAGGCCAAATTTGCCTGTTACCCTAGGTGTTTCCTGACTTCTTACTTTCACATTCCATCCCTTATAATAAAAAGGACATCTTTTTGGGTTGTTAGTTTTAAAAGGTCTTGTAGGTCTTCATAGAACCATTCAACTTCAGCTTCTTCAGCATTACTGGTTGGGGCATAGGCTTGGATTACGTGATACTGAATGGTTTGCCTTGGAAACGAGCAGAGATCATTCTGTCATTTTTGAGCTTGCATCCAAGTACTGCATTTTAGACTCCTTTGTTGACCATGATAGCTACTCCATATCTTCTAAGGGATTCCTGCCCACAGTAGTAGACATAATGGTCATCTGGGTTAAATTCATCCATTCCAGTCCATTTCAGTTTGCTGATTCTTAGAATGTTGACGTTCACTCTCGCCATCTCCTGTTTGACCACTTCCAATTTGCCTTGACTCATAGACCTAACATTCCTACCCTCACAGCAAATTTAAAAGTTTACAAAGCAGTATTGTTATCTGTAGGCACTAAGCTGTATTGTACAGTAGATTTCTAGGACTTATTCATTTTGCATAATTGAATCTTTGTATCCTTTGACCAATACTTCCCTGTTTCCCTTTCCCCAGCCCCTGACAAAAATCATTCTATTCTCTGCTTCTATGAATTTGACCATTTTAGGTTCCTCATGAGAGTGGGACTATGTAATGCTTATCATTTTGGATATGGCTTATTTAACTTATTTCACTAGTTATGTCCTCCAGGTTCATCCATGTTGTTGAAAATGGATTTTTTTTCTATTTTGAGGTTGAAAAATATTCCTCTGTGTGTGTGTGTATCTATCTATCTCACATCTTTAAAGTCATTCATCTGTCAATGGACATTAAGTTTCTTCCGTGTCTTGGCTATTGTGAATAATGCTGTAATTAATGCAGTAGTTTGGATATCTCTTCAAAGTTTTAATTCTTTTTGTTATATATGCAGAAGTGATATTGCTGGATAGTTTTATTCTTAATTTTTTGAGGAACCTCCTTACTGTTTTCTATAGTGGATCTACCAATTTACATCCCTATAATAGTGTACAAGGGGTCCAGTTTTTCCAAATTCTTGCCAACACTTTTATACATATATATAAAATAACCCCAACTGATAAGAGGTGATAACTCATTGTAGTTTTGATTTGCATTTTCTTGATGACTAGTGATGCTGAATACCTTTTCACTTACTTGTTAGTCATTTGTGTGTCTTCTTGGAGAAGTGATTACTCAGTTCCTTTGCTTATTTTTACATGGGTCATTGATTTGTTTTTCTATTGAGTTGTAGAAGTTCCTTATATATTTTTTATATTAATTCTTTATCATATGTATGACTTACTTATATTTTCTTCCATTCCATAGTATGCCTTTTCTTTTCATCTTGTTGATGATTTCCTTTGTTGTGTAGAAGCTTTTCAGACTGATAAAATCCCAGTTGTCTACTTTTGCTTTTGTTGTCTGTGCTTTTGGTTATATGAATATTGAGATTGTTTTTGTTATTTATATAGAAAAATGCCATTAGGGTTTTGGTATGGATTGTATTGAACACATAGATCTTTTGGGGTTGTATTAACATTTTAACAATACAAAGCATTCCAATCCATGAGCTAGGAATGTCTTTTCATTTATTAACTAATGTCTTTAATTTCTTTCATCAATATTTTATAGTTTTCAGCATTTAAGTCTTTCACCTCCTTGGCTTAGTTTATTCCTAAGCATTTTATGATTTTTGATGTAATTTGAGGATCATTTTTTTAATTTCCTTTGTAGATAGTTCATTGTTATTGTATAATGTGCACTAATTTCTATATGTTGATTTTGTTCTCTGAAATTTTACTGCATTTGTTAGTTTTAACAGTATTTTTATTAGTATTTAGTGTTTTCCTTATGCAAGATCAAATTGTCTACAGAGAGTTTTATTTTTTCCTTTCCAGTTTAGATATTTTAAATTTCTTTTTCTTGCATTACTGCTCTGACTATTATGCTCAGTACTACGTTAAATAGAAGTGGTGGATGTGGGCATCCTTGCTTTGTTCTTGATTTCAGAGGAAAAATCTTCACCTCTTTACCATTGAATATGACATTAGCTGTGGGCTTTTCATACATCTATGGTCTTCATTATGTTGAAGTAAGTTTCTTGTATACCTAATTTGTTGAGATTTTTGCCATGAAATGGTGTTGAATTTCATCAAATGCTTTTTCTGCATTTATTGAGATGATTGTTTGATTTTTATCTTCATTCTATCAATGTGGTATATCAATACTGAATCGTCTTTGCATTCCAGGGATAAATCCCACTTAATCATAATGTATGATCCTTCTGATACACTGTTGAATTCAGTGTGATAATATTTGTTGAGATTTTTTGTATGCATGATCATGAAGGATATTGGCCTGTAGTTTTCTTTTCTTGTAGTGGTTTCTTGGGCTTTATTTGACACTAGCTTAATAAAATAAGTTTGGAAGTGTTCTGTCTTCTTTTTCTTGGAAGACTGTAAGGTGGATTGGTATTAATTCTTCTGTAAGTATTTGGTAGAATCTACCTGTGAAGTCATCTGGTGCTGGGACTTTCTTTATTGGAAGGATTTTGATTGTTTATATAGTCTTCTTTATTTGTCATTGGTCTATTCAGGCTTTATATTTATTCAATCTTGGTAGATTGTAGGAATTTATCTTTTTTTCTAGTTTGTCCATATAATTATTCATAAGAGTTTGACCCTTTAAAAAATTTCTTTTGCATCAATTGTAACTTTTCCCTTTTTATTTCTGATTATGAGTCTTGGCTATTATTATTTTTTCTTAATTAGCCTCATAGGGTTTATTCTTTTTCCTTTTTCAAAAAATCCCAACTATAGCTTTGTCTTTTTTTAAAATTACTATCGCTTTCTTATTCTCTGCTTCATTTACTTTTCTTCTAATTAATTATTTCCTTCCTCCTGCTAGGCTTCCCTGATAGCTCAATTGGTAAAGAATCTGCCTGCAATGCAGGAGACCCTGGTTCAACTCCTGAGTTGGGAAGATCCCCTGGAGAAGGGAACATATACCACTCCAGTGTTCTGGCCTGGAGAATTCTGTGGACTGTATAGTCTGTGCAGTCACAAAGAGTCACACAACTGAGCAACTTTCACTTTCACTTTCCTTCTGCTAACTTGAGCTAAGTTTGTTCTTCTTTTTCTACTTCCTTGCCCTTGCTGATATTAATCTAGGTGATACATTCAAATGTATATACCCACAATTGTAAACCTCAGTTCACTCTTTTTAACAGCTTCTTGATAAATAAGTCACATATCATACATTTACTCATTTGATGTATAAAATTCAATGGTTTCTAGTGTATCTACACAGTTACTCAATCAACACTGCAGTTTAATTTTAGAACATTTTCATCACCTCAAAAAGAAACCCTGTACCCACTGGTAATAACGCCGACTCTACACATGGGCATCACCATCTGGGGGTGTACTGACATCAGCATAGTCAGTACTGAAATCAGATTGATTATATGCTTTGCAGTTGAAGATGGAGAAGCTCTATACAGTCAGCAAAAATAAGACCTGGAGCTGACTGTGGCTCAGATAGATCATCAGCTCCCAATTGCAAAATTCAGGCTCAAATTGAAGAAAATAGGGAAAACCACTAAGCCACTCAGGTATTACCTAAATCAAACCCTTTATGATTATACAGTGGAGGTAACAAATAGATTCAAGGGACTAGATCTGTTAGACAGAGTTCCAGAAGAATTATGGACAGAGGTTCATAACATTGTATAAGAGGTGGTGATCAAAATCATCTCTAAGAAAAAGAAATCCAAGAAGGCAAAGTAGTTGTCTGAGAAGGCTTTACAAATAGCTGAGAAAAGAAGTGAGAGGCAAAGGAGAAAGGGAAAGATATGCCCAACTGAATGCCGAGTTCTAGAGAATAGCAAGTTTTAGTAAAGCTGAGAAAGCCTTCTCAAGGGAACAATGTAATGAAAGAAGAAAAAAATAGAATGGGAAAGACTAGAGATCTTTTTAAGAAACTTGGAGATACCAAGGGAACATTTCATGCAGAGATGGGCACAATAAGGACAGAAATGGTATGGACCTAATAGAAGCAGAAGATATTAAGAAGAGGTGGCAAGAATACACAGAAGAACTGTACAAAAAAGCTTTTAGTGACTCAGATAACTATAATGGTGTGGTCACTCACCTAGACCCAGCTATCCTGGACTGTGCAGGCAAGCCTTAGGAAGCATTACTGCAAACAAAGCTAACAGAGGTGATGGAATTCCAACTGAGTTATTTAAAATCCTAAAACATGATGCTGTTAATGTGCTGCACTCATTATGTCAGCAAATTTGGAAAACTCAGCAGTGGCCACCCTGCTCCAGTATTCTTGCCTGGGAAATCCCATGGACAGAGAAGTCTGGTGAGCTACACAACCTGGGGTCACAAAGAGTCAGACATGACTGAGTGACTAACACTTTCACAGCAGTCGCCACAGGACTGGAAAAGGTCAGTTTTCATTCCAATCCAAAATAAAGGCAATGCCAAACAATGTTAAAATTACTGTACAGTTGCACTCATCTCACATGCCAGCAAGATTATGCTCAAAATCATTCAAGCTACAGATGTACAAGCTAGATGTAGAAAATGAAGAGGAACCAGAGATCAAATTGCCAACATATACTGGATCATCGAAAAAGCAAGGGAATTCCAGAAAACAGCCACTAAATTAAAAGATGCTTGCTCCTTGGAAGAAAAGCTTTGACAGACCTAGACAGTATATTAAAAAGCAGAGATATTACTTTACCAACTAAGTTCCTAGAGTCAAAGCTATGGTTTTTCCAGTAGTCATGTAAGGATGTGAGAGTTGAACTGTAAAGAAGGCTGGGCATGGAATAATTGATGCTTTTGAACTGCGATGCTGGAGAAGACTCTTGAGAGTCGCTTAGACACAAGAAGAACAAACCAATCAGTCCTAAAGGAAATCAACCCTGAATATTCATTGGAAGGACTGACACTGAAGCTGAAACTCCAATACTTTGGCCACCTGATGTGAAGAGCCAATTCATTGGAAAAGACCCTGATGCTGGCAGTGATTGAGGGCAAGAGGAGAAGAGGGTGAGAGAGGATGAGCTGGTTGAATGGCATCACTGACTCAATGGGCATGAGTTTGAGCAAACTTCAGGCGATGGTGAAGGATAGAGAAGCTTGTTGTGTTGCAGTCCATGGGGTTGTAAAGAGTCGGACATGACTTAGTGACTGAACAACAAGAACAACATACTCAACCTCTTACCTACTTCCTTTCCACTTGAATTTTCCCATTATGGACATTTCATATAAATTAAATCATATGAATCACATGGTCTTTCGTGGTGCATCTCTTGGCCTATCCTAACATTTTTGAGGTTCTTTGATGTTTTGCCCTGTATTAGTACTTTATTCCTTTTCATTGCTGATAATATTTCATTGTTTTAATATATGGATATTATTCATTTATCAGTTCATAGACATTTGAGTTGTTTATAACTTTGGGCTCTTATAAATAGTGCTTTATGAACATTTGTGTACAAGTTTTTGAATGGACATGTGTTTCCATTTCCCTATATTTCTGATAGTGAAATATCTGGAGAATATAATTATGTTTAACATTTT